>CAHIKZ030005580.1:1372500-1402500 GCA_903632075.3 Acanthosepion pharaonis | reverse complement strand
TAACCAAAGAGAAGCGAAACACAATGATTATTCTGGAATCCAATATTTTACATTGAAGAAGAAAGAACAACTGAATTTTGTAAACATTCTACAGTAACTTTGTCTGTTGCGAACATTCGAACCAAATTCTTGAAATACAAACGTTTGAACCCAATTCATTCTTTCTATTGTAAAATACTTCACCGACAATGATAACCCGCTTAGTAAAATATGTCATGATGCCCTGGTAATAATTTGGGAGCAGGAATTATTTGAAAGGGTTAATGTTGAGAACAAGGTGGTGACGGTGGACCATGCTGGTTCCGACAGTCCTGATGAATTCCATACAGAAGCTGCAGCATTAATGTGCGAGGCACTACCCCTACCTAACCGGGAAATAACAAAACGCCTGTATCTTGCCCATTCAACTCAAATGTGTCCTATCAATATGATAAAAAAACTACTATGAAAGGGGAAAGCTTGACCCTATATAAGTGGTCCATAGATCTACACCTGCATCTGAATCAGATAAGGATAGGTAGGTATTCCTGACAAACTTTCGGAATAAGATGAAAATAAAAATGGAAGATTATATTTGAATCAGGTATTGCAGGAAAATGATCTAGATACGTCACATTCAAGGTGTTGACAATGTGTGCACTGACGCCTTATCCCGTATATAGCATCATATGGAAATGAATTTGGGCTTGTTAGACAACAAACAGAATAACCTAAAATATTGCAGTAATGGAATTTGGCGTCGCTTGACAACAAACAGAATGACGTCCTAAGACTTTACCAAATAGGAATTTGGTATTGTTACATTAGTTTTCCAATGGTCACTAACGACATGTCGTAGAAAATAACTTCTCATAATGCGATCGTGTGGGATCTAGTTGGCTATTTAATGAGTAAAGTATAAAGGAATATTGTATTCAAATAAATGCAGAGAAGACATCTTACTTTGATCCCTGATGCAATCTAATTAACCAAGGGGAAACGGAGCCCAGACATTATTCCAGAATTCTATATTTTACTTTTCGGAAGAAAGAACAACCAACATTTGCTAACATTCTACAGCACCTTTGTCTGTCTGTCATTAGGAATATTTGAAATCCAAATTTCTGAAACAGAAATGTTTGAACTGACATCCAATATCAATTAAGCGTTCTTTTATTAATTGTACATCTATCATTCCACATGTTTTCTATATTTTGTATTTTGTTATACAAAATGTATTTACAAATATTAGTTTTTTTTTTTTGCTGTTCATCGGTAACTGTTCGTATGATTCTATCTGAGCGAACCTCGACTTCTTTTCATTTTTTAACCTGTGTTTAATTTCTTTTGTGTTAACAATTCGTAGCATTCTGACGAGTAGACGGAGTGATTCTCACAGGCTGCGTCTACAAAACTACACACACACACACACATACACAAATATATATATATATATATATAATTATTTATTCGAAAATTCTAACATAAATATGTCACTGGATCTAACCAACGTGTCAGTGGATAAAGGCGTTGGTTAGATCCAGTGACAAATCCAAAAGAAGGTGAGTTCAATTCCTGGTTAAGGCAGTGGAGAACTTTCAGAGGGAAAATTAGCAGGAGATAACTGATAACTGACATCCACTAAACATGGCACATGGAAGTAGAACAGTCTACCCCAGTGATCGAAATAAAGGGTTCAGTTCGAAATTCCAACCACCTGAAGAAGGCCGGAGCGTACAACGGCCGAAACGTTGTGACAAATATGGCGACAAAGATGAGGACAATAGTCCGACTAATGTAAATACTGTAATCTCTATTAAGTTTAAAATTATGAAATTACTGAGGAAATAAGAAAAATACATATGTTATTCTATTTATTTTGTTTTTATTGAAATTAAGTTGGAATAAACGTTAATATCAAGTGTTTTTTCAGAACTTCATGACAACATAGATACATTTGAATTCTAAATATAAGTAGGGGAGGATGACGTCTTGCGAAAGACGATACATACACAATCAGATACATACGCACGCAGACGTATTTAGATATATACACACAAAAAGGTGACGAGACAGGAAATATCTCTACAACCTTTACAAAAAAAAAAAAGAAAAAAAAACGCAACATACATACACAATGAAAGGAGCCTGCCAGTTACCATACACACAGACACCGATAAAGACACGTACATACACCCACATACATTGACATAGGGATTCCCTTACAACAACCAAGAAATATTTAAGATTGAAAGTGTTATTAAACGAATTCTAACCACTTATTAAAATATAACTTATACGGGCAAATACATAGATAAAAATGGTCTAATATAACAGAGAAACAAACAATTGGGAAAGAAAGGACATTAAAACAGATATATACGTATAAAAATAACACCATCTAATATATAAAAACGAAAATTCTAAACACAAATATATATAAAAAATATATATTTCATATATGTCTACATACGCATTACTGTACAGTAGGTGAAAGAAATTAAAATAAAAACTATATATATATATATATATATATATATATATATATATATATATATATATAAAAAGTAACAATTCATAAAAAAATGATACGAAACTTATCATTCTTCCATACATTAAATAATACGAAACCCACCATTCATCCATGCATTGAATGTTGCTGCCACATCTGCTTTGGAATTTATGCTAAGTATTTAATGAATCGGTGACACGGCATCTGTGTGCCTCTTCTATAGTTCAATTCTTCTTATGGTACCAAAGAATTACGAGTTTACCTGGAGTTATAATCGCTCAATTTTAACAATTTAAGATACAGAGATAACACTGTGTCGATGGCCAACACAGGAGGAAAACCACAGGACCTCCTAGACAGCGTAGTAAAAGAAAGGACTAAACATAAACTGCAAAAAGTACAATCAACAGTAAGAGGAATGGCCCAAGATGTGTGTTAATATTTCGAGATATCAGAGTCAAACAAGTACAAGAGTTTCAAATATCAAGGAAATGTTTAAACGCAGGATGGAAAATGGGACTTTTTATTGGATTGATTTATTTTTCTTTCAATGAGAGTAGGTACATTCGCCTCTTGTCCGGTTCACACTTCTCCCCGACCATTTGAAAAGGAGTAGCGGTTAACCTATTTATTGTTTAGAATTGGATTTCCGTTTCCTTCTAAAGACTTCTCATTCTCTTTTACTCCCAGTAGTCCCTTGCATTGTATTGGTATCATTGCCTTGCCTTTGGTGAATTTATTAAAAATCGAACAAAGATCTAAGAATTATAAGAATTTTTTTAAGAAACAAAGGAAAGTGTAATTGACTGTTATAGCATATCTATCCTCTTGTATGAAAGTGAGTGCTGGACAATCTCTTCATAAATGACTAGAACAGAAATGTTGTTCTACAGGAGGATGCTGAGGATAACATAGATGAAGCGCGTAAGCAACAAAATGTCTCAAGGAAATTGAAAAAAAGGAGATATATACTTAAAATCATAAAGACGGGGCTGAAATTTCTTGAACGCCTAATGGAGAATGGCGGTGTTGGAGAACTTGGAATGGATAGCGTATATCAAACAAAAAATGGACAGGTGAAGGCAGCGGGCAACACTATATGAAGAGCATGTGTGAAAGGTTGTCGGAGCGAGGCGAAAAGCTTGGCAAATGATAAACTTTACTAAGGGCCACAGGGGATAGGAGTTAGTGAAGAGCCATGATCAACCACGTCCTGAAGGGCCACGACACATCGAAGAAGAAAATATCAACGCTCACATCCTGAAACAATATGGCAGACAAAAAAATGAATATTCAATTGGAGGTTCCACGGGCTGCTCTTATACGCGAGAATGCTTCAATTCTCAAAAACAAAACAAACAAAAAACGAGCAACGACACAATTCTGCTTTAGTTGTAACAAATTGTAAGAATTTCAATATACAAATAATAATGAACACACTTTATCATCGTTGAATTTCTTATCTACTTAATTTCGTTAGTTTTTTAGATTTGTTTTTTGCTTGCAGTAAAATAGGTGAAGAATCACATCTTTTTCGTTATTAACTGTAAAATGGACATTATACAGGAAGTGCCAAAAGTAACATTACTCTTCGTAGGTATACACTTTTTAAAAAATTTTATTGCATTAACATTTATTTATTAGAATCATATTTGTTCAAAATTGCTTATGTACATCTGTTTAAATATCTACTTTAAATTTTAACACAGTATTAAGTATTCAAAATGTCCTCCTTCAATATTGCAACATCTTTCGAACATTCCCCATAACGCTATGACACACAGCACGACACATATTCCGATCTGTATGAATTCGTCCACTGTGTGGGGATTTCTCTCATAAACTTTGTTCTTTACAACCCACCCCTCTAAGAAAAAGAATTCCATTGGTGTTAGATCAGGGGAACGTAGTGGCGATTCGATGTTGTCCCTACTTCCGATCAAACGTTGTGAAAAGTTTTCGTTAAGGTAGTCCGTTATTTCCAAAGCGTAATGTTGAGGTGCTCCATCTTTGTGAAAGAACAGTTAGGAGAAGTTAGATTTAAAACGTGAAACAAAAAGGTGCAAAAATGTAAGAGAACTTTTAGTTCAGCCTGTAAAACGATGAATTACTCGCATCTATATCTTCTTCGATGTTATTCCTTTTAGAATAACGAAACAGACTTAGAAAGAAGGGCGAATAGAGAAAAAAGATTAAGTTTAGCCAAAGAATGTTTAAAATAGATTTATTCATGCTAAATATAAGAAGTGATTGAATTAACAATTTTTTTCTCCCTTTTATCCAAGAATCGACCTGCCGAATAAAATCGTTTAAATACGGTTCACACAGATTCCGGGGCTAGAGCATTAATTTCTTTGTTGGGAATAGGTCAAAGGTAGAATAACATTTCTTAAATTGTAGATATTCTTGACGCGCTTTGGTTGGTTTTGACTAGAGGCATAAGGTTCCGATTTTATAAAATCATTTAAGAATTCTTTTAAAATATCTTTATTGGACAAAATCAAATTAGTTAACTAGAATTCAGACCGGTTTGATGAACACATGTAGTGCTAAAGGGCGTTTATTGAATTGAAAATATTTCTTTTGACCCTTTTGATTAGTAGGTTGGAATGCGAATATATATATATATATATATATATATATATATATATATATATATATATGTATATAAGCATGTGTGCATATAGGAAACGGAAATACAGATAGATAGCTCGAAGGATAGACGGATAAATATATAAATAGAGGGGTAGTTAGTAACCAGATATAGACAGATCGATAGATAGGTACATACACATATATAGATACATACGTACATACATACAGCAATAAAAATTATATTGAAAGAATCTTCATAAGATTAAAACAGGTATATGTATATGTGTGTGTGTAAATGGTAATTATGAGCAGATAGATAGATAGATAGAGATAGATAGATAGATAGATAGATAGATAGATAGATACGTACATACATACAATAATAAAAACAGATATACTGAAAGAACGTCCATAAGATTCAAACGGATATATATATATATATATATATATATATATATATATATATATATATATATATATATATATATATATAAAGAGAGAGAGAAATAGCTGGAAACTCGTGTTTGAGGAAACTGTCTACTATAGCGGCTAGCTAATCTCTACTGCAAACACCTGCTCATGCACATTTGTGTTTGTTCAACACCAACGGAGCCCACCTGTGGTTTATACTTCAACTATGTTGAGTGAACCTTAGTTACAGTTTCTGACAGAGAGGCGCCTTTATCTGGCGTGACAAACACTTTGGACAATGCTAACACGCTAAAACCTCGGCCACGACAACCCGTAAGTGTTCCGTCTACCAAATTTCACTCGCAACGCTTGGGTTATAGTTTTCAGACACTTTACCATATACATGTGTGTAGATAGTAAATTATGTGCAGAAATATAGATAGATATACCTATAAAATAAACAGATGTAGTTAAATATATATGGAGATATATATATAAAGAGATATATACATAGATAGATAATAAACAGATGCATATATATATATATATATATATATATATATATATATATATATATATGTAATGAGAACGAAAACGTTTATGACATTAATTTAATAACGGGCTCAATACTGAACGTAAAGCAATTGTTATAATTAATTTAAGTTTATATATATATATATATATATATATATATATATATATATATAGATAGATAGATAGATAGATAGATAGATAGATAGAGCCAGGCCAGTAGATAGAAAATAGATACGTATATACGCACATACATACATCCACAAATCTCTATCTATAAAAGACTGGATGTGTGTGTGTGTGTGTGTGTGTGTGTGTGTGTGTGTGTGTGTGTGTGTGTGTAACGAATGCACGGCCAAAATTTTCGCGCGATTTGCACCAAAATTTACATGCACATGCTCCAAGTTAGCGGGAAGACCAAGACCGACTTTGCATTTCCCAACACCCATCGATAGTGGAAACAATCGATTTTTACATACTTCTACTACAGTTTTTCATGTAGTTTGTGGCCATTTTCTACTGGCCAGAATGAGAGCCTATATCTGGCTGCCACGAAGTGACAGGAAGATTCTATTGGCCAGCATGAGAGCCAACAGCTGACTGACACGAATGTTAACTAGCATGCTAGCAGGCAAAAAAATTCGATAGCTGCATTCGTCACAAATGGGAAAAATTTAAATCTGCATGTCACTTTACTCCAATTGGCTTATTCGCTTGCTTAAACTCAACGTTGATTCTGATTCCGCAGAACTGGGTTGGGTGTGAAAAAGGATTTGTTGTTAACATTCTTTTTCATTCGGTTTTCCAGTTACGAGTCCTTTTTTAAAGCTGATCGTTTTGTGTTCATTTTGTTTAGTTCTTTTTTTTCGTAACAGATTTAATGTTTAGCATAGAGCTTAGAAAAAATCCGCAGTGTGAGATAGGCAAGAAGTAAGGCATGTAGCAACATCAGCACGGCCAAGGGCACTCCTTTAAAGGCAAGGAAGGGAAAAATATTTTAAGTCAAGTGATAGCGATTACTGTATGAGTCGTATGTTTTTTTTATTTTTTATTCAAGCGCGGGCAACGTCGGGTCATGCGGCTAGTCTTGTATATTGAAAGAAAATGTATATGATTGAAACAGCTGTGAAAAGCGAGAATACTCAAACCCTATGATACAGCGAAATAATCTTTTATGTATATGACTTTCTCTCGCTCGCCGATTGAGCACTATGGCGAGAGGGAATTTTTAACCTGCTCCTGCTTAACAGACCACTCTTCAGTTATAGATTGAGCGCTCCGGCTGCTGATTCTATTTGTCTGTCGGGTGGCCATAATTTAAGGGTAGAGTTACGATCCCGGCTTGAAGCAGTCGGATGTCTAATAATACTGACGAGCTGTGATACAGCGAAGAGATTATATATATATATATATATATATATATATATATATATATATATATATATATATATATATATCATAGACAAGGAACACCATTGGAAAATTCGTAAACTTATGAATCAGCACATATGCTAGGCCATAAAAATCTCCTGAGCCTACAAGCATAGAAATAAATACAATATGGGAACCAGTAATAAGGAGTGCCAGAGAAAGCAAAGATAACATCGAAAATTGCAATATGAGCTCTGGTAAAAACTTGAATGATAACAGCAAAATTGCAATATGAGCACTGGTAAAAATGGTTGCTGAAGACATTAGGTTTATATTACCCAGAAATTTATAACCAGATGTCCTCAAGAACACATGGCACTGTGGATAAAGGCATTGGTTAGACCCAGTGACAGAACCAAGTGTAAGTTCAATACCCAGTTAAGACAGTAGAGAACTTTCAGAGGGGAATTAACAGGAGATAACTGATAACTGACATCCATCAAACATGGCACGTGGAACAAGAACAGTCTAGCCCAGTGAGCAAAATACATTCCAACCACCTGAAACAAAGATGAGGGCAATAATGTAAATAATATATATATATATATATATATATGTGTGTGTGTGTGTGTGTGTGTGTGTAGGAGGTGTAGTGGATAGCGGCTCGGATTGAGAAACCATTACTTACACTTACGTTCTAATATTAATCTCCTTCTACTCCTTCCAAGTATAGCTTTTGATGACAACTGGTCAAAGAGAAGGACAACTCTGAATTTAATTTGGCGACCCTTTATTCGGCTCTTCAAAAAATGTGGTTGGGTCTGCACTATAATCAAATCACATCGGCTAGTGTCGGTTCCTAGGAACTGAGATATTTGACCCTCATACGTCGAATATGAGTCTACTATATATATATATATATATATATATATATATATATATATATATATATATGTGTGTGTGTGTGTGTGTGTGTGTGTGTGTGTGTGTGTCCATTCTGATCTCTTGATTTTTACATGTTAGGTTGTTAGAATGTATACTGCTTCTAAATCAGAAGCATTATTAGTCTTACACAACACTGAGGCTTTCTCCTTGCTATTTTATTATATTTCTGTGCTGCAAATTTACATTAATGTAAAGATTTTCCCCCTTTTTTTCTCATGGATGTCTGTTTTTAGTAAATATTTGTAGCCCTAGCAAAATAATTCAATGCACTCATACGAGGTCGGACCAAGGTCCGAACTTTTATTGTCGATAACTCCAATAAGGTAGATTTCATCAAAATTACTTTGTTATTTTTTAATCAAGCATGTAAAGTTACACGCAAAAATAACTATTCGGGAATTTTTTTTATTAGATACTTAGCGCGGGGCTTAAAAAGCAAATTACCTGAAATTTCAATTTTTTTCAGCGGATTATTTATGCAATGAATTTTAACCGCTCTCAAATGCACTTCCTCTTGCACTTCCCGATTGCAACCCCTAATTACTACACGCTCTTTAGTTTTGTTTATTTATGAGAGATTCTTGATGTCTACTGTTGGACAGTCAAATTAAACATGATCAACCAGAGGAAGTCCTTCTATTTATACTACATCCGTGGTATCTGATTGCAGTGACTGAATTCCTATTAATTAGTCCGATCTTTTAGGAACACTTTGATCGCGCCCGAAATAGAAATATAAAGTAATCATGTGTAATTACCACGAACACGATTGGATTAGGTGTGAAAGGGCCGAAGTGTTAAAATTTCGCAAAATTTGGGCTGTTTTATCACCAAAATCAATCTAAAACCTGTCAAAAAGGGGTGTAATTGTGAAAACAAATTAGGACTCATCTGATGATCGCTGTTTGTCTATCGTGACGTAGATGGCCAAGAAATTGGTAAAATAAGGTGGAATTTCTAAAAGAATGAGCGATATTGAGGGTTCGGGGGCAAAATCTTGAGCTCTATTACCCACCTGCGTTACCCGTTGTACTAATAGCGGCGGACAACTGTAATTTCGATGCTTCGTAACTATAAACTGATATTTAATGTCAACATGACATGAACTTACAAACTGTTTTTCACACTAACGTAGTTGAGCAATACATGTAGATCTTGGTCTTTCATTAGATCCAGTTCCCAATGTACCACGAACCGTCATATTTACATAATTATAACTTTTGGCACATCATGGTCTATATTATATAAGATAATTAATGCATATTGAATATCATATTTCCATTCTGTGAGCGGTAATAGTGAAGATCTAAAAATATTCTGCTATTCTTTGAACGATTTAGCTTCCATTTCGTGATAGACTAATTGTTTTCTCCCGTGGTGACTACTGGAAAACGCCATTTTAGTTACTGGTGATTTTTTAAGTTAATCGATATTTTATTCCGTTCAACATACGTCGATTGTGAGCCAATAATCCCTATTGTGAATGTGCCGTTGGTTTTAATGCCATTTCGAGAAAAAATGAGAAAGATTTCTAAAATGATCAATACAAATGGAATAATCGAAGAAAGAAAATGTTATCTGCGAAAAGAATTCGAAAATCTTTACGACACTATGAATTAACGCAGAATAAATTCTATAATATACCACTGATGCTAGCAATATATATATATATATATATATATATATATATATATATATGTGTGTGTGTGTGTGTGTGTGTGTGTGTGTGTAACTATCGCGATATCTGTGTCAGTCCGTTCTTATCTATTTGTCTCTCATTTTCCAAAATAAATTTTGTGACATACGACTTTCGAACTATCAATAGAATTACTTTCATACCTATCTATTTGTCTAGATGTATATGTCTATATTTCTGAGATGAGGTATTATGTACACTATTTACATTGTTCGGATTATCGTCCTCATCTTTGTTGCCATATTTGTCAAGTTGGAGTAGACTTTTTTAGTTCCCCGTGCCATGTCTAATGGATGTCAGTTTTCAGTTGTCTCCTGTTAATCCCCCTCTCCAAGTTCTCCTAACGCCTTTATCCACTGTGTCATGTGCCCTTGAGGACACCTTTGTATGAATTTCTGGAATTTATAAACCTAATATCTTCAGCAAACATTTTTACCAGTGTCCATATTGCAATTTTTGCTGTTGTCATTGCATTTTTTTCACCAGATCTCATATTGCAATTTTCGTTGTTATTATTGCTTTTCTCTGGCATACCTTATTACTGGTTCCCATATTGTATTCATTTCTATGCTTGGTCAGCGCAGGAGATTTTCGTGGCCTAGCATATGTGCTGATTCATTAAGTTTACGAATTTTCCAATGATGTTCTTTGTTTATGATTTCAACCTGATCCCACAAAGGCCGATGACACCCTTTTTCTTTCCATATGTGGTTAGCCACGCCTGATTTTTCCACTTCCACGCGTGTTACAGCTTTTTGGTATTCTTGAAGCCTAACCTATAAGATTCGACTAGTCTCCTCTTTATATTTCTTTCCACAGCTACACAGGATGGTGTACACACAGTCTTTATTCATGTCCTCCTCTGTGGAGGTGCCTTACTCGGGAGAGGTATCTGCGAAGTGTCGTCCAGCTTTTGAAGGTTGTCCTGATGTTATATGAACCGTATATCATTTGCATTTTCTCCGCTAACCCTTCACATAAGGAAGGCAAAATTTTTTCTGGGTTTTGTTGTCCTCCTTTTGTACCTGCCTATCCCAATTTATTGAGACTGCTGCCATGTACCCAGGGAAGTTTTTACGCTGTAGGGTACTGCTTATACTGACAATTCCTTTATCTAATGTCTCTGGGTCGCCACTTATGACTTTTGTGCGGTGTTGTAAGCAGCAAACGATTCCTTTCTTTACGCTGTATGGATGGTGGGAGTTGAAATTGAGGTACTGTCCGGTGAATGTTGGTTTGCGGTATACGGATGACTTGAACCCAAGCTATGTTCGAGATATTAGAACATCCAGGAATGAGAAGGTGTTGTTACTCTCGTTCTCCATCGTGAACTGTATCGAAGGTCATAATGAGTTCACATTGTCCATTAGAACCTGGACATTTTCCTGGTGCGGCCAGTGTATGAAGGTGTCATCTTAACCATAGAGTTGGAATTACAGAAATAGATTCTAACGTCATTTCCTCAAAGTATTCCATCTATATATTCGCCATTGCTGGTGATAACGGCTAGCCATTGCTAAGCCCTCATCCTGTCGATATATATGTGATCCCATTCCGAAATGCGTTGTCTGCGTACAGTGAGTCAACATCACCATCAGTGTATCTTTGGAATAGTGGTTCGTTCTCCTAGGAATGAGTAAGACGCCAATATGTCTCTGACTACTGAGAGTGCCTCCTCCGTGAGTACCTTGGCGAACAAACTCACTACGTCCAAGCTCATCTGGTTGGATAGGATGGGGGCATCTACAAAGTGGGCGGAGTTTCGGACATATGAAGGAAACTTTCCGATCAGTGGGTCAATTATATCTACAAGGAAGCGACTCAGAGGGTGGCATACAGAGCCTTGGCAACTAACAATCGGCCTGAGCGGATACCGTCTTTGTGAATCTTGTGGCTGACCACATATGGAGAAAATAGGGAGATCAGCGCCTTCTGTGGTATTGAAATCATAGACAAAGAACATTATTGGAAAATTCTAAAACTTAAGGAATCAGCACATATGCTTGAATACAAAAATCTCCTGAGCCGACCAAGCATAGAAATGAATACAGTATGAGAACCAGTAATATATATATAGGGCGCGATGGATAAATTATCGTCTGAATTACGAAAAAATGAAAATAATACTGACACCTCAAATTTAACTGATATATTTACCAAGAATATCTCGAAATACTAAATTCAAATCTTCGGAATCTCCTGCAAATCTCCAGAACGATCACCTTCTTTAAGTTGGTGTGTGTGTGTATGCATATGAGTAAATTGATGATAGGATCCACAAATTCCACAAAAAATCATGCATCCATCACAGGTAAATACCCCAAAGCTAATTTACGAAAGAACCCACAAGACCTATTACGCTACACAACTAAAAATAATATCAGTAAAAGCAGCAAAGCTATCCTTGAACGAGCATGAAAATATACAAAAGATGCTCTTAGAATTAACCAGTGCTATATAACAGCAGAAGCCATCGAATGGTTTACTGATATAAAAACGAAGAAAATATTTACGTTCATCCAATTCGATATTTGTGACATTTAACCGTCCATTACCGAGAATATCTTCTATCAATTAAGCAAAATAATAGAGCCCTATTAGCGATCGCGAAATCAAAATCATGAACCAGACAATATATATATATATATATAGTCATCCACAGACAGACTGTTTCGCTGTATCACAGCTCATCAGTGTGATAGACATCCGGTTGTCTCTAGCTAGGATCGAAATCCGACTGAATTGGCGTCATTCGGGATTCTACCACTAAGCCGTTGACGTACGGCAGGGACGAAGGTGAATTTAAGTGTATTTATTTTTAGATAAACACACAGTGACCAAGAGAACTCAATTCGATTTACCGAAGAGTCTTGCATTATATATATATATATAATTTGATAATGGTTACCTCCGGACCAAAAGAAACAACATAGAATTTAGCATTGCTGTGGGAGCATATAATTTAGCAGATGTATGTGAAAGTGTTGGAATCTTCTTATTGTGGCGACTAAAATTTATTTTCGGTATTAAGGACGCCAGACTCTATAGAGATGACGGTGCAATTATTTTCTGTAAAAAAAGCAAAGAAATATTGAGCGTTTGATATGTTTGATAAAGGAACTGATAAAATTTTCAAAGATCACGAGCTAAATATTACCATAACAAACTGCTAAAATGATCTCAATTTTCTTGATGTGACCTTAAACTTAAATACTAGTTATTACAAACAATATACCAAAGATCTATATAACCATAGATACATAAGTAAAAAACATAACAATATTATATTAAATAGATATATTTAAAAAATGCAACAAATATATATATATATAATTTTAGTTCCACTGAAAATCCTTAGAAATTTCGTTTCTAACATCATTGAATGGATTTGGACAATATAAAACGTTTATGTCAATTAAAGAATGGTGGTAATACACCCATTATTACGTGGGATATTGTAGCAAAAGCCAAATCTTACATGGGGAAAGACGATAAATGTAATTTATGCCTTGCTGAAAATTGGTTATCTTAGAACACTTAAATAATTCTAGCTTATTAAACAAGAGAATTGAAATGACGGTTACATGCAGGCATAAAAATAAATATCTTCTGAAATACGTTGGTTGACATCAATTTCTAATGCAAGTTATGGTATTAAAAATAGTAATATACTTTTATGCTTAATATAAAATATTAATAGTCACAACAGTAAATAATGATTTATTTTACATATATTAATATACAAATCCAGTTCATTTTAAATGCCAAATATATATATATTTTTAAAACAGAAAAGAATATAATACTGGAATAATATACGACTGCACTAAGATTGCGGGGAGCAGATAATTTTTATTAAAATTTAAATTATGTATCAATCAGTCGATACTCAATACTTTGCATTATTTTCATAATTGCTCAGTTGTGGATATTTGTAATAGAATTTTTTAATTCGAGGTATATATATATATATATATATATATATATATATATTTTTTTTTTTTCAAACAGTACCTGAAAATTGTGGTGTGCATGTAGCTCAGTGTTGTGCTACCGGCGAGGAAAAATGCATATTTATTATTATTATTAATAATATATATATATATATATATATATATATATATATATATATATATATATATATATATATATATATATATATACATACGAGACTGTGTGCATGTGTAAGCACAGGGGCACGATCATCTGTGTATATATATATATATATATATATATATATATTTATATATATGATCAGTTAAATCAAAAATCACCTCATATGGGGAATAGATTATATCGGCAGACGAAGATATCGATCGTCCTTCTTATCAACCAAGGTGTGGACTTAATTCGTGTAAGAAATAGAAATTTAACTGTGAAAGCTAAAAAAATAAAAGAATGTCGAAAAACTTATACGGAATTTATTCCTTTCAATGTTTCATTCAGACGAAAACCACGAGACAGGCTCAGGGGAGACTGGAAGGTATTCATCTTAAAGGGAAGAAGTTTTATAAAATTAGACCACCCTGCCCTATTTTTTACAGTTGTGAATATATATATACATATATATATATATATATATATATATATATATATATATATATATATATATATATATATATATATATATAAAAATATATATATATATAAAAATATATCTAAAAATTCCCATACATGTATATTTTTTTCAGAAAAAAATTTTTCCAAGAGGAAGGATCCAGGTAGAACTCAATGTCTAAGACAGAGTAAGGATATAATAAAAGGCTTAAACACTAATATTCCATGGTCATAATTTATTTCATTGGAATCGTAAATACGATCCAAATCATCAGACCTACAAATTCAAAATGAAAACAGAAAAAAAACAACTCCGGAAATCAAAACAGAATTTAGAGAAAGTGTAAGTATGAGAATGAGTGACAGAGAGAATTTTTTGGAGAAGTGGGTGGGGTGGATTTAAAAAGAGGAGAGAAAGAAAGTCGACGGATGTCTAATACATAAAGATACATTTCGTGGTGACATATACACACCACAGACAATTCGGATAGGAAGGAAAAAAAAAAAAAAAAAAAAGGGTGGGGGGAGAGGGATGGGACGAAGGAAAATAAAAATTGTGTTTACTTAAAATTTAAAATCAAATATAAATATATGAAGATGAATATAACGATTGTCTCATTTCGCAAGGACCAAATATTTCTATGTTCAAAAAAACATACTAATACACACAAAAAAAAAAAAAAACATATACAAGTAGGTACATACACACTTAGGCATGTACACACACACCCACCCAGACATACGTGTACATGCACATACATACACACATACACATATATATATATATACACACATATATATATATATATATATATATATATATATATATATATATATATATATATATATATATATATATATATACATACACATACACAAACATACATACATATATATATATACAAAAACCTAAAAATATATTCACATATCCACACATACACATATTCATCTATATTCATATACACACACTTTTCACATACATATACACGCATACATATGCCCATGTATACATTCATACATACATACATACATATACATACACATACACATACATATATATATATACATACATACACACATACATATATATATACCTATACATACATATATACATATACATACATACATATATATATATATACACACATATACCCATACATCCACGCACATACACATACACACATACATATACACACATACATACATATATACACACACATACATATACACACATACATACATATATACACATACATATACACATGCAAATACATACACACCCTTACATATGTATATATATACACATGCAAATACATACACACCCTTATACATGTATATATATACACATGCAAATACATACACACCCTTACACATGTATATATACACATACACACACATACACACACACATAAACATGTATACACATAAGTACACATACACACCTATACATATACATACATAACATAAACACCTCCATACGTATATATATATATACACTTACATACATACACACATATATACACATACATACATATACATACAAATATACACACATATACACACATATATATATATATATATATATATATACACACATATATATATATATATATTATTCGATGATTCGTACGGATACTTCAAAAGTTCATATATATATATATATATATATATATATATATATATATATATATATATATATAGAGAGAGAGAGAGAGAGAGAGAGATCTCAATGTAAGAACAGAGAAAATGAAAACGATGAAAGCAGCGACATTAAGAAAGCCATGGTAATATTTTATTACGTAAGACCGATTAATCGATCTCATTTAAGTTATTTCTTATGTACCTATGGACACGGATGGGTGAAATAAAAATCACTATTTTTTTCTTCTCTCTCCTCCCCTATCCTCATAATATTACCCCCTCATTTCCGGTTCTGGTATGTTTGCGCAGTTTCCTGGAGTGTACATTCTTGGACTAACCTGAGGAGACCTTCTGGTAAAAACACGGATTGTGAGGTGGGTGGCATTTTAGCCATTTCTTTTAGCCATTTCTTATATATATATATATATATATATATATATATAAAGAAATATAGTCTTAAGGTGTGCTATATTTATGGAATAAAGTGCTCAATATCAGAGATAGAGCGTGTGTAAATATAAATTCTTAGCTTTGTTAAATAGGGATTCATTGGAGGAATTGTAGATGTTGCTTAAAAACTGAAAACCGAAAAGAGAAAATATACAAATAAATTGACCTAAATACATCCAAGTAAATAAATAGACAAACCAATCCCAAATTAAAAAATGTTCCCGCCAAAATAATAGTTAGAATGAGCTACAACAACCAACCGAAAAAATTGAACAAATAGCTTCAATTAAATTCTCAAACCAAAAGAAAACTGTTAAATATAAACAAATTTTTACTACGTTAATAAATAAATAAATAAAATAAGAAACAAAAAAATAAAAACAAGCAATATAATTTGACCCAAATAAATAAACAAACGACTTACGGTAAAATAACCGCCATAATAGAATACCCACAATGCACCACTAACCCGTATATATATAAATAGCCGAGAAAAATAACAGCATATGTGGCCTGACGATTGCATATAGCATGAAACAGACTGTCGCCTCTAAGTGTTGACTTCTATGTACACTTTTATATTTATATATATATATATATATATATATATATATATATACAGAGAGAAGAGAGAGAGAGAGAGATGTTTTTGAAGCATTCACATTATTGTCTACTTCGATTGTTAATCGGCCTCTTTACTATTTCTTGGGTAAATATTTTTATTATGATTATTTTCCTATCTTTAACCCCTTTGCGATCTTGGCATTTTATTATCTTTATTACAATAATGACTTTTTTCTATTTTATTATTGTTGGTTTATGATATCCAAATACTTCCTCTAGAAATCAACAGTAATAACGTGGAATATAACTATTATTGATTTAATAATTGATAGCATTTCCTTTACGATAACAAGGCGGAATAAAATTATAATAAACAGAAAATAATAAGATGGAGGAAAACTAGTAATAAAATAAGAATTGTGGAAATTCGCCATGTTAAAATCTAGGATAATAACATTTTTAAAAACATTTTTAAAAAAATAGTTTATTCCCTCATCAGAAAATCAACTATTACAAGAGAAAAAATCCTAAGATATTTCGAAACACCACAATAATATTCCATTTCAAACACTAAAAACGTTCCAGTTTAATGATATTTCCAATTTAATTTGTGATTTTTTGTCAAATATAATTGCTTCCCAAGAAGGAAAAATAAGTAATCAATATTTTTCAAGATGGAATTTACTTCACTAGAATATCAATTATTGGATTATTATTTTTTTAATCATTTCACCCCATGCAAAGTACCAACGCCACTAAGACACAAGGTGTAACTGAAGGTGCAAGAATAAGAATAAAGAGAAATATTATTAAGGAGAGAAAACAATACAAGTGTAATTAAATATGCAGTAGATAACGATTGATACCGAAATTAAAATTTTTGAAGCACAAATTTGGCTGGAAAACATGGAGTTGGAAGAGAATCCCTCAAGCGACAAGTGCAAGAAAAGAAATTGTTAGCATAGAACGTACGGTTACATTATGCCTATTCAACTGTAACTTGATGAGAACTTGTTGCCAATTTAGTCTTCTTTATGTGCTGTATCCCATCAGGACGTCGGCGATCATGGCTCTCTTCAATTTCCTGTCTTTTGTAGCTGCTACTAAATTGTTTTCTTTTCGCTATTTCTCCTAAATCCTGTTCGGTCATCCATTTACTTAAGCCCATCTATTGTCTTATGCGTTTTTTTCCTCTCT
Organism: Acanthosepion pharaonis; assembly: GCA_903632075.3. NCBI lineage: Eukaryota > Metazoa > Mollusca > Cephalopoda > Sepiida > Sepiidae > Acanthosepion > Acanthosepion pharaonis. Next base: position 1,384,051 of record CAHIKZ030005580.1, on the reverse strand, counting down.
CCCTCTATCTGTCCTGTGAGTATCAGATTTTCCAAGCCCTCCTTCCTTATTTCAACTGTCTCTTTTATGTATGTCTCCTTTTTGTTTACATTTCTTGCAAAACCTCGTCGTTGCTCAGTTTGTGATATCCTCATCATCCTTCTGTAGAGCTACATTTCGGTTACTGCAAATCCGCTCTTCATTTTTGATTGCTTGTTTGATTTTGTTTAGCGTCATGTGATCTCGCTATGAGTTATTTAAACCAAAATCTAAAATTCCTCATTTTGTTTTTGAGATAATAATGATACAAGTATTATTAACTAACCAATAGCTGGGGAAGAGTACAGATGGATTCATACATTTGCCGAGTGTATTTGCGCATACGCGATTATGAAAAGCCTAACTTGAATTGGAAACCGGCTCTCCGATTAACAATTCTGTACTGTTACCCATTACATCACTCGCACACCCCAGTTTATAGCACCTGGCATTATCAAGCGGTCACCCATCTACATACTGACCAGACACGATGTTGCTTAACTTCGGTGATCGCACCATAACCTGTATTGCAACCTGATGTGGTCAACAGCCACTTTCTCCCAGATCTGCCAATTGTAAAATTGTTTATAATGTTAATGAAATATGTACGTTGAGTAAAAAGAGCAATCATTTACAGATATTCAGTATTTGTTTCATTGTGCCAAATTCCACGAAGCAACACCTAACAAACACACCTCAATTATAAACAGGCTAGGAATTTTGTAAGCATAGATATAGCTAAACAAGGATATCCGCGTCTAGAAGACTCCATGACCTGTCGCTTGGCTGTTGTTGTTCAGTGCCCTGTAATTTTCAGATACTGCATTTTGTTTTAATAGTACCTTCCAGATATACACAATAAATAGCGTACCAAAGAGAATCGTCTCTCTTATTATAAGAATTGTTAGCGAAATTGTCTTGTTAATTATCACGCTGTAGAGGCTGAGTATTATCATTATTATAACACGTTTAACACATTGAAATACAGAAACAGAACTTTGAATTGTCAGTATCTCTAATTCGGTCATTATTTGACACATAGCATCAGAAGCCTTAAAATTTATCGCTGGAAAGTTTACCTTCAAACATGTGATTACATATTGCGCAGCCAAGTAATGATAAACAAGTTTAATGGCGTCTTAACCAATACTAATTATTCAGGATTTTAATTAGGTTAATTGAGCTTGATTTTCCCTGTTAATTAGTTTCCGGCTATCGACATTTCACAATACTGGAAATGAATTGCAAGAAGACGGAATTGTCCAATCTGCACAGTGCAAAGTCGAAGTAGATAGAGCAAAATCAAACATGCAGATCAATTTACATATATGCCATATAGAGGTTTAGCAGAAGATGGAAAATGCGACACTGAAATCCGAAGTTGCATGTGGATAATGAAAGATACTGTCCAAAAGCTAGGCAAAGTATCATGAAAAAGATAGATTTTATTAGAAACAAAAACGAATTATTAACTGTTAATGTCATATCAGTCCACTTATATGACAGTGAATGCTGGACAATCCCCTCACTAATAAGGATGTGATTTGTAGCAACAGAAATTAGTTACTACAGAAGGATGTTGAGGTTACCATCGACCTAACATGTGAGCAACGACTAAGTTTTAGAGAAAATGGAAACAAAAAAAGGACACTTATACTTAACATCAGGAAGAAACAGTTGAAATTTTTAGAACACGTAATGAGGAAATAGGGTTTGAAAAAAGGCTTGGACAGAAGGAAATATATATCAAAGGCAATGTTTGGTTTTAGGGAATGGAAGGGAAAAGAAAGAAAGCGTCAATGAATTAATGACTGTTATTTACTTCCATCATTACTGTTCATTAGATGCATCCTTGCCACATATATTATAATTCTCCATGTTCATTAATTTCTTCGAGAGTTAGCACGAACGTTACGTCCTGCCATTACCGCAGGTAAATATAGGCGTATTTAATTGCAAAGATGGTTGGAAGAAAAGATCTGTGAATGGCATTGTTTGTTTTTTAGATAATGGAAAAAACAAAGAAAGAATGAAGATTAAAAGAACCAATCATGTTTTTCTTCCGTATTTATATTTTTATTAGATGAAGCATTGCCAAATATTGTATTATAATTTTTCATGCTTCTTCGTTCCTTAGTTAACATATAGGCTAGTCTCTACTTTTAACTTAGCTAAACAATAAACAATTCCTGTTTGATGGGAGGATGAATAAAAGAAAAGTTATAATCAATGTTCTGTCTGGTTTTAAGGAATGAAAGAAAGAACGATGAAAAGAGGCGAATGTAATCTCAAATGTTTAATGTTTGCTTCAATGAAATGCAAAATCTTGCCAATTTTATTTTTTTATTTGTACCCGCTTACTTCTTTAAATAATGACCATTGATATATCTGATTGTTATTTCAATATTTTTTTTAAATTTCGAATCATTAACAAGGCAGCCATGACATTTCTACGGGTATTTTGTATTCACACAAATCGTAAAGAGTTTATTCAATGATTATGTTAAAAATTAAGGTAGGCCTGAAAATTCAAAAAGGGAAAAGCGTGAGATTTTCATGTCCATTTCTAGTTATCATAATTTCCTTGGGTTTATGCTGTATACTCATTTCCTTCCAGCTCCCAGCGATTGATCTAATGTCAGAAATGGCATCATGACATTTTCACTGAGCATTTTGTAACAAAAAAAAATGCAGCCTAATATCATGCCTATTTTACATTACGTAAAGTGTGAACTGTATTCAGTGGGTCGTTGGAGTCTATACTACGGAACGTTAATTCCTTCATTGAGCAAGCATCCACCCTTCAGAAGTCTGTGTTACTTGGCACTGTAAACCTTCAGGGAAAGGTGCTATATATCTGACGTAGTTGCAGCTGATGGAAAGCAACCATAAGAGAAGATCTTTGTTTAAAAATAAAAAAACCAAACACGCGTGCAAGTAAATAATAAACACAAATAATTGAAAAGGTTCCGGCAGGCGGCTTGAATCGATCCCTGGTAATACATGCTTTAAAGAAATACAAAAAAGTACATTCACCAGTACAGCTTACACCTTATGAACTGTAAAATGAAAATGAGTATGATATTAAGTTGCATTTGCAATTGGTAGTGTATTGGACTAGACGACCTACCTTTTGGTAAATTCAATCCTGAACACAGAAAATACCAGAGTGGGGCAAGAGACGCGAAAGGAAGACGCCCGCTAGACTATTCACCTCCCTTAATCCCAGTCTTGCTCGTCTACAGCAGAAAATTACAGAAGAATTCAATATTTTACTGCTACAATCGGCTCACGGTTTTGTTTGCTGTGTAACGATTGACAATAAAAGTTATTTTTGAAGCCAAAGGCGTTTGACTAGAAAATGTTTCACCCTGAGAACGAACCTCGTCTGTAGTCTGAGCTGCAACGTCAAACATTACAACGACTGGGTTAGAATTACAATCTTTTTGAACGCCTTGCTATCTTTTAATCGGCGAAATTACGTCTGTTATTTCTCCGCGGAGTAAACAAAATACGAAACTTATATGATAAAAAGAAAGAAAAGAAAAACGTATGTAAGTAATAGATGTTTATGTCGCATAGAATATTACTTAAAATATACACTTCCAGTAGCAAAACATTTGAAAAATTTGCCTAGCACGCTCATTACAAACTGGAGATGTCAAAATCAAGCAAGTACAAACATTTAAATATCCAGGTAATGAGAACGGAAAATACGACAACAAAATTTTGTTGGCATCTATTAGGACCTTTTGTCGACATTTTAATTTGACTGTATTTGCCATTCATAGACATTTTAATTTGAATGTATTTGCCATTCATAGACATATTTATTTGACTGTATTTGCCATTCATAGACATGTTAATTTGACTGTATTTTCCATTCATAGACAGCTTAATTTGACTGTATTTGCCATTCATAGACATGTTATTTTGACTGTATTTGCCATTCATAGACATGTTACTTTGACTGTATTTGCCATTCATAGACATTTTAATTTGACTGTATTTGCCATTCATAGACATTTTAATTTGACTGTATTTGCCATTCATAGACATTTTAATTTGACTGTATTTACCATTCATAGACATGTTAATTTGACTGTATTTGCCATTCATAGACATATTTATTTGACTGTATTAGTCATTCATAGATATTTTATTTTGACTGTATTTGCCATTCATAGACATTTATTGATCAGCTGAGCAATAAAGTCCTAATGTTGACATATGGATCAAATATAATAATTATAATAGAGCAATTATAATATAATAATTAAATATTAATCAAATATGATAATCATGAATTTCCTTTTTGATGTATCAAAATATTGGTTAATTTCTTGATTTCAATGGATATTTTAAACGTCTTTCCATTGATTGAAAAAGAATCAGTTCATTTATAAATATTTCTTCATATATAAATCGAACGAAGATGACTATTGGGGACTTTAAATATTATATATTTCTTTTTTTTATAAATTTTATAATGATTAAAATCAAGTTTTATAAATTCTTTTTTATCAACTGAATGGTCACATCCAATACATCAATAACAAAACTTGTAATATTCCGTCATTAACGAGCCGCCATTGAATTCTCGAAAATCTTAATGAATGGGTGTTCTCTTAAACAGACCTTGTGTTGAAACTTGACTAATGCATGGAATAATAATGCAACACAAAATGTAATTAGAACAAAATGTATTGAAATAAGAAAGTGTACACAATATTTACATATAGTCCTTTCTTTATTACTGGTAAGACCGTTCCTGGAGAATGTGTTGACTGAGTCGCAGTCGGGCAGAGTCTCTGGTTGAATCTCTTGATTCCTTCCTCTCTTCCCGGTACCAACCATATTTATATGGTCGGTACTCCACTATGCAAATTAGGTGGATCTTACCACAACACCTTGAAAGAACATTGTGATTTAAACTCGTATATACGATCCATTGCTAAAGAACCTGGAAAACTTCGGTTTCTTGTACCCTTGAAGTAAGTACTTAATTCCTTATGTTCTATCTTTGCTAGATCATACCAAAAATGGAGTATTGCAGATTAGTGTTGCCCTGTATTCATTTTCTGGTCTTGATAGAGTCCAGAAGATTCTTGTGGGCGATGAATTGTTTTCTACCTTATAACCATTTTCCTAGAGTCGAAATGTTACACACCACGCTCTACTCAACCACTATTGCCGTGTAAAATGTTCAAATGAACCACATACTTTTGTTTCAAAAACTATAACACACCCAATTATGACCAGCCACAGTGCGTACATTGAGGCAAACCGCCCTCATTCCCTTCGTTTTTCATTCCTCAGTAAGGAATAATTTCGACTTGAACAGCTTTTTCCCAGGAAGTATTGTCTTGTAATATCAAGAGAACAATTTCCCGAGCGTTATAATCTTAATATTTTCAAGTCTACAGTTAAACCTTATCTTTCCCCTATATGCGTAACCTCTGCCGTTACACTTACCTCTCAAAAAACAACGGATAGTAACCTCTGCCTTGAATGTCTTTTGGGCATTGAATTAGATGAACACTAGATTTCATCAGATGTTATCGTTTTTTCCGCAGGTTGTAGTCATATCATGCAAAGCTGTATATGTAAAATATTAGTAAAGTTTTTTTCAAGGACTTAACAAGGGCTTTACCTAGAATTATTTCGGGCACACATTGTGATGTTATTTAATACTGACTTGTTAATAAACCGGGAATGTCTGGCGCTATATTCCTCTTCAGACAAGTCACATTTCCAAGCCATCAGCTGGACAGTTGAATTCGTTTTAGAGGTAACTGCAAAAAGCTGTTGATCAGGTAGTATGAATTCTGTTTCACTTCCCAAAGACCACAAGGGAAAATGACGTCTAGCTTGGCAACTCTGACTTTCACATAACATGTTTGGTAAAGATCGCACCTTTTTATGCTGGTGTTATTCATCAACAATATGACCCAGTCCAATCCTACTGGAGTGACAGAAGATTTATTCTAACTTCAACTTTTTAATTGTAACGCTAATACGACAAAATTTCAGCTATTCCATTGGTTCGTTAGATTTAACTTCTATGGGGCAGATATGCAACAGATTTTAGACCTCAGTAAGTTCCCTGTAGCTACACCCAAGCATCAAAGGTTAGGGTGCCGCACCTGGATAACGGCGTTATCCGGGAAAGAAGAAGAACTATAAATTATAAGATAATTCTCTAATCTTTGACAACATTTTACAAGATATTAGGTCAATGTCTATAATTGATGCGGTTTTGATTTTATACGAAAATATTACAACACAGCAGCTTTCTTTTCTTGTGCCTCAATCAAACAAATGTCTACTTGTTGCTTATAAATGTATTTAAGGCATCAAAATAACAAAAATTTTCATACTGGCTTAAAAATTATGCCAAAATGTCATCGAATTCCTGCATGCCTGTTGGCTCTTCCAACGAATTTTCGTGTATTCTTTAACGAATTAAAGAAAAAAAAAAGGGGCCAACCTGCTTAAAGATATACTTTATTAGATTTATTTTGATTGCCGAGTTTTTACCTACTCGCACCGACAAGAAAGGTAGACGGTCAGAGCGTCGAAAGACAAATAGTCGAATGTAAAATGTCTCGAAAAACAAAATGACGAATGGACAAAATGACGAATGGATAAAATGTCAAATACAAAAAGTGCCGAACGGACTAAGTATCGAACAAACAAAGTCTGGAAATAGACAAATTACCGAGCAAAAAATGAGTTGGAGTGAATAAATGTAAAATAGCCAAAATGTCGAAAATACAACGTTCTTGAAAGACAAAATATTGAACAAATTCAAAACATATCGTCATGCTAAAAATATATCGTCAATCTCCGTCTCTGAATCTTAAGCCTTAATAGGCTTCTTCTTGTTTTAGTTCCCTAATATCTGTGTCAAAATCTCGATCTATTGAGTGTGTTTCGACAATTCATTAATGTTACTTTTCTATATTTATCTAATCAAATCTATACCAGTGATGACATCCATCACTGATACATTTTACTGTTTTGTGCAGCCCCTTCAACCAGTTGTCGCCTGTACGAAAGAAGTTGAGATCATCCATGTAGATTAAAAGATTAAATACATTCCGCTTACTTTCTATCCATAGTCATTATTATGTGAAAGGAAGATTACTAACAGAAAAATACAAAATCGTGACAGGCAGTCTCCTTAAAAGATTCTTCGTTGGTTCATAAGACGATAAAATATAGCAGTGCCTTTAGTGCGATTTAGGCATAATGTGTCTTCCATAGTCCAATGCTAAATTTAAAAAAATCTAATAAAACCAAGGAAACTTTGTACATTTCCAAAGCCTTAAGCATGCAGGAGTATGACAGACTATCAAAGGCTTTACGACAATCTATCCAAGCTCTTCTGAGATGTCTTTTTTCATGCAATTTGCCAGGATTATTTTATTTGTTAGCAATTGATGTTTGTAACCATATGAATCTGTTCGACATTCTTTCTGTTTCAGGGGAACAATGATGTTTTAATCGAGAAGAGAGTGAGTATAGGATAGACGGGATTCATTTTTTAGGTGATGGAGATATATATTATTTGGCTATAATTTTTGGATCATCTGTTTCACCCCTCTTTGGAAGGAGCTATGTAATAATTTCTTTAATCCATTCTGGAATTCCACTGAATATTTTAATTAGAATCGATAAAATTTTCTAGGGATTTCCATTTTGGGGATTTTGTTAGAGCTTGTCTGACATTATTATTGCTCTCCAAACCAGAGGCACGGTGGAGTAATGGATTGAGGAATCGGAGAGACGAGTTCGAATTCCAGTCGAATCCATGACATTCACTTACGTGCTAACACCCTTGGGAAAGGTTTGAATCCTCTTTTTTCTCCCTCCAGCTAAGGGTAAATAGCAGGAGAGATTGGATTCTATCGCCTTGGATAGCAACTGGTCTAAGAGAAGGAAAACTCTGAATTCAAACCTGCTCTTAGAGGAGGGTGAATGGAGTCTCTCTGAGCCTTGGTTGGTAATTCATTTAGTGTTGGTGTCACGATAAAAACACCCTTGATAGCCCTAGCGAAGCATCAAGAATTCAGCTATTTGACAAAATTATGAACTACACCAATCAAAGTATTGGTGAGTTCAATCTCAGCTGAGGCCGCAAGATGATGATGATGTTATTGTTGGTTATCATTCAAAGCGAACCTACTATGTCTGGTACAATTTTTGTTTTCAGTTCCCCATTTTTTCTATTCCGATTTTAAAATCTTTATACTCCGATAGTTTTTCAAATTCCTTGGTTGCTATGTTATATTCTGTTTTTATCAGTAAGATTTCTCTTCAGTTTTTGACAATTATGTCTGGCCTATTTGCTTCAATATTCCGGTCTGTAAAGATGTTGCAATCCCATAAAAATATGATGTCCTCTATTTCCGTAATCAGTACTGATTGATGTTCATACCAGTGTTTATTAATATCTTTTGTAAAGTGTTTACACATTGCCCAGTGTAGGTATTGCCCCACTATATTTTGACGCAATTACAGAACATCCCGAGATGAGATGGTCTCTTGTTTCCCGATATTTGTCACAGAACCTGAATTTGGGATCTACAGTATTATGTATGATATTATGTATTTGGATCTACAGCATTATGTATGAAATTTTCTGGTGAAAAGACTCTGGTCATGCGATGCAAGAATAAAGTCATCTGTTTCAGCCTTTAATCCAGATGCTTGTAGACATCGATGGGTGATAATTTAATCAACGTTGGCTTAATTAACACATTCTTACGAGCGTTTTTTTTTTTACAGTGATCAAGAGCTTTATCCTTGATTTTTGTTTTTCAAAATTTTGGGTACAACAGTTCGTTCTTGGATTCTGTTTGATTTTCTACAGATGTAAATCTCATTTGTCTCTACAACCTTCTTTTATGATTAAACATTTTTTTCTGTTTTCGCGTTGATTGAGTAACAGTATCATACAGTCTTTTGTTGTTTCCATGTATTTTAGTAAGCCAATAGTTTTTGTCTTGTATGACCCAGTACTTTCTGAGCGACTGTTCGGTTGTACTCTCTTCCTACGGATGGGAGGAACCCGAAGGAGGCTACGCCGAAGGGCGGAGTCTCATTCGGAGAGGTAAAAACCGGCCCTGAACCCGTTTATACGGGTTCAATGGGCATCTTTTTGGCCGAGCCCACGGACTCGGAATGCCCACGTTAAAAAAGCCTTGTGCCACATGACACCCTCGTGGGGGGGTGACTGAATATCGTATTGTATGACAATTATATTTGAATAAGACCTCTTCCACCTTCTTTACATGGTATGATACATAGGTCTACATCAGCCTTTGGGTGCATGATATGCTTAGAAAAATACGTTCTTGTCCTAGAATTCAGTCGTCTGTTATTCAGCGTATCGTACAAGATGTTGAAACTATGTTGAAACACTTGTATGGCAAGACTTATAATGGCCATAAATCTGTTCTGAGAATTCAGTTCAGTTCTTAATATGTCGCACCTTTCGATAGTGCTCTTATCGCACTATTGCTTTTATTTTTATGGTGAATTCTTTCACACCCATTTACACAGAGGTACTTATAAGCTTCTTCCTTCTCGAAATCGTTTATATGTAACCCATGGTTTAATCTATTAGAAAAGATTTGTTTTAGGAATCCTCGTAAAATTGTGGTTTTAACACATTTATCCAAACCGAATTCCATTTGAATGGCATCACTGCAACTTTTACCAAGACATCTTTCAGCTCACTGTCATTGCAAGTATACAACTTTAAGTCATCAATGTAAAATAGATGGCTTGTTTTCTTTTGAGATATTTGATAACGACACTTCGTCCTGTCAAGATCTCTAGTTAATGCTATTAGGGTTATACAAAATAGTATGTGAGACAAAGAATCACCTTGAAATATTCCTCTGTTGATGTTTATTTCATCAGACTTATAGACGCCATTTAAATGATTGAGTTGACGTATTGATTTCCCTATCGACATATTTTGTTTGATGAAATTGATGACGACGAGTGATACCTTTTATATATAAGGTGATAGTAAAGTTACTATATAGTTACTTATAATAAAAAAAGCAACGCACTTAAGCAGATGGCTTGAAGTTCAAACAGTATCAGTAATTAATTTTCTATTGTTTACCATAGCATTTTATTTTTATTAACTGGAATTAACCAGAACCATATTAATAATAAATTTCTGCACAGTTCATTAATTGCTTTCTCTTAATTGTTATTGTAAGTAACTTTATAGTGACTTTATTGCCACCCTGTATTTAATGACTTTAAGATCCAGGGATGGGGTAACGTATCGAATGCCTTACGGTAATCTATCCAGGCATTAGTGAGATTTTTCTGAAGCAGTTTTTCAAGATCATCCAATTAATTAGTAACTGGTCTTTATAATCGTAAGAGCCACGTTTGCACCATTTTTCTTCATGAGGTATTACGTCATTTTTTTCAGAAGCAATATATTTCTTTTGTCGGAATAGATGTCTAATCCTGTAATTTTTTTGTTGTTGAAGGTTCTCAATTCATTTTTTTTTTTTTTTTTTGCCTATTTGTAAAATTTGTGCGCATCGGTTTGAAAGATCATGTTATGTCTTTAAAATCTTGATCTTTTTGATAACGTCTGATTCCTTGACCCTTCGGTTGTATTGTTTGCTTTATATTTTCTTAAATAATAGGATTTTTCTTCCTAATTTTGCATCTCCTTTTTTTTTCTGCTTTTTCTAATCCTTACATTTTTTTTCTAGTCCTTGCCAGTTAATCGTGTATTGATAATTCACTTCTAAGTTATTCAAATTTCTTTCTCTCTTTTTATTTTCCAAGGTGGATATTTATGTCCGCGAGACTGCCTTTTTTACTTTGATGTTTAAGTTTTTAGTTGCCGCTATTACTGATGCATATATTGCTTCATTGAGACATATGTGGCTATAATTTATCCAGAATTAATTGGAGTTCTGCATTGTAGTGTTTAATAGTTTTGAGGTTCTACATTCTTGATTTTAATTTTGAGAGATGTTCTCGTTTCTCCATTTCAATATTCTGTGTCTGACTTCTATGTCTCATGATTCCTTCTTTGGTTTCATGTATACTATTATTGTTTTCCGTAAAATACTTCGATCAATGTGTTTTGGGCTCATTTTATTGCAGGCTTGTGAGCGACTACGACCGTGTCTTTCCAGCTCGTCTAAACATTTAGCATTATCTTCGCAGTGATTGGTGTGTATCTCAGTTTCGTCATTATGTTTTGTGGTTTGTGCAATGTTATCATCTTTTTATCTCCATTTCTGGTTCCCTTTCATGTCATGAGGATTCACATATTTTGGTTACTTGCCCAGTCGTTTTTCGCGAAATGTCATATTTTTGGCAAATGATGCTTTTCTGAGGTTTGTGAAAGCCTTCATTGAATGCAGACATAATGAGTTTGTACTCCTGACGTGACCATTTTACCTTTTTATTTCTTTAAATGAATGGTTGTGGATCTAGTTGGAGAATTCTCAGAGCCATCTTAGGGATTATCCCGGTT
>CAHIKZ030005580.1:1335000-1370000 GCA_903632075.3 Acanthosepion pharaonis | reverse complement strand
TAATAGTGATTAAATTTGGATTTTAAAATTGCCAGTTTTTAATTTTAATATTAAATTTTATCATATAATTTTATAATTATTGGTTAGTATAAATTATTTTTAATATTACACGTATTGTAAAGATCTGAATAGCTATTATAACATGATTTCGTTGTCAAGCTTTAGAATGTTTCTATACTTGGTTTTTGATTGGTTATTCTAGCTTTTGTAACAATGTTTCCCCCTAGTGTAGGATCGTTAATTAATCTGAAACTTTTAAAACCATTTATTTTATCTTCAACATCATCACTTGATAAGACACAGTGTGTTGAAACAAAATGGCTATTTTTGTAGTGATTTTATAACATACTTATGTTATAGTTCTTTTTTTTTTTTATAAAAAATAATTATATATATATATATATATATATATATATATATACAGAGAGAGAGAGAGAGAGAGAGAGAGAGAGAGAGTGGGGGAGAGAGATAGCGACAAAGATACAAAGATATATTATGCCGAGTTAAAAGGCAAGGAGGTCCGATGGAAGTGTGGTAAAAAAATTAAAATATAGATAATAAAAAAAAGTAAAATAAGAATAAAAATAAAAGAAAAGAAGTAAATTAAAATAAACCCAGAGAGACTTAAAATAATATTAAAGAAAAGAAAAATGTAATTTCAAATTGTATAGACATGTTGAAATGAGGACACAGAATGGCACGAGTCTAAAAAAGTAATTTTGTTATTATTATTATTATTATGATTTCTTTATGCTATGTTTCCTTAGAAGTTATAGGAGAATTGTCATTTAAGTGATAGTTCTTTTCTTAGTATATGGGATGTTCCCTGTAGAGAGATCTTCTAGGCAACTTGCATGTTGATGTCACCTGGGACACTGTTAATAAAATTGTCCATTCCTTTTCTCAGAGCTCCGATTACTATTGGTACAGTCTCAGTCTTTATTCCCCATTTCCTGTTTATCTCGATCACCAGGTCCTTGTAATTGGACAATTTCTCGATCATTTTTATGGGGCTGTTTATCTCACATGGTACTGCTATGTTAATAAGTATATACTTCCTGAATGCATTGTCTTTTGTGATAATATCAGGTCTGATGGGTTTCTATTTCCCTGTCGGTTTGAATTGGCAGGTCCCAGAGGAAAGTTACTTCGTTATTTTGGGTGGCTGTGTCTGGTTGGAGCTCTTTCCATTCCTCAGTTGTTTCGATTTTCTGCTTTTTTCTATATCATCAAGTGCACATATGTCGTTACCTTGTCTGTGGGTATTATTATTATTATTATTATTGTTGTTGTTGTTGTTGTTGTTGTTATTTCCTTTGATTTCTGGTGTGTACACATTTCTTTCCGGATCCTGCCCAGAGACCTATGGTCAAAAATAGTATCATGACATTTTCCACTGAGCAATTTAAAAAATAATAAACAAAAAAAGCACACATATATTTTACATAGATAAAGCCCTTCGTAAGGTGTGGGCTGTACATGTGAGGACAATTTTTTTTATATTTCTTCACGCATTCCTACAAGGAATCCCTTCAATGTGTTTATTGGACTTTTTATAATCAATCTGAGGGCTCCAACTACAACAGGGATTGTTGATGATCTCATGTGCCACATTTTTTAGATTTAGTGTTAGTTGTAACCGTAATTTCTATGCTAACAGTTTCTTCTCACACACTTGTAGATCTCTCTTCCCGCTCTTTTCTCCCCGGTAAACTTTTACCTTCAAAAGTTTTTAATTCAATGTCAATCATTATCTTCAGTATTATTAATTCGTCTCCTTTTATGGTTCGCTTTTCTTTTTCGCAGTAATTAAGGAAGTTTGGTACCTTCTTCTGTGTATTTAGAGATTCTCTATGAAATTCATCGAAGAATTTGCAATGTTATCGGCCCCAACCAGGCATCTCAGATTCAGTCCCATTCGTAATTTATTAAATTAAATTCCCTATGCCTTTTCTATAAATATTTCGTGATAATCTTTCTCAGATTTCGTCTGTGGTAGACGTTTTAGAATTTTAATCGCAGTACTAGATCGGCAGTTAGGTCCCATTCTTTTTCAGTTGAAATAGCTACATATAACCGTAAGCTTTATGTTAACAGTTTCTTCTCATGCTTGGGAAACTCTCTCTCTTGGTTCCTTGCTTTCCAATCAGCTTTAATCTTCAAAAATTGAAATATAATATCAATCTTTATAGTCTGTCATATTTATTTGTCTTCTTTTATTCTACTTAACGCTATTCTTTCCTCTAATTCTTTCAGACTCAGTAAACCTCTTTCGTCTTATTGTCTTTATTCCTTTGCTTGTGGTGAAATGATTAAATGTCCCAATACGTTTAAATTTGAAATCTCCTACATATAAAAAATATTAGTTGCTGTTTTTGTTTAACGGTATATCAACTCCTTATAGACCTTTAATGAGGAAATGTAATTTTCTATTGAGTCTTGAAGTAATGAAATATATGTTATTCTGCTTTCACAATTGGTTACATGGTAGAGAATACTCAGCTATATATATGTTTGTGTGAGTCTAATTACTAGAGTCGGTTTTATGTGTGTATTATGTTGTAGTTTTTGTTGGTGTTATATTTTAGAATTGTTATGGAGTGATTTCACAGTGGAGGCTTGTATTTGTAGTAAGTGGGTCCTAAAATAGGTTCGATGTACTGAACGTTAGGAACTTGATATAATAGGTATAACACAGAGTAATCTAGTCGTGGTCGCTGATACTTTAGAATTCGACTAACTGTCGTCCAGCATCGACTAACTCACCGACTGACTCCTACTCATTATAGGTGGGAGAGTCTATTAACTATAGAATAGGTGTGTTCCACTATAACAAGAATGCAGTTTGATTTAAATCGTTCGAAAATAATCTATGAATTAATCTCATGAAAGTGTTTCTCATGTTGGTTATTTGATTTTTTAGCGACATATCAACATCCATGTGTCATTCACTGCCGAACTGTAAATAATTTGGCCAATTCGATGGCTTCAGTTAAATATATTTCGAACGCAATCATATGCCTTCATATACATAGAATGTATTACTGGTTTATATTACTGCAAACCACTGTAAATTACCTAATGTGAGGAAAAACTAGAAATCGATGACACCCTGCGTCTCGAGTGAGTCTAAAACTGACCGTACGGTGAAAGAAAGGAAACTAAATTTGCACAAGGATGTAGATAATTAAAATAAATAACAACATTTTTTTCATGTACCGTCGAATGATTCTTCCCAATTCTTGCGAGGATTCGTGGCATTAGAACATTAATGCATATTCTAGAAATAAATCGATAGCATGTTGACTTTCCTTGAGATTTTCAGTGAAAAAAAAAATAGGCCAAAATGAGTAAACCTCAGAAGAATTGTCGCGCGTAAAGTCTATTTATAATACTTCTATATCCGGGGATTTTTTTTCCTCTAGAGAGAATATAACTATTTTCCGCCGGTGGTTTGTTCTTTTCCTGGCCAAGTCTTTGTAAAAGAACGCTGTGTCCTCGTCTTATTGGATTTCAAAACAAAGTTCATAGGAAAACGTTCAAGAAGCAAACAAGGCAGTTCGTAAAAGAGTATGATCAAATACGTCGTCTTTCCTGTATGGGAAGTTTTGGGGTTTTTTTTTATAAAGAATAAACACATAATTTATTCAAAATAGTTTGCTTTCAATTTTTACTTGTAAATAGTTAGCAGAATAGATTCTTCACGTTTAACTGTCTGTCTTTTTCCAATATTGTTTTGTTTGCCCGCCATTTTTTTTTGTATCATCCTTTTAGTTATTTCTCGCATCTCTCTTATCTTTCTCTCATTTACTCATTTTAAATTCTTCAGTTGATTTTCTTTTCTATCATCGTTTTTTTTTTATTTCTGCTTTCTCTAATTTTCTTTACTTTATTTCGTTTCTTTGCCTTTTTTGTTGTTTTATATTTCATTTTGCTTCCTTGTTTTTAGATTTCAATCTATCATATTTTTATTTAATCTTCCTTTCTTTTATTTTTTTTGTTAATTTTTGTTTCTGTTGCTTTGCCATTTTTTTGTCCTTTTCACTGGATTCTTTCCTTGAGAATTTTCTCGTTTTTCTCTCTTTCACTTATATTATTCTTTTCTTTTCATTTCTCACCATTTCTTTTCTTATTCTTGTTTCTAAATCTAAGACTTACACCACTCCCAAGCATTTCGAGATTTCATTATTATTATTATTATTATTATTATTATTATTATTATTATTATTCAGACTCCATTTTTCTTTATTTCTTCTTTTTCTCTTTTTACCGCCCTTTTGCTTTTTTTTTTTTTTTTTACTTATTCATCATCTGTTCTTTTTTCATTTCCTCTTTATTCATCTCCCGTTATCTGGTCTTTCCTTTCTTTCTCTCTTGTTTTCCTTATTTTTCTTTCTTCATTCCATCAGCCATATTTTTAATATACTTCGCATTTCTCGTTAAGCAACGTCGTGCCTGGTCAGTACCTAGATGGGCGAACATTTGGGAATACCGGGTGTTTGGATGTGCATAGGGTGTAACGGATAGGATAATTGTTCGAAATTTTTAATCCGAGTCCCAATTCCCTTTGGATTAATTATTATATTCACTTAAACGCAATGGGAACTGTAGGAATCCATCTCTTCTTCCTCTAGCTATAGGTTAATTTTTATTAATATATCATTATTACCCCCCCCCCGCAAAAAATACATTCCTACAATCTAAAAATATTTTCTGTTTTCGAATAACCAATTAATTAATCGATCATTTATTTTTAAATTTCTTTCTTTATTTTTTTTTTTATTTTCACTTCCGGGCAGAAGAGGATCTCCAGACGAGGCTATGTCGAAGGGCAGAATCTCATCTCCTGAGACAGCTACCCGATCTCGTTTTTTTACGGGATTTACGGGAATTTTTGGCCGAGCCTATGGGCTCTGTTACCCCACATATAAATTCGGCCTTGTGCCACATCCGACTGCGGGAGGCGGTTAGTGATTATCAGCATGATACGGATTACTATTTGGATCACTTTTCGGTGGTTACTGTTTGAGTGGCTAATATCGAGCAAGTACTATTAGTGCGAGTGCTATTCGAAGGCGTCTGACACAAGTATTGTTCAACGGCGTTACTATAGTTGTATCTGCGATTACAAAGTCTCTACTACAACGAGCATTACGAAAGTGACAACGATTATTCTTTGACATCACAAAAGTGGAAACGAGTGTTTATTGAAATCACAAAACTTTATTTATTTATTTATTTAATTATTTTTCTTTTTCTTTCTTTCTAAAACTTTAACTCTTTTTTGCCTATACTTTTCATTTGAACTTTTTCTTTCTCTGGCTGTTACTTTTTCTCCTAAATCCCTTTTTCTTATTTCTCTCTTATATGCAATATTTCTCTTCATCTTTCCTTCACATTTCTCTAAAGTTTCCCTTAAATAATTTTCGCTTACTTTTCTCTATTCCATTCTCTCTCATTCTCTCTCTCTCTCTCTCTCTTTCTCTCTCTCTTTCTCTCTCTCTCTCTTTCTCACTCGTTTTCTTCACTATTCCTGCTATTGCTCTTATTTTTCCTTCTTCCTTTCTCTTTTAGGTCACATTTCTTTTTATCTCCACTCTCTTGTTTCTTTCTTTCGGGCATCACCTTTTTTTTTAATTTCCTATCTCTGACATTTCCACGTTCTTTCTTTCTTTCTATTTTTCTTTCTATTTATGTCGTATGTCTTTTTATCGTATTTGTCTCTTACTTATTTGAGGTGTTCTTTTTCTAACATTTGCCATCCTTTCTTTTTTTCTTTCTCTTACACCATCTAAACTTATTCCCGTTTTACACTTTCAACTTTCTTTTCTCTTTCTTTTCATTCTTTTTCTTTTTCCTTTCTTTATCTTTAATGTTTCCAATCTTTTTTTCCATTTTTACAACTTTCGTTTTTACGTTGTCCATTTTTTTAACATTCTGTGCTACTGAACGTAATATTTATTCAACCCCAGCTTAATCCAATAAAACAATCCATATTCCATAACCTTTTTAGGCAAAAATGAAACTATGGGATGTAATGGGTTAATATTATGCAGTAAAAACATATAACTTAAACCATATTATTATTTGTCGTTCCTCTATTAAATCAGTCTTTCATTTTCTCTCTTCTTTTCTCGACATTTTTATACTTTTTTCTTTTGAAATTTTCGCTTTTATATCATTTAAACCAACAGTAAAGCGAATTTTCTTTTTCTTCCTTCTTTCTTTCTTTCCTTTTTATGTCATTTTGCATTTTTCTATATAACCTTTTCATTTCATGTTTACTTTTTCTTTCGTGATTTCTTACTTTTTGCATATTTTTTCTTTTTGTATATTTTTCATTTTCTTTCTTTCTGACATCAGTATTCTTTTTCTATATTACCCTTTCTTTCTTTCTTTCCATTTACCTTTGTATTATTTCCTTATACTCTTTCTATCTTTCTTTTTCTTTCTCTCTCTCCCTTGATCTCTGTCTTTCTCAGTTTCACTTGTCATGTTCTTTTTCTTTCTTTAATATTTCTCTGTCATTGGTTGTCTTTTTTTGTCTTCTTTCTTTCTTTCTTTCTTTCTTTCTATTTACCTTTCTCTTATTTCCTTATTCTCTTTCTTTAATTCTTTCTTTCTCTCTCATTCTTTCTTTCTTTCTTTTTCACTTGTCAAGTTATTTGACTTCCTTTAATATTTCTCTCTCGCTGGTTGCCTTTTTGCATTTCTTTTTTTCTTTTCTTTTCTTTTCTTTCTTATGCCATCTATAATTATTTTTCGCCACTTCATTTTCATATATATATTGTACACTTTTACATTATTATTATTTCTCTCTTTCTTTCTGTCTGTCATTCATTCATTTTTTCTTTCCTTCTTTCTCTCTCTTCTTCTCTCTTTCTTTCTTTTTTCTTTCTTTCTTTCTCTCTGTTTCTTTCTTTCTCTCTCTCTTTCTTTCTTTCTCTCTCTTCCTCTCTCTTTCTTTCTTTTTTCTTTCTTTCTCTCTCTTTCTTTCTTTCTCTGTCTCTCTTTCTTTCTTTCTTTCTTTCTTTCTCTCTCTCTCCTTCTTTCTTTCTCTCTCTCTCTCTTTCTTTCTTTCTTTCTTTCTTTCTTTCTATTTTCGGTGTTTGTCTTCCTTTCTTTTTTACATTATCTTTATCCATTCTTCTTGTTTATTATTACTAACTTTCTTGTTTCTTTCTCACGTTCTTTTTTGCTTGGTCCCGTTTCCTTTCTTTCTTTCTTTCTTTCTTCATGTTTCTTGTTTACGTGCAGCGAAATTAACAGAATTGGATTTTTTTTTTGTTTTTTTGTTTTTGTTTTTTGAAACCACTGATTTGTTTTAACAAAGTGATTATTTCTTTTCTCAAATTCCAATATAATTGGTTCACTTTATTTTTGAAAATCACTTTCTTCTCATCGTTTGATGCTTTTAACGGTGCTATTCACATATCCAAATTATCTGACTTTAAAATCTTAAAACCAGAGACGCAATGCAATGTCATGGATTATTGCACGCAATTATAAGCGTCTAGGACAATCATTACGCATCATCTGGAATATTAGGCGACCAACATATATCCATTCACTGGCTTCTACGAATTTAGTTCAAACTTTCATGTCTTAATAGTTTGCTAGGCAAATATTTAGAATCTATTAATTTATGTATAGTATTTTCCTCAATTGTTTTGTTTTATAAAATCATTTTAGATCAACACTTTCCGTCGTAGTAACTATGATGTAGTAGAATTTATAATTTTGTGTTGACGAGATATTTATTTCCATCAGATTTCAATAATTTTAGTCTGGCTTGCACAAAATTAGCCACAGAAAAATACATTGTGATGAATTCCAATTTCACATGTCTCTAATTTAATGTCGTATTCATTTTTTGTATAATATTATCCCATTCAAATTATTTTTTCTATTTTGCCCCATAATACCATTAAATATTGCGTGTCTTATTGAATTAACTTGGCTTTACACTATTTACATTATTCAGACTATTGTCCTCATCTTGTACGCTCCGGCCTTCTACAGATGGTTTGAATGTCGAACTGAACACTTTATTTCGGTCACTAGGCTAGACTGTTCTAGTTCCATTTGCCATGTTTAATGGATGTCAGTTATCTGTTATTTCCTGCTAATTTCCCTCTGAAAGTTCTCCACTGAACTCACACTCTTTGGATCCTGTCACTGGATCTAACCAACGCCTTTATCCACTGTGCCATGTGTCCTTGAAGCCTTCTTCAGTTGGTTAGAATGTCGAACTTAACTCTTTATTTCGCTCACTGGGGTAGACTGTTTTACGTGAAATGTCTAATGGATGTCAGTTATTTCCTGTTAATTCCCCTCTGAATGTTCTACACTGCCTTATCCACTTAACCAGGAATTGAACTCAATCTTCGGGTCCTCCCACTGGATCTAACTAACGCCTTTATCCACTATGCCATGTGTCCTTGAGGATATCTGTGTATGAATTTCTGGGTATTATAAACCTAATATCTTCAGCAACATTTTTACCAGTGCTCATATTTCAAATTTTGCTGTTATCATTGCATATTTTTTACCAGAGCTCATATTGCAATTTTTCTTGTTATTATCGCTTTTCTCTGGCACTTCTTATTATTGGTTCCCATATTGTATTCATTTCTATGCTTGGTCGGCTCAGAAGATTTTTGTGGCCTAG
The DNA here is from genome assembly GCA_903632075.3 of Acanthosepion pharaonis. Lineage (NCBI taxonomy): Eukaryota > Metazoa > Mollusca > Cephalopoda > Sepiida > Sepiidae > Acanthosepion > Acanthosepion pharaonis. The sequence goes on along the minus strand of CAHIKZ030005580.1, from coordinate 1,361,329 downwards.
CATATGGGAATTAACATGAGATAACTGACATCCATTAGACATGCCACGTGGAAATAGAACAGTCTACCCCAGTGAGCGGCATAAAGGGTTAAGTTCGACATTCCAACCACCTGATGAAGGCCGTAGCGTACAACAGCCGAAACGTTGTGATAAACATGGCGATAAAGATGGGGACAATAGTCCGAATAATGTAAATAGTGTACATAATACCTCATCTCAGAAATATAAATAGATACTAAGTTGGCTTTCAATAAATATTTTGTTCAGGAGCACAGGTTTGCTTTTTTAACAATCCTTTTACTCAAGCATGGCAATAAATCTACTAGAAAGCAAGGTTAGAGAATATAAGAAAACAGCTAAAAAGAAAAGAGATTGAGAAGTAAAATACCGAAAGAGAGTTCCCCAAACGAAAGAAGAAACTGTCAGCATAGAACTTACGGTTACATCTAGGCATTTTCACGGTAAACTGATGAGAAATTCTGAATCTGGTACTGCGCTTAAATATTGTAAAATCTAAGTAACATAGACGAAAGTTCATCAAGACAATTACCATGAAAGTATATACATAGAAAATACACAAGCAAGGGAAATGACTAAGCTGAGGTGCCAGATCAGGGCCAATAACATTGTAGATTCCTTTTTGCATTTTATCAAATATCTCGAAATATATAGCAGAAATCAAACCAGATGTGTTAGCAATATTTAAAGCATGGATGAATGGTCGTCTTATAAATATGTAAGAAAGAAAAATTGTCTAGCGCGACACAGTGAAACAAATTTCCTTCCAGCAGACCTTGCAATTAATTCAATAAAATCTTTCTTCTTCATACCGGCTGAAATTATTAGTCCCAGAAGCAGCAATAAGTCACTGTTCTGGTGGTTAGCATCAGCCACGCTGATGGTAGACAGAAAAGGTTCTCCTAAACGAATAAAATTGCTTATCAATTTATTTATATTAATCAGTTTAGCATACACTCTAGTGAGTGATGCAGACTGCCTATCTGTTCATGATCGGGTGTAAAGAGTTATCAAGAGGATCAAGGTTAGGTGTCGAGAAGAATGGGACAACCAAAGCAAATCACATCTAGATAATTCGGGACATTCTTAATCGGAGACAATCTTAACGCACTGCGTTACTTAACATGATGGTATTTCTAATTGGGAATGACTATGTTTAAATGTTTTATTTTTTATTTTTCAGTACTAGTCACGATTTAGCTCATATGTGCCTAATATGAGTTTATCGGACTGGGTTTACGTAAAGGATGTGAATGTATCATTCTTTGTGCTGACTATTTCGTTCTCTACAGCTTATCAACACTTGTAGGTTATTTAAATGCAGTCATTTTAGCATCTCTATTACATCAGGGACGGGTCGTTTTATTATCTATCAGTTAGTCAGTTATGTGCCATGCGTGATACACGCTTAGACGATCATGTATCTGTTATGGAATCTTATCCATAATAATAATAATGGACTATTCCATATTTAATAAATACTGCGCCTCAGGAGTAGACAAGGAGTCAGTAGTTTAAGTCGAGTCAAGAGTCGAGTCAGAGGCAGTCCGAAACAGAGTCGCGTTCAGACAATTACTTCAAGACATTGTAAGAGTGACACTGGTCGAGACTACATTGTTCTCTCTACTAAACCTGATTGTTCATACTAACACTTTCTACTTCTCAGTATATATTCATGTTTGTAATATATCTGTGTTATTCCATATCCGTGTTCGAGTTCTTCTTTATTGGTTCTACCTTGGACTATCACCGTGGTACAAGGAACCGGACCATAACAGTATCTTTCGATACAAGACTGACGAGGTTGATTTTTCCCGCAGTAGGTTGCCATCTCTTTCTGTGGTAGACCAGTTGCCATCCAAGGCTATAGAAGCCGCAGTAGGTTGCCATTTCTTTTTGCGGTGGACTAGTTGCTGTAGAAACCGGTCTATCCTGCTATTTACCCCTAGCTAACGGGAGAAAAAGAGGATTTATATCTTTCCCAATGATATTAGCACGTAAGTGAATGTAATGGATTCGACTGGAATTCGAACTCGGATCTACGATTCCTCAATCTATCTATCTCATTGTGTTCGTTATCTATCTATCTATCTATCTATCTATTTCAATGAGTCAGTCAGTTATGTGCCATGCATGATATGCGCGTAGGCCATCATGTATCTTTCGATACAAGATTGACGATGCAGATTTTTTCCCGCAGGAGGTTGCCATTTCTTTTTGCAGTGGACTAGTTGCTGTAGAACCCGGTCTGTCCTGCTATTTACCCATAGCTGGAGGGAAAAGATGAGGATTAGTACCTTTCCCAAGGGTATTAGCACATAAGAGAATGTAATGGAATCGACTGGAATTCAAATTCGGCTCTCAGATTCTTCAATCCAAGCCACTATCCACAGTTCCTTCTATTTTCTATCGCAATATATTTTTCTCGATTTCTAATTCAGAAATATACAAAAAGTATGGACTAGCGAATAATGCTTTCCTGAAGCTAAGGAAAATAATAAGTGATAGGAAACTTTGGTTAGAAGCAAGGAAAAAATTTTGGACTGTTTTGTTATATCTACACAACAATATGGCAGGAAAAGCTGGACAATATTCTCTTAGAGGTGGCTTGATGTAACATTAATTGTTTGAATCGTTTTTTTTTTATGGTTTATCAACACAATTGCAGGTGATTTAAAGCCCAAAAATATTTTAGGATTGTAATAATTGTTTGAGAGATAATAATTGTTTAGTGATAAAACTTTTATTAATTAACCTATAGCTGGGGGAGAATTGTGTATTCATATCGTTCCCGAAATTATTTACGCCTAAGTGAATGTAATGAGCGCAACTGGTATTGGAATACGCCTCTCTGATTAACAATTCATTATCGATTACACCACCCGCAATTCCAAGCTTACAGCACATAGTGTTCCTACGCGGACTCCCATCAAGTTACTGACCAGATTCAACTTTGCTTAACTTTGGTTATCATACGGGATTTGGTGTTTAAACGTGATTTGGCTGTAAACCTTTTAGAGTGTACAATAAAAGAGAGTAATGCGTGGTTAAGAGTAAGAAGAAAAACATGTCAGCTAACAAATAAAAAACCACACGACTTGTTGGTTTATATCGCTATTCTGAAATATGATATATTTGACATGGACAAGTAACGGATATAAAGTTTGTGACAAAAAAGGGAAGAAGCCATATATAGCGAAGTTTGTTTTTTTTTTTTTTTTTTTTTAAATGGCCCTGAACTGACTAATCAGCAACAAAGATGATACAAAAAAGTCTAGTGAGCTTCTTTTTTTTGTTTGTTTTTATCTTGCTAACAAGAAGATGGCCTATAAAGGCTGGAGTAGGGAAGTTCTTTAAATCATCTTCCCCTCTCGATCACTGACGAGTAGTCGGTAGCATTTCCCTACCGGAGGCAATGTAATAAAATGTATTAGTACTATTTATTATTACAAACATTTGGATTTTGAATCTCAGTGATAAAAGGTGACGCTGCGATTTTAGCGTATTGGCTGGAAAACAACTGAGGCGACCGACTTTGAAGCGACAAGTCTATTTCGCCAAACACAGGTTACAGGTGTAGAGGATATAGGGAAAATAACAAATATAGCAATTGTGAATTTGCACTCCAGTATTTCTTTGGTTGTTGGCTTCTCTTACACTCAATAATAATAATACGTATTAAATTAATAATATGAAAATAATATAATTATCTGTTTCAAGGTTTAGGTGAAATATTGGGTTGGTACATAATTATCAGGAGTTTTCTAGGCGAGTTATTTATTAATAAAAATTACAGTTTATTATTTTATTTTCAGGTTAGAAAAATAAATGTCGATAATCATACGCCCCGGAATAATCATTTTAAAATGTTATTGTTTAATTGTTACATATGTTTTTCATAATAAATATTGTTTAAAAAACGCCTGATAATTATGCACCAACCCAATATAAGTAGAATTATGGGCTTCCTTTGGCTATTCTCCTTTAGGGCTTAAATTGCTTAAGGAGACAAGTCCCAGAAAAAAACAACCCAAGAACTCTAATCTCCAGTTATCATCATTATTATCATTCTCATCGTGGGATTTGTAAATTCATGGTGTTTCGTGTGGCTCCATAACTACTGCCTGTCTGTTCTCGTTCTAAGGAATAGTGGTTGATTGGAATTAAAAAAACGGAGGGGCGAGTTCAAATCCCATATGGATACGTTTGAAAATATTCTTCGGAAAGGTAGGTATCTTTATCAAATCTCAGTTATGGGCTAAATAGTAGGATATTTATGTGGAAAAAATCATTGTTATTTATTAAAAATGGAAGATATTGCAAAAATGATTCGCAATTATCAAAATAATGTTTCGGATTTGAATAACGCACAAGGGTGTGATAATCCGTAAAAAAGGAAATCAGGCAGTCAAAAAAGAGGGTTTGAAACATTAACATCCATCCTAGTCCCTTACACTCGTTCTCACACACTTATTAGGTAAATTTCTGGTTGTTTTACTCTACATATCATTCGATTCTTGACATTTAATTTATTCAAAGCCATAATGTTTCGAAGACATTTCAAATCTCCCCTTTCAGATTTTCAATATGAGTATCATTCGAGTGTCTACTGCCTTTAGGATTTCTGCGGTACCTAAGTGTTTTCTCAATGGTAGTTGTCTGAAGAACCATATTTCTGTCCCTCCGAGTCACGTCTTCATTTGTAAGGACATTATCCAGCACTCAGTGCCAGAGAAAAGGACACCTATGTCACCTCAGAGTAGGGCAGATATGGAATAGTATTGCAAGAGCCTGTTCTTTGTTGCTGACAAAATTTTCCTACATCTTCATACTTTTCTTAATTTACGGAAGGCCTTTTACAATATTCCGATGCGCGTTCGAATATTTGCATTCTAATTCTCGTCTGCCCCAACTTTAGGAGAAGAGAATTTTTAAATAAATTGCAACACCAAAAACAAGAATAACAATAATAATTATAATTATGATACTACTGTTAATACTACTACTAATACTAATAATAATAATAATAATAATAATAGTAATAATAATAATAATAATAGAATTCAAAGTGTCACCATCTAATGAAGATGTTCAGAAATTTGGGACGAATATTTGAAGCATCTCAATGGAAAGTAATCTCAATCCTGAGTGGATCAAGGGACAAAAAAGAAAGAATGAAGTATAAACTTTTAGAAGAATAATGTTAGGCAATCTCTCATAAAATCCCCCATAAAATGGAAATCTCCAGGAAATGACAAAGTATTCGATTTGTGACGCTATCATTTGTCATCAATCAATAAAACGTGCGCAAATTTGTCAATGCTAATTAATAACCCTAAAGAAATTCCAGAATAGATCACAGAAGGCATTATGTACCTCCTACCAAAAACGGGTGAAATAGATGATCCAAAAAATTATAGGCCAATAACATGTCTGTCCACCACATACAAATTGATCACGTCTATCCTGCCGAACTGTACTTGCTCTTCTCGATGAAAACAACATTCATTACAGAAGGGATGTCGAAGAGGTTCATATGGCTGCAAAGATCAATTATTGATAAATAAAATAATCCTGGTGAATAAAAATCTTGGATGGATTGTCGTAAAGCTTTTGATAGTGTGTTATACTCTTGGACATGTACAAAGTCTCCTCGCTGATATTAAGTTTCCTTAAATATAGCATTGGACTGTGGAAGTCCACATTACACATAAATCGCCCCAAAGGCATTGCCACATTCTTTCGCCTTATTAACCAATGAAGAATCTTTTAAGGAGACTGCCTGTCAACGATTTTGTTTTTATCTTGCACGAAAAAGTTAGAAATCTCAACATAGCTTTGATATATTACCGTAAATTCTTTGTTAGTATGCCACACTGTTTATGTTTCCTTTCATTAAATATAGTGTGGGACTGGGTAAAACCACATTACACCTAAATCACACCAAAGGTGCTGCCATTTTCCAACCGCCTGAATATCTGACGAGGAATCTTTCAAAGAGACTCACAGTCAGCCCTTCTGTTTTGTCTGTCAGTAATATCCCTTTCAACAAAACGGTAATAACATAAATATATTTAATCACCAACTATACAGGGATGATCTTAAACTCTTTGCCAAAGACGATAAAGGGTATCCGCAATACTGTACGATTTTTCAGTGATGACGTCAGTATGGATTTCGGATTAGATAAATGTGAAAACATTTTGGGAGAATATTTGGAGTAATCCAAAAGAATATAATCCAATGCAATGTGATGCAAGCGATAACAAAAAAGAATGAAGGATAAGCTGGTGCAAGAATTCAAAAAAGGAAATGAAATTCAAGAATCGGAGAATTACAGATACAGACACAACAGATTTAGATTAGGTGGGTGGAACAGGGAGAGGTCTAAACACACCGAGGTGTCAGCGAAGTAGATGGAATACAGCATACCAAAATGAAGGAGAAAGTTAAAAAAAATACGAAAGGCATGTGCGTTTGTAGTTAAATACCGAGTAGGATTGTCTAAACCGAATATCAGCCATAAACATCATGGCTGTCTCTGTGATGCAATTCTGTTTCAAAATCTTTACTGGACCATAGATGTCATTAGGCGAATTGATGCAAAAACGAGAAAGGTTCTCACTTGCCAACACATGCATCTTGCAAAAGGCTGATGTTGATCGTCTGTCTGTCCAGATCTGAAAGAGGCAGAGAATTAGTTCAACTAGAACTGTCATACAAAATTACATCAATTGGCCTTCAAAGATACCTGACAACAATAGGAGACTGTTAATGTTTAAATAAGCTCATTGGAAATTTTACGAAAATAAAATCATTGTAGAAATTACCCCATTCTCAAAATATTGCAATAACAATCATAAATACGTGTGACACTAGGGGTCTCGTGAAAATTAAAAGCGAGAAATAATTAAGGCGAGAAGAAGCTGAAATAATTAAGGCTATCACGAACAGGACACTAAACGTGTTATTTTTCTGACAAGGAAAAGTGGTAAGATTCTATTTCCATTGTCGAGAAAGTAAAACACAGAATTTAATTTGCTTTATGACGATCACCGAATAAACGACAGCAGTCTGCCATGACAACGATAATGATAAATTCTAGGTTGGTAAAGTCGCCTGCGAAACAGAATTCTAAAGAGATAAAAATTAAATAGGTCATGCGCTGACCGAAAAGCAAAAATGTCTGTTGGACCAACCGCAGAATTACAAAAAACAAAAGATTGACCATTAGCTATCTACGAAGATGTCGTTTGGAAAAGACATCTGTTTTGTATCGAAGCTGGCCACGATAGGAAAATTATTTTATCAGAACGAATAATTAACGCCAGAATGTGGATCTCGCCGGATGGCCACCCACTTGTTTGACGAAAGTACCGAGTGACCAATTCCAGGTGACATTCAGATAAAATTGAGATTAAGAGACTACACTACGAGTCTAAGGATTTGTTGTCGAGAAGAAGAAAGAGAAAGAAAAGAAAAAAAAAGGGAGATAATTTTTTTTCTTTGAGCAAGATTTTTTAAACCGAGGCTAGTCTAGCCACACCCACGCCGCTGAGCGCCCATTGGCTGAAGGGTGACGCGAGTTTTAGGCGAAGGTAATCTATGAAGAAGGAGGGGTGGACTGTTAACGCCCCATGAAGGGATTGGGTGAGATACCCATATGAAAAAGGAAGAATCTGGAAGGACTTCCAAAAATGGAAAATAAAAAATTTTCCTGACCGAAAACAAAGAAGTGGATTGTGGATTTAGAATTATCAAGGAACATCAAACCCCGACAAGCCCACCCCGGTTTTGGTTGGCGTCCATATATGCAGAGTCGCAGAGAGTGAAAATCAGTTAGGTTCGCAAAATGTGGTGGAGACAGACAGGCAAGCAGTTGCAGTGAGATGAGAGCTCTGAGGACCCGCCTCGCAGAAGCTGACTAAGATTCGCGCATTATCGACCTCAACTTCTAATCAAGAACAATTTATTTTTGAAGAACGACTTAGACTCACACCACCAAAACAAGTTTTACGAATATCGCCAGAAGATACACCAAGAACCAGTTCTTTAAAGAACAAACAACTTAAGGTGTTAAGACACGCCTAACAAACACAAAGTGTCACGAATCCATATAGCGGGTTGGAAAGAAGAATCAGTCCTGTATTCAGCAACCAGATATAAAATATTGTTATCATTTTTTAACACATTTGAAATTTTCGAGTTATTATTTTATTTTCTTTTACATATACTTGTGCGATATCACCCTTGTTCGGACTCGACTTGCATTACGGCCCGGCGACTGATTGATTTCGTCTACCTAAGATTAAATCACAACGTGGCTAGGTTAGACTAGAAATCAAAACAGTTACTTCGGTAACCAGACGTTGGAGGCGAGCTGGGAACGACAAGGCTGATACCGAATCTAACCAGATTCCCATCCGAATCAGCAAAATGTTAGAACGTCACATTTGGTGCCGCGACCAATACCAAGTCACATTGGTCGTCACAAGACAGGATAGGACGGCGACGGCGCGGAGACAGACGGTGTGGCGTCACAATTGGCGACGCGACTAGGATAGCACTGCGGGTGCTGCTAGGCAGATGTCACGATTGGCACAGCGACACCGGGGGACGTCACATCCTTTACAGAAGTTAAATAGTTCTTTCTTTCTTTCTTTTTCACACAATCTAAGTAGCGTGTCTAATATGTCTTTTCCGTCTTTCCACGCAGTAAAAATGAATAGCCTATTATTTATGAGGTATTGACATGGAGTAACTGTCATGCAGGATGATGTAGGGACAAGTAAAATACTACTACTACTAATAATAAAAAACTAAAAAACTAAAAACTGTGTTAGGCCAAAATGCGGATTCTGTGATAAATATCCAGATACAATTGATCATCTTGCATCAGGTTGCACGGTATTGGCACCCACTGAATATAAAACACGTCATGATAGAATGGGCCAAAACCTACACTAGAATATCTGCAACGTTTACGGAAAGGAAACCGAACGAAGTTAGTATGAATACCACCCAGACCCGGATAGGATCTGTAAGAATTCTATGGGACTACACAATACGCACAGATAGAAAAGTGAAAGCTAATCCCCCAGACATCGTTATTAGAGACCGCAAACAAACTGCAATATATCTTTGGAGATATTCAAAACGCTATCAAAATACAAGGACCTTGAAATCGTAGTTTAAGAAATGTGGCACATGAGAACATCAACAATTCCTGTTGTAGTTGGAGCCCTCGGAATGATTTAAAAGATTATAATAGACTCATTAAAATATTCCAGGTAGCCCATGCCTTAAAGAAATACAAACATTGTTCTCACGAATACAGTCCGCACCTTACGAAAGGCTTTATCGATGTAAAATACCTTTTTTTTTCTTTTTTTTTTTTTTCTCAGTGGAAAATCTCATGATGGCATTTCTGACCTTATGTCTCTGGGCGGGACCCGGGAAAAATGAGTACACAACAAAAAGCAAAGGAAATAAAAATATAATAATAATAATAATATTTCAATGTTGTGTCGGAAGAACACCTGTTTCCAAGTGGACAAGGTGCGGAGTTCGTGGCAAGGTTGAGTAAATGTCAGCCACATCATTAGAGTTTTTGGAATGCTTTCGGAGAAAATACCCTCTGCCAGATACACAAACCCACACCCAGATACACACACACACACACACACACACACACACACATATATATATATATACCCGAAAGATATTTGCCTGTTAACAACATATTTTTGCTAAAAACAATTTTATTGTGAAAAAGTTAATAAAAATAGAAAATATCATATTATCTAGAACTGGGAATTATGTAAAACTTTTCAAATCAGAGTCCAGTTAAAAAAAAACAAAAAAACAATGCAACCGAGAGTGAGAATAATTTGAAGACTTACTCTCATTCAATCTGTGCAACATAAATAAATGTATCATTTTTATTTACACAAAGGACTGTTGGAACAGTCAAATTCAATATACGAAAGATCTTTTTTGACGTCTACGACAAATAGATTTTGTAAATTTCCTCGGAGCAGGGAACACATGGGAAGTGGACTCTCAAAAAGCCTTACATTTTCTGGTCCCTTGATTTCTCCTGATTTCTGTAAGGGTTTGTTTTTGTTTATTTCGTTTCATATTCTCACATTGCTTGGTGGTATTGTGAGAATATGAAAACAAAACAATCGAATGTTGTCAACATAATTCACATAGAATATCAGTAGAGTATAAAATGTTTAAAAGGACCAAAGTACATTTTATGGTCAATTAAGGCAATCAGCAGGCAACAGATGAATTTCGTTCTCACTCTCTTTTCTAGTCCGTACTTCTCATTAGTTTCTGAATGTTAACGCTTCTTCTTTCTGTCTTTCTATGTGTATTTCTTTTTTTTTTTCACTCCTTCTGAGGTTTTTGCCTTTCTTCTTTTTTCTTTCTATCTTTCTTTTTTTCTGTCTCTCTGTCTATCGGTCTTTCTTTCTCGTTTGATTATATTTCTCTCTCTGCCTTTCTTTTTTCTTTCTTTTGTTCTTTCTCTCTGCCTTTCTTTTTCTTTCTTTTGTTCTTTCTCTCTGCCTTTCTTTTGTTCTTTCTCTTTGCCTTTCTTTTTTCTTTCTTTTGTTCTTTCTCTCTGCCTTTCTTTTGTTCTTTCTCTTTGCCTTTCTTTTTTCTTTCTTTTGTTCTTTCTCTCTGCCTTTCTTTTGTTCTTTCTCTCTGCCTTTCTTTTTTCTTTCTTTTGTTCTTTCTCTCTGCCTTTCTTTTTTCTTTCTTTTTCTTTCTCTTTCTTTCTTTCTTTTGTTTCTTTTTTCTTTTCTTTTTTCTTTCTCTTTTCTTTCTTTTTTTCTTTCTCTCTGCCTTTCTTTTTTTTTTTTTCTTTTCTTTCTTTTTTTTTCTTTCTTTTGTTCTTTCTCTCTGCCTTTCTTTTTCTTTTTCTCTGCCTTTTTTTCTTTCTTTTGTTCTTTCTCTCTTTTTTTTTTTTTCTCTCTGCCTTTCTTTTTTTTTCTTTTGTTCTTTCTCTCTGCCTTTCTTTTGTTTTTCTCTTTTCTCTTTGCCTTTCTTTTTTCTTTCTTTTGTTCTTTCTCTCTTTCTTTTTTCTTTTGTTTTTTCTCTCTTTTGCCTTTCTTTTTTTCTTTCTTTCTTTTTTCTTTCTCTTTTTCTTTTCTTTTTTTTCTTTTTCTTTCTTTTGTTTTTCTCTCTTTCTTTTTCTTTCTTTTGTTTCTTTCTCTTTTTTCTTTCCTTTCTTTTTTCTTTCTTTTGTTCTTTCTCTCTGCCTTTCTTTTTCTTTCTTTTTGTTTTCTTTTTCTTTCTTTTTTTCTTTTCTCTTTGCCTTTCTTTTTCTTTCTTTTGTTTCTTTTTTTTTTTCTTTCTGCCTTTCTTTTTTTCTTTTGTTCTTTCTCTCTGCCTTTCTTTTTTCTTTCTTTTATTTTTTTCTCTGCCTTTCTTTTGTTCTTTCTCTTTGCCTTTCTTTTTCTTTCTTTTGTTTCTTTCTCTCTGCCTTTCTTTTCTTTTCTTTTGTTCTTTCTTTTTTCTTTCTTTTTCTTTTCTTTTTTTTTTCTTTTTCTTCTTTCTCTTTGCTTTTTTCTTTTTGTTCTTTCTCTTTTTCTTTTGTTCTTTCTTTTCTTTTTTTTTCTTTCTTTTTTCTTTTTCTCTCTGCCTTTCTTTTTTTCTTTCTCTCTGCCTTTTTCTTTTTCTTTTTCTTTTGCCTTTCTTTTTTCTTTTTTTTTTCTCTTTTTTGTTTCTTTCTTTTGCCTTTCTTTTTTCTTTTTTTTATTTCTTTCTCTCTGCCTTTCTTTTTGTTCTTTCTCTTTTCTTTTCTTTTTTTTATTTCTTTTGTTCTTTCTCTCTGCCTTTCTTTTTTTTTCTTTGTTCTTTCTCTCTTTTTCTTTTTTCTTTCTTTTTTTTCTTTCTTTTGTTCTTTCTCTCTGCCTTTCTTTTTCTTTTTCTTTCTCTTTGCCTTTCTTTTTTTCTTTCTCTTTTTCTTTTTCTTTTCTTTTTGTTCTTTTTCTCTGAGTTTCTTTTGTTCTTTCTCTTTTGCTTTCTTTTTTCTTTCTTTTGTTTCTTTCTCTCTGCCTTTCTTTTTTCTTTCTTTTTTCTTTTTCTTTCTCTCTTTTTCTTTTTTTCTTTTTTCTTTCTCTCTGCCTTTCTTTTTTTTCTTTTATTCTTTCTCTTTTTCTTTTTCTTTCTTTTATTTCTTTCTCTCTGCCTTTCTTTTTTTATTTCTTTCTTTTTCTTTCTTTTTTCTTTCTTTTTCCTTTCTTCTTTTTTTCTTTCTTTTTCTTTCTTTTCTTTCTTTTCTTTCTTTTTTTCTTTCTTTTTTTTTTTGTTCTTTCTCTCTGCCTTTTCTTTTGTTTTTTCTTTTTTTTGTTTTTCTCTTTCCTTTCTTTTTCTTTCTTTTATTTCTTTCTCTCTCCTTTCTTTTTTTTTTCTTTCTTTTTTCTTTCTCTCTGCCTTTTTTCTTTTCTTTTTCTTTTTTTTTTCTTTCTTTTTTCTTTCTCTCTGCCTTTTTTTTTCTTTCTTTTTTGTTCTTTCTTTCTCCTTTCTTTTGTTTCTTTCTCTTTTTTTTTTTTTCTTTCTTTTTTTCTTTCTTTTTTTTTCTTTCTCTCTGCCTTTCTTTTTTTTTTCTTTTTTCTTTTTCTTTTTTTTGTTCTTTCTCTCTGCCTTTCTTTTTTTCTTTTTTTTTTCTTTCTCTTTCTTTTGTTCTTTTTCTTTTTCTCTTTTGTTTCTTTCTCTCTGCCTTTCTTTTTCTTTTTTTGCTTTTTTTTCTTTTGTTCTTTCTCTCTGCCTTTTCTTTTTTCTTTCTTTTTCTTTCTTTCTCTCTGCCTTTCTTTTTTTTCTTTTTTTTTTCTTTTGTTTTTCTGCCTTTTTTTTCTTTTTTTCTTTCTGCCTTTCTTTTTTCTTTCTTTTGTTCTTTCTTTTTCTTTTTTCTTTCTTTTATTTCTTTCTCTCTGCCTTTCTTTTTCATTCTTTTTCTCTTTTCTTTTTTCTTTCTTTTGTTCTTTCTGCCTTTCTTTTTTTTTGCCTTAGTTTTTCTTTCTTTTGTTCTTTCTCTCTTTCTTTCTTTTTCTTTTTTTTTTTCTTTTTAGTCTTTCTCTCTGCCTTTCTTTTTTTTCTTTTCTTTTTGTTTCTTTTGTTCTTCTCCTTTCTTTTTTCTTTCTTTTTTCTTTGCCTTTCTTTTTCTTTCTTTTGTTCTTTCTCTCTGCCTTTTTCCTTTTTGTTTTTCTTTTTCTTTCTTGTTCTTTCTCTCTGCCTTTCTTTTTTCTTTTCTTGCCTTTCTTTTTCTTTCTTCTTTTTTTTTTCTTTCTGCCTTTCTTTCTTTTTCTTTGCCTTTCTTTTTGTTCTTTCTCTCTGCCTTTCTTTTTTCTTTCTTTTTTTTTCTTTTCTCTCTTTCTTTTTGCTTTCTTTCTTTTTTTTTTTCTTTTTTCTTTTTCTCCTTTCTTTTTTCTTTCTCTCTGTTTCTTTTTTTCTTTCTCTCTGCCCCTTTCTTTTTTTTTCTTTTTCTTTTTTTTTCTTTTTTTTTTCTTTTGTTCTTTCTTTCTCTTTTTTATTTCTTTTTCTCTTTCTTTTTTTTTCTTTTGTTTTTGTTTCCTTTCCTTTCTTTTGTTCTTTCTCTCTGCCTTTCTTTTTTTTTCTTTTGTTCTTTCTCTCTGCCTTTCTTTTTCTTTCTTTCTCTCTTTTTTTTTCTTTCTTTATTCTTTCTCTTTCTTTTTTTCTTTCTCTCTGCCTTTCTTTTTTTTTTCTTTTTTCTTTCTCTGCCTTTCCTTTTTTCTTTCTCTGCCTTTTTTTTCTTTCTTTTTTTTCTTTCTCTTTCTTTTGTTCTTTTCTTTTTCTTTTTCTTTCTTTTCTCTTTTTCTTTTTCTTTTTTCTTTCTTTTTTCTTTCTCTGCTGCCTTTCTTTTGTTCTTTCTCTCTTTGCCTTTCTTTTTTCTTTCTTTTGTTCTTTCTTTTTCCTTTCTTTTTTTTCTTTCTTTGTTTTTCTTTTTCTTTTCTTTTATTTCCTTCTTTCTTTCTTTTTTTTCTCTGCCTTTCTTTTTTTCCTTTTTTTTTCTTGCCTTTCTTTTTTTCTTTCTTTTGTTCTTTCTCTTTCCTTTCTTTTGTTCTTTCTCTCTGCCTTTCTTTTTTTTTCTTTTTTGTCTTTCTTTCTCTCTGCCTTTCTTTTTTCTTTCTTCCTTTCTTTCTTTTGCCTTTTCTTTCTGCCTTTTTGTTTCTTTCTCTCTGCCTTTCTTTTTACTTTCTTTTGTTTCCTTTCTTTCTCTCTGCCTTTCTTTTTTCTTTCTTTTGTTTCTTTCTCTCTGCCTTTCTTTTCTTTCTCTGCCTTTCTTTTTCTTTCTTTTGTTCTTTCTCTCTGCCTTTCTTTTGTTCTTTCTCTCTGCCTTTCTTTTTTCTTTCTTTTTTTCTTTCTCTCTTTTTGTTTCTTTTTTTTCTTTCTTTTCTTTCTCTCTGCCTTTCTTTTTTTTCTTTTCTTTTTTCTTTTTCTCTGCCTTTCTTTCTTTCTTTCTTTCTTTCTTTTGTTCTTTCTTTTGTTCCTTTCTTTTTTCTTTCTTTTATTTCTTTCTCTCTGCCTTTCTTTTGTTCTTTCTCTTTGCCTTTCTTTTTTTTCTTTTATTTCTTTCTCTCTGCCTTTCTTTTTTCTTTTTCTTTTGCCTTTTTTTTTTCTCTCTCTCCTTTTCTTTCTCTCCTTTCTTTTTTCTTTCTTTTATTTCTTTCTCTGCCTTTCTTTTTTTCTTTCTTTTTTCTTTCTCTTTTGTTTCTCTCTTTCTCTCTTTTTTATTCTTTTTTTGTTCTTTCTCTCTGCCTTTCTTTTTTTCTTTCTTTTCTTCTTTCTCTCTGCCTTTCTTTTTTTGTTCTTTCTCTTTTTTCTTTCTTTTGTTCTTTCTCTCTCTTTTGTTTTTTTCTTTCTCTCTGCCTTTCTTTTTTTTTTTTTTGTTCTTTCAACTCTTTTCTTTTATTTCTTTCTCTCTGCCTTTCTTTTTTCTTTCTTTTGTTCTTTCTCTCTGCCTTTCTTTTTTCTTTCTTTTCTTTCTCTGCCTTTCTTTTCTTTCTTTTGTTCTTTTCTCTTTTTTCCTTTCTTTTTGTTCTTTCTCTCTGCCTTTCTTTTTTTTTCTTTTTGTTCTTTCTCTCTGCCTTTCTTTTTTTACTTTTCTCCTTTTCTTTCTTCTGCCTTTCTTTTGTTTCTTTCTCTCTGCCTTTTTTTTTTCTTTTTTTTTTTCTTCTTTTCTTTTTTTTTCTTTTTCTTTTGCTTCTTTCTCTCTGCCTTTCTTTTTTCTTTCTTTTTGTTCTTTCTTTTTTTTCTTTTTTATTCTTTCTCTCTGCCTTTCTTTTTTTTTTTCTTTTTCTTCTCTGCCTTTTTTCTTTTTTCTTTCTTTTGTTCTTTCTCTCTGCCTTTCTTTTGTTCTTTCTCTTTGCCTTTCTTTTTTCTTTCTTTTGTTCTTTCTCTCTGCCTTTCTTTTTTCTTTCTTTTGTTCTTTCTCTCTGCCTTTCTTTTTTCTTTCTTTTGTTCTTTCTCTCTGCCTTTCTTTTTTTTTTTCTTTTGTTCTTTCTCTCTTTCCTTTCTTTTTTTCTTTCTCTTTTTTTTCTTTTTTTTTCTTTCCTTCTTTCTTTTTTTTTTTTCTTTTGTTCTTTCTCTCTGCCTTTTTTTTCTTTCTTTCTCTCTTTGCCTTTCTTTTTTTTCTTTCTTTTGTCTTTCTCTTTTGCCTTTCTTTTTCTTTCTTTTTTTTTCTCTGCCTTTTATTTTTTTTTTCTTTTTTTCTTTTTTTCTTTTGTTCTTTCTCTCTGCCTTTCTTTTTTCTTTCTTTTTGTTCTTTCTCTGCCTTTCTTTTTTTCTTTTCTCTCTTTCTTCTTTTTCTTTCTTTTGTTCTTTCTCTCTGCCTTTTTTTTTTCTTTCTCTTTTTCTTTTTTTCTTTCTTTCTTTTTTTTTCTTTTTCTTTTCTTTTGTTCTTTCTCTCTGCCTTTTTTTTCTTTCTTTTTCTTCTTTTTCTTTCTTTTTTGTTTCTTTCTCTCTGCTTTTTCTTTCTTTCTTCTTTCTCTTTCTTTCTTTCTCTTTGCTTTTTTTTCTTTCTTTTGTTCTTTCTCTCTTTTCTTTCTTTTGTTCTTTCTCTCTTTCTTTTTTTCTTTCTTTTTTATCTTTCTTTTTCTTTCTTTCTCTCTGCCTTTCTTTTTTTTTTCTTTTCTTCTCTTTCTCTTTCTTTTTTTTTTCTTTCTCTTTTTTTTTTTCTTTTTCTTTCTTTTTATTCTTTCTCTCTGCCTTTCTTTTTCTTTCTTTTTGTTCTTTCTCTTTTGCCTTTCTTTTTTTTTTTTCTCTCTGCCTTTCTTTTTTCTTTTTTTTTTCTTTCTTTCTTTTTTCTTTTTTCTTTTCTCTTTCTGCCTTTCTTTTTTTCTTTCTTTCTGCCTTTCTTTCTTTTTCTTTTTCTTTTTTCTTTTCTCTTTTTCTTTTTTTTTCTCTTTCTTTCCTTTTTCTTTTTTTCTTTCTTTTTTTTCTTTCTCTCTGCCTTTCTTTTTCTTTCTTTTTTCTTTTTTTCTTTCTTTTTTCTTCCTTTCTTTTCTTTTTTTTTTTTTGTTCTTTCTCTCTGCCTTTCTTTTGTTCTTTCTCTCTGCCTTTCTTTTTTCTTTCTTTTGTTCTTTCTCTCTGCCTTTCTTTTTTCTTTCTTTCTTTTCTTTCTTTTTCTTTTTTCTTTCTTTTTGTTCTTTCTCTTTTCTTTTTCTTTTGTTCTTTCTCTCTGCCTTTCTTTTTTCTTTCTTTTGTTCTTTTTCTTTCTTTCTTTTCTTTTTTTTTCTTTCTTTCTCTTTGCCTTTCTTTTTCTTTTTGTTCTTTCTTTCTCTTTTTTTTGTTTCTTTCCTTTCTTTTTCTTTCTTTTTTTTTCTTTTTTTGTTCTTTCTCTTTTGCCTTTCTTTTTTCTTTTTTTTTCTTTCTCTCTGCCTTTCTTTTTATTCTTTCTCTTTGCCTTTCTTTTTTTTTTTTTTGTTCTTTCTCTCTTTCTTTTCTTTCTTTTGTTTCTTTCCTTTCTTTTACCTTTCTTTTTTTTTTTTTTCTTTTTTTTTTCTTTCTCTCTGCCTTTTCTTTTTTTCTTTCTCTCTCTCTTTTTTTTTCTTTCTTTTGTTTCTTTCTTCTCTTTCTTTTTTTTTTTTCTTTTTTCTTTCTTTTTTTCTTTTTCTGCCTTTCTTTTTTTCTTTCTTTTGTTTCTTTTTCTTTGCCTTTCTTTCTTTTTTTTTCTTTTTTTTTCTTTCTTTTGTTCTTTTCTTTCTTTCTTTCTTTTTTTTTCTTTTTCTTTCTTTTTTTTCTTTCTTTTTTCTTTCTCTTGCCTTTCTTTTTTTTCTTTTTTCTTTTCTTTTTCTTTCTTTCTCTCTGCCTTTCTTTTGTTTCTTTCTCTTTGCCTTTCTTTTCTTTTTTTTCTTTCTCTTCCTTTCTTTTTTTCTTTTCTCTTTTCTTTTTGTTCTTTCTCTCTGCCTTTCTTTTTTTTTTCTTTTGTTCTTTCTTTTTTTTCTTTCTTTTGTTCTTTCTCTTTGCCTTTTTTTTTTTTTTTTCTTTCTCTTCTTTCTTTTTTCTTTTTTTTTTTTCTTTCTCTTTGCCTTTCTTTTTTTCTTTTCTTTTTCCTTCTTTTTTCTGCCTTTCTTTTTTCTTTCTCTTTTTCCTTTTCTTTCTGCCTTTTCTTTTTTCTCTTTGCCTTTCTTTTTTTTCTTTCTTTTTTTTTTTTTTTTCTTTCTTTCTCTTTGCCTTTCTTTTTTCTTTTTTTTTTCTTCTTCTCTCTGCCTTTTCTTTTTTCTTTTTCTTTCTTTTTCTTTTTTTTTTCTTTCTTTTCTTTCTTTCTCTGCCTTTCTTTTTTTCTTTCTCTTTTTTCTTTTCTCTTTCTTTCTTTCTTTTTTTTTTTCTTTCTTTTCTTCTTTCTTTCTTTTGTTTTCTTTTTTCTTTCTTTTTTCTCTTTCTCTCTGCCTTTCTTTTTTCTTTCTTTCTTATTTTCTTTTTCTTTCTTTTTGTTCTTTCTCTCTTTTCTTTTGTTCTTTTCTTTCTTTCTTTTTTCTTTCTTTTTTCTTTTCTTTTTGTTTTCTCTGCCTTTTTTTTGTTCTTTTTCTCTTCCTTTTTTTTCTTTCTTTTTGTTCTTCTCTGCCTTTCTTTTGTTCTTTCTCTTTGCCTTTCTTTTTTCTTTCTTTTGTTTCTTTCTCTCTTTTCTTTTTTTTTCTTTTTTTTCTTTCTCTTTGCCTTTCTTTTTTTTCTTTCTTTTTGTTCTTTCTTTTGCCTTTCTTTTGTTCTTTCTTTTTCACTTTCTTTTTTCTTGCATTTCTTTTTCTTTTTTTTTTTTTTTTTTTTTGTTCTTTCTCTCTGCCTTTTTTTTTTTATTCTTTCTCTTTGCCTTTTTCTTTTTTTCTTTCTTTTTTTTTTGTTCTTTCTCTCTTTTTTTTTTTTCTTTCTCTCTTTCTTTTTTTTTTTTTTTTTTCTTTTGTTTCTTTCTCTCTGCCTTTCTTTTTTTCTTTCTTTTCTGCCTTTCTCTTTTTCTTTCTTTTGTTCTTTCTTCTCTTTTTATTCTTTTTTCTTTTTTCTTTTTTCTTTCTTCTCTTTTCTTTTTTTTTTTCTTTCTTTTGTTCTTTCTCTCTTTTCTTTTCTTTCTTTTTTTTCTTTTTTTTTCTTTTCTTTTTTCTTTTTCTTTCTTTTGTTCTTTCTCTCTGCCTTTCTCTTTTTTTCTTTCTCTTTGCCTTTCTTTTTTTTTTCTTTTGTTCTTTCTCTCTTTCTTTTCTTTTTCTTTCTCTCTTTTCTTTCTTTTTTTTTTCTCTGCCTTTCTTTTTTCTTTTTTTTTGTTCTTTCTCTTTGCCTTTCTTTTTCTTTTCTTTTGTTCTTTCTCTCTGCCTTTCTTTTTCTTTTTTCTTTCTTTCTTTTTCTTTTTTCTCTCTTCCTTTCTTTTTTGGTCTTTCTCTTTCTCTCTGCCTTTCTTTTTTCTTTCTTTTGTTCTTTCTCTTTGCCTTTCTTTTGTTTTTTCTCTCTTTGCCTTTCTTTTTCTTTCTTTTTTTTTTTCCTTTCTCTTCTTTCTCTTTTTGTTTCTTTCTTTTTGCCTTTCTTTTATTTCTTTCTCTCTGCCTTTTCTTTTTTCTTTCTTTTTTTCTTTCTCTCTGCCTTTTCTTTTATTTCTTTCTCTTTGCCTTTCTTTTTCTTTCTTTTGTTCTTTCTCTCTGCCTTTCTTTTTCTTTCTTTTGCCTTTCTCTTTTTCTTTCACTTTGTTCTTTCTCTTTTTCCTTTCTTTTTTTCTTTTTTTTTTTTTCTCTCTGCCTTTCTTTTTTTTTCTCTTTTCTTCTTTCTTTTTTCTTTTTTCTTTTTTTCTTTTTCTTTTTTCTTCTTTCTCTCTCCCCTTTTTTCTTTCTTTTTCTTTCTCTCTGCCTTTCTTTTTCTTTTTTTTTTTGTTCTTTCTTTTTCTCCTTTCTTTTTCTTTCTTTCTCTCTTTCTTTTTTTTTTTCTTTTTTTTCTTTCTCTCTCTGCCTTTTCTTTTTCTTCTTTCTTTTTTTTTCTTTTCTTCTTTCTTTTTTTTTTGTTCTTTCTCTCTGCCTTTCTTTTTTCTTTCTTTTGTTCTTTCTCTCTGCCTTTCTTTTTCTTTCTTTTGTTTCTTTCCTCTTTTTTTTTTCTTTCTTTTTGCTTTCTTTTTTCTTTTTTTTATTTCTTTCTTTTCTTTTTTTCTTTCTCTCTGCCTTTCTTTTTTCTTTCTTTTTTTCTTTCTCTCTGCCTTTTTTTTTTTTCTTTCTCTCTGCCTTTCTTTTTTCTTTCTCTCTGCCTTTCTTTTTGTTCTTTCTTTTGACTTTCTCTTTTCTTTTTTTCTTTCTTTTCTTTGCCTTTCTTTTTCTGCCTTTCTTTTGTTCTTTCTCTTTTCCTTTCTTTTTTTCTTTTTTTTTTTCTTTTTTTTCTTTCTTTTTTTTTTTTCTTTCTCTCTGCCTTTCTTTTTTTTCTTTCTTTTTGCCTTTTCTTTTTTCTTTCTTTTCTTTCTCTCTGCCTTTCTTTTTATTCTTTCTCTCTCTTTCCTTTCTTTTTTTCTTTCTTTTGTTTTTTTTCTTTCTTTCTCTCTTTTTTTTCCTTTCTTTTTTCTTTCCTTTTTGTTCTTTCTCTCTGCCTTTCTTTTTTTTTTTTTTGTTCTTTTCTCTCTTTTGCTTTTTCTTTGCCTTTCTTTTTTCTTTCTTTTGTTCTTTTCTCTCTGCCTTTCTTTTTTTCTTTTCTTTCTTTCTGCCTTTCTTTTGTTCTTTCTCTTTGCCTTTCTTTTTCTTTCTTTTGTTCTTTCTCTTTTCTTTTCTTTTTTTTGTTCTTTTCTCTCTGCCTTTCTTTTTTTTCTTTCTTTTGTTTCTTTTCTCCTTTTCTTTTATTCTTTCTCTCTGCCTTTCTTTTTTCTTTCTTTTTTTTTTCTTTCTCTCTGCCTTTCTTTTTTTCTTTCTTTTTGCCTTTTCTTTTTTTTCTTTCTTTTGTTCTTTCTCTCTGCCTTTCTTTTTTTTGTTCTTTCTCTCTGCCTTTCTTTTTCTCTGCCTTCTTTCTCTTTTTTCTTTTTTTTTTCTTTTTTTTCTTTCTTTCTTTTCTTCTTTTTTCTTTCTTTTTCTGCCTTTCTCTTTTTTTCTTTCTTTTTTTTTCTCTCTGCCTTTCTTTTTTTCTTTCTCTTTGCCTTTCTTTTTTCTTTCTTTTGTTTTTTCTGTTCTTTTGTTCTTTCTCCTGCCTTTTTTTTTTCTTTTTTTCTCTTTCTCTCTTTTCTTTCTTTTGTTCTTTCTCTCTTTCTTTTTTTGCTTTTCTCTCTTTTTCTTTTTTCTTTCTTTTCACTGCCTTTTTCTTTCTTTTTTCCTTTCTTTCTTTCTTTTCTTTTTTCTTTCTCTTTTCTTTTTCTTTCTTTGTTTTCTTTCTCTTTTTCTTTTCTTTTGTTCTTTCTCTCTTTTCTTTTTTTCTTTCTTTCTTTCTCTTTTCTTTTTTCTTTTTTTCTCTGTTTCTTTTCTCTTTTGCCTTTCTCCTTTTTTTTTTCTTTCTTTGCCTTTCTTTTTTTTTCTTTTGTTCTTTCTCTGCCTTTCTTTTGTTCTTTCTTTTTCTTTTTCTTTCTTTTGTTCTTTCTCTCTGCCTTTCTTTTGTTCTTTCTCTCTGCCTTTCTTTTTTTTTCTTTTGTTCTTTCTCTCTGCCTTTCTTTTGTTCTTTCTCTCTGCCTTTCTTTTTTCTTTCTTTTGTTCTTTCTCTCTGCCTTTCTTTTTTCTTTCTTTTGTTCTTTCTCTCTGCCTTTCTTTTGTTCTTTCTTTTTATTTCTTTCTCTCTTTTTTTTTTTTTTTTGTTCTTTCTCTTTTCTTTTTTCTTTCTTTCTTTTTTTCTTTCTTTTTTCGCTTTCTTTTTTCTTTCTCTTTGCCTTTCTTTTTTTCTTTCTTTTTTTCTTTTCTCTCCTTTCTTTTTTTTTTTTTTGTTCTTTCTCTCTTTCTTTCTTTTTCTTTCTCTTTGTTCTTTCTTTTCCTTTCTTTTGTTTTTCTCTTTGCCTTTCTTTCTTTCTCTTGTTCTTCTTTTTTCTTTCTTTTGTTTCTTTCTCTGCCTTTCTTTTTGTTCTTTCTTCTTTCTCTCTTTTTTCTTTTTTCTTTTGTTCTTTCTCTCTACCTTTCTTTTTTTTTTTCTCTTTTGCCTTTCTTTTTTCTCTTTTGGATTTCTTTCTCTCTGCCTTTTTCTTTCTTTTTTTCTTTCTTTTGTTCTTTTTTTCTTTCTCTTTGCCTTTCTTTTTTCTTTCTTTCCTTTTTCTTTCTTTTTTATTTCTTTCTCTCTTCTTTCTTTTTTCTCTTTTTTTCTTTTTTCTTTTTTTTTGTTCTTTCTCTCTGCCTTTCTTTTTTCTTTTCTTTTGTTCTTTCTTTCTGCTTTTCTTTTGTTTCTTTTTCTTCTTTCTCTCTTTTTTTCTTTCTATTCTTTTCTTTTGTTTCTTTTTTCTTTGCCTTATTTTTTCTTTCTTTTGTTTCTTTTTGCCTTTCTTTTTGCCTTTCTTTTTTTTTCTTTTTTCTTCTTTCTTCTTTTTTCTTTCTTTTTTCTTTCTCTCTGCCTTTCTTTTTTCTTTCTTTTTCTTTCTTTTTTCTTTTGTTCTTTCTTAACCTTTTCCTTTTGTTCTTTTTTCTTTTTTTGTTCTTTCTTTCTCTGCCTTTTTGTTTTTTCTCTTTGCCCCTTTTTTCTTTCTTTTGCCTTTCCTTTTTTTTCTTTCTTTTCTTTTTTTCTTTCTCTCTTTTCTTTCTTTTATTCTTTCTCTTTGCCTTTCTTTTTCTTTCTTTTGTTCTTTCTCTCTGCCTTTCTTTTTTCTTTCTTTTGTTCTTTCTTTTTTTATTCTTTCTCTCTTTCTTTTTGTTCTTTCTCTTTTGCCTTTCTTTTTTCTTTCTTTTGTTCTTTTCTCTGCCTTTCTTTTTGTTCTTTCTCTTTGCCTTTCTTTTTTTTCTTTTCTTTTGTCTCTCTTTTCTTTTTTTTTTTGTTCTTTCTCTTGCCTTTCTTTTTTCTTTTTTTATTCTTTCTCTCTGCCTTTCTTTTTTCTTTCTTTTTTTTCTTTCTCTGCCTTTCTTTTTTTCTTTCTTTCGCCTTTTCTTTTTTCTTTCTTTTGTTTCTTTCTCTCTGCCTTTCTTTTTTTCTTTTCTTTTTGCCTTTTTTTCTTTCTTTGTTTCTTTTTTTTGTTTCTTTTTTTCTTTCTTTTTCTTTCTGCCTTTCTTTTTTCTTTCTTTCTTTTTCTTTTTCTCTTTGCCTTTTTTTTTGTTTCTTTCTCTTTTGCCTTTCTTTTTTTCTTTTGTTCTTTTCTTCTTTCTTTTTGCTTTCTTTTTCTTTTTTCTTTCTTTTTTTCTTTCTCTCTGCCTTTCTTTTTTTCTTTTTTTTTCTCTTTGCCTTTTTTTTTCTTTCTTTTATTTCTTTTCTCTCTGCCTTTCTTTTTTTCTTTCTTTTTTCCCTTTTCTTTTTCTTTTTTTTCTTCTTTCTCTTTGCCTTTTTTTTTTCTTTCTTTTTGGAATCTTTCTCTCTGCCTTTCTTTTTCTTTCTCTTTGCCTTTCTTTTTTCTTTCTTTTTGTTCTTTCTCTCTGCCTTTCTTTTTTTCTTTTATTTCTTTTTCTGCCTTTCTTTTTTCTTTCTTTTCTTTCTCTTTTTCTTTTTTCTTTCTTTCTGCCTTCTGCCTTTTTTTCTTTTCTTTTGTTCTTTCTCTCTGCCTTTCTTTCTCTTCGCCTTTCTTTTTTCTTTCTTTTATTTCTTTCTCTCTGCCTTTCTTTTTATTTCTTTTCTCTGCCTTTCTTTCTTTCTTGCTTTCTGTTCTTTCTTTTTGCCTTTCTTTTTTCTTTTCTTTTGTTCTTTCTCTCTGCCTTTCTTTTTTCCTTTCTTTTTTCTTTTTTTTTTCTTTTGTTCTTTTTCTGCCTTTCTTTTTTTCTTTCTTTTTTTTTCTCTTTCTTTCTTTTATTTCTTTCTCTCTGCCTTTCTTTTTTTTTTCTTTTGTTCTTTCTCTCTGCCTTTCTTTTCTTTCTTTTTCTTTCTGCCTTTTCTTTTTTTTTTCTTTTGTTCTTTCTCTCTTTTGCCTTTCTTTTTTTCTTTTTTTTCTTTCTCTTTTTCTTTTTCTTTTTTTTTTCTTTCTCTCTGCCTTTCTTTTTCTTTCTTTTGTTCTTTCTCTCTGCCTTTCTTTTGTTCTTTCTCTTTGCCTTTCTTTTTTCTTTCTTTTGTTCTTTCTCTCTGCCTTTCTTTTGTTCTTTCTCTCTGCCTTTCTTTTTTCTTTCTTTTGTTCTTTCTCTCTGCCTTTTTTTGTTCTTTCTCTCTGCCTTTCTTTTTTCTTTCTTTTGTTCTTTCTCTCTGCCTTTCTTTTTCTTTCTTTTGTTCTTTCTCTCTGCCTTTCTTTTGTTCTTTCTTTCTGCCTTTCTTTTTTCTTTCTTTTGTTCTTTCTCTCTGCCTTTCTTTTTATTTCTTTCTTTCTTTTTTTCTTTTTTTTCTTTTTTCTTTCTCTCTTTCTTTTCTTTTCTTCCTTTCTTTTTGCCTTTCTTTTTTCTTTTTCTTTTTTTATTTCTTTCTCTTTGCCTTTTCTTTTTTTTTTTTCTTTTGTTCTTTCTCTCTGCCTTTCTTTTTGTTTCTTTCTCTTTGCCTTTCTTTTTTCTTTCTTTTTTTTTCTTTCTCTCTTTCTTTCTTTTGTTTCTTTCTTTTCTTTTCTTTTCTTTTTTCTTTTTCTTTTTTTGTTCTTTCTCTCTGCCTTTCTTTTTTCTTTCTTTTGTTCTTTCTCTTTCTCCTTTCTTTTGTTCTTTCTCTTTTGCCTTTTTTTTTTCTTTCTTTTTTTCTTTCTTTCTCTGCCTTTCTTTTGTTCTTTCTCTCTGCCTTTCTTTTTTCTTTTTTTTTTTTCTTTCTCTCTCCTTTTTTTTTTTCTTATTTCTTTCTCTCTTTTTTTTCTTTTTTCTTTCTTTTGCCTTTCTTTTCTTTCTTTTTTCTTTTCTCTGCCTTTCTTTTGTTCTTTCTTTCTGCCTTTCTTTTTTTCTTTCTTTTTTTTCTTTTTTTTTCCTTTCTTTTTTCTTTCTTTTGTTCTTTCTTTTTCCTTTCTTTTGTTCTTTCTCTCTGCCTTTCTTTTTTCTTTCTTTTGTTCTTTCTTTTTTCTTTCTTTTTTTCTTTCTCTCTGCCTTTCTTTTTTTCTTTCTTTTTGTTCTTTCTCTTTTGCCTTTCTTTTGTTCTTTCTCTTTTTCTTTCTTTTTTTTTCTTTTGTTTCTTTTGTTTTCTCTCTCTGCCTTTCTTTTTTTCTTTCTTTTGTTTCTTTCTCTCCTTTCTTTTGTTTCTTTCTTTTTGCCTTTCTTTTCTTTCTTTTGTTCTTTCTCTCTGCCTTTCTTTTTGTTTCTTTTTTCTTTTTCTCTTTTTCTTTTTCTTTCTCTTTGTTCTTTCTCTTTTCTTTTTTTTTGTTCTTTCTCTTTCCTTTTTTTTTTTCTTTCTTTTGTTCTTTTCTCTGCCTTTTTTTTTGTTTCTTTCTCTTTTTTTCTTTCTTTTTCTTTCTCTTGTTTCTTTTTTCTTTCTTTTGTTTCTTTTTTCTTCCTTTTCTTTTTCTTTCTTTTTCTTTCTTTTTTTTTCTTTCTCTTTGCCTTTTTTTGTTTTTTCTTTTGTTCTTTTGTTTTTCTCTTTTCTTTTTTTCTTTTTTCTTTGCCTTTCTTTTTTTTTCTTTTGTTCTTTCTCTCTTTCTTTCTTTTTTTTTCTTTCTGTTCTTTTTCTTTCTTTTTTCTTTCTTTTTTCTTTCTCTCTTTCTCTCTGCCTTTTTTTTTTTTTGTTCTTTCTCTCTGCCTTTCTTTTTTTTTTTTCTTTTTCTTCTTTTTCTCTCTGCCTTTCTTTTTGTTCTTTCTCTTTTGCCTTTCTTTTTCTTTCTTTTTTTGTTCTTTCTCTCTGCCTTTCTTTTTTTTTCTTTTGTTCTTTCTTTCCTTTCTTTTTTCTTTCTTTTGTTCTTTTTTCTTTCTTTCTTTCTTTCTTTTTTTTTTGTTTCTTTTTCTTCCTTTCTCTTTTCTTTTCTTTTGTTCTTTCTTTCTGCCTTTCTTTTTTTTCTTTCTTTTTTCTCTTTCTTTTTTTCTTTCTCTTGCCTTTTCTTTCTTTTGTTCTTTCTCTCTGCCTTTCTTTTTCTTTCTTTTGTTCTTTCTCTCTGCCTTTCTTTTGTTCTTTCTCTCTGCCTTTCTTTTTTCTTTCTTTTGTTCTTTCTCTCTGCCTTTCTTTTGTTCTTTCTCTCTGCCTTTCTTTTTTCTTTCTTTTGTTCTTTCTCTCTGCCTTTCTTTTGTTCTTTTCTTTTCTTTTTTTTTTTCTTTTGTTCTTTCTCTCTGCCTTTCTTTTTTCTTTCTTTTTTTTTCTTTCTCTTTTCCTTTCTTTTGTTCTTTCTCTCTTTCTTTCTTTTTTTTTTCTTTTTTTCTTTCTCTCTGCCTTTCTTTTGTTTCTTTCTCTCTGCCTTTCTTTTTTTTTCTTTTTTCTTTCTTTCTCTCTTTTTTTTTTCTTTCTCTCTGCCTTTCTTTTTCTTTCTTTTATTTCTTTCTCTCTGCCTTTCTTTTTTCTTTCTCTTTTTTCTTTCTTCTTTTTCTTTTTCTTTCTCTCTGCCTTTCTTTTTTCTTTCTTTTGTTCTTTCTCTCTGCCTTTCTTTTTTCTTTCTTTTGTTCTTTCTCTCTGCCTTTCTTTTGTTCTTTCTCTTTGCCTTTCTTTTTTCTTTCTTTTGTTCTTTCTCTTTGCCTTTCTTTTTTCTTTCTTTTGTTCTTTCTCTCTGCCTTTCTTTTGTTCTTTCTCTTTGCCTTTCTTTTTTCTTTCTTTTGTTCTTTCTCTCTGCCTTTCTTTTGTTCTTTCTCTTTTCCTTTCTTTTTTCTTTCTTTTGTTCTTTCTCTCTGCCTTTTCTTTGTTCTTTCTCTTT
>CAHIKZ030005580.1:1310000-1330000 GCA_903632075.3 Acanthosepion pharaonis | reverse complement strand
TGCCACGGTACTCTCAAAATTGTACTGGAAAAACAAAACAAAAACACAGGTAGTAAACTGGAATTTTCTCACCAAAACTGCACACTAATCCGGCCGCGGTGACGAATAAAACATGGAAAAAAGATTCATACTCAGAAATACTAACGACCTCAATCAGTTGAACAAATATTATGAGCTCATGATAGCTTGTATCATAAATGTTGAAACTTGACTAATGCATGGAATAATAATGCAACACAAAAGGTACTTAGAACAAAATGTATTGAAACAAGAAAGTGTACACAATATTTACATATAGTCTTTTGTATATTCCTGGTAAGACCGTTCCTGGAGAATGTGTTGACTGAGTCGCAGTCGGGCAGAGTCTCGGGTTGAATCTCTTGATTCCTCCCTCTCTTCCCGGTACCAACCATATTTATATGGTCGGTAATCCACTATGCAAATTAGGTGGATCCTACCACAACAATAAAAAAAGCTCTCTAATAAAGTATTTTGATTTCGGATAAATTTCTTTCCTGAAACTTCAACTGCTTATTAAATATTTTAGGTTAAGTATTTATTACCCGACTTTAAGCATTTAAGTGTCTAGTAATACGTAACGGGTTACACGGCGTTCCACTTTTCTTTAAATATTTTTTCTCACATTTTACCTTATCTATCTATCTATCTATATATATATATATATATATATATATATATATATATATATTATATCTAACGTTATTAAACGTTAGCTTTATATACTGTGCAGTGTTAGTCCCTTGAGACAAAGATTATTTATAAACACAAGGCCCTCCCCAACATTTTTATCAATAATGCTTGCTTCTTACGCTTTATAGGAGGCACGGTGGAGTAATGGATAGCGGCTTGGATAGAGGAATGGGAGAGCCGAGTTCGAATTCAGTCGAATCCATTACATTCACTTACGTGCTAACACCCTTGGGAAAGGTGTGAATCCTCTTTCTTCTCCCCCTCCAGATATGGTTCTATAGCCTTGGATGGCAACTGGTCTAGGAGAAGGAAAACTCTGATTAATTATATATATATATATATATATAAAAAGAGAGAGAGAGAGAGAGAGAGAGAGAGACAAATTAGGCAGATGGAAAATTTCTGGAGATAAAAAATAATTATATATATATATATATATATATATATATATATATATTCTAGAGATAAAACAAAAATTATATATATATATATATATATATAAATATAATTGTTTGTTTTAGCTCCAGAAGTTTTTCATCGGCCTACACTATTTCTCTCTCTCTCTCTCTCTCTCTCTCTCTCTATATATATATATATATATATATATATGGGGGCACAGTGCTCAATATCGAAGATACGGGAGAATAGATATATACATTTGGTATCCCGTTGAGTCGTGAAAAGAAATTTACAAGGAAGTGTTATTGCCTATGTCCACATCATATATGCAGTTTTGTTCATCATTTTCTCTCTACGCACACAAAAAATAATACGCAGACACAAGTATCTATCTATCTATATATATATATATATATATATATATATATATAAAAAGTGTGTGTGTGTGTATTTCTGTGTATGTGTGTGTGCGCGTATTCATTTGTATTTTGTGATACTCTATTCTCCCAGGCAATTTTGTATCACAAAAACAATGTCGAAATTTGCCAACTGCCAACAGAAATTCTCACCCGATCCCACGAACTAGTTGCAAATCCGGCTCTCATTCCCGCTGCTTTCACAGAACTGTCTTCTTATTGTCGGATGTGTTTAAAAGGTCGGAAGCGAGATGAGATAAGGCCTGAGTAATTGGCCAATCATTTCGCTCCCTTTCCATATCCGGTATGGCTCGCTTAATCACGTTTTCATTTCAACTACTTCCGCACGACTCTCGAAAGTGTAACAGCATAATTATCTAAACTGTGGTTGAACATGTATTCATATTAGATTTGACTGGACACAAATTGGGGTATCACATTCCTAATGTTATTAAGTAATAAACTGGACCCCTAGAACTGATATATAGTCATATAACTGCGTACAAAAAAATGTCTCGCGACATGATATTAAGGAGATAATTAAATATATTGTTAAAAATGACGGACGGACGGACGGAAAATAATTTTTAAAACCTCAATATTGTACTGGACAAAATGAGTAGGATCAGTTTTTATTTTTAGAAAATATTTAATTAATCCTCTATGATTTTTTTTTAATTTACATTTTTCATAATAATGTTTATACAAATCCAGGATACAAGAGACACTCAAGTGCCGAGGTTATTGTGTGATGTTCTATGAGTGCAAGAAAAGGCAAAAAGAGAAGTTCATGGGATTAAGAAAGAAAGATAATTGTGGGACATAGAAGAGGTCTGTTATGGGTCCTTACCTATAACTACAGAATGAACTCTTCCTAACACTATGTATACTACACCTCTCAAGAGAGAGGGTCGAATCGAGCCGAGCTTCTCGACTTGACGGTCGAACTCTCTGCCTCTGAGCAGAGAGGAACCCGGACGAGGCTCCGCCGAAAGGGCAGAGTCTCGTTCGGGGAGAATGACCAACCCGATATCGTTTATACGGGTTATACGGGCATTTTTTGGCTGAGCCTACGGGCTCGGGAAACCCACGATAAACTCGGCCTTGTGCCACATGCAACCCTCGTGGTGGGGTGGCTAGATACCGAATCGAGTCGAGCTTCTCGGCTTGACGGTCGAACTCTCTGCCTCTGAGCAGAGAGGAACCCGGACGAGGCTCCACCAAAGGGCAGAGTCTCGTTCGGGGAGGTTGACCAACCCGATCCCGTTTATATTGGTTCTACGGGCATTTTTTTGGCCGAGTCTACGGGCTCGGGAAACCCACATTAAACTCGGCCTTGTGCTACATGCAACCCTCGTGGGTGGGTGGCTAGATACCGAATCGAGTCGAGCTTCTCGGCTTGACGGTTGAACTCTCTGCCTCTGAGCAGAGAGGAACCCAGATGAGGCTCCGCCGAAGGGCAGAGTCTCGTTGGGGGAGGCTGACCAACCCGATCCCGTTTATACGGGTTCTACGGGCATTTTTTGGCCGTGCCTACGGGCTCGGGAAACCCACGTTAAACTCGGCCTTGTGCGATATTTAACACTAGTGGGGGGTGGCTAGATACCGAATCGTGTCGAGCCGATAGTAGTTCACTCCAAACCAGACTGACAGTCATACTAACACCTTCCAGGTCTTGTATTATTGTTTCGTGTAATATACCTTCGTTATTTCTACTCTTGTGTTCCTGTTGTTCTTCCTTGGTTCTAGCCTGGACCATAACAAGGTCACAACTCGGGATTCAGAAATCATGCTGTCGGGAGTTTGTTGCCCAAAGCAGAATTTCTTGTGAAGAAGCTATCCAAGGTGAGCTACTTAATAGATTACGATGAACATGGGGTTGAGTCATCCTTGTATACGTGGAATGGCGGATCCCAGTTGCACAGAACAGGGCTGATTGTACAAAGTAATGTAGCTCATCAGAACCCATGCCATGGAAATAGCTATAAAGTAGGGAGAAGCTCGCGACAATTCGTCTGTAGTAAAATAGGATAGGTTGAAACATAATTTATCACCTTTGGTAGACCCTTTTGGACATATCGGGACAAGCAAGTGAAGATTGTGTAACTCCAGTCCAATTATAACAGCAATACCCCATTTTTGGTCTGGTCCGGTTCTTGTACAGATAGACCATGTTATGATGTGCTTGGCGTCTCACATACCAAACCGAACTGATTCTGAATGAAGAAGGTGACTCCAACTTTTAATATTTAAAACTAGGTTTGTAGTCTCGTACAACCTGACATCACGTTAACGCATGTGTACCTGCTAAAAGGATTCTCGTCTCGACCATGGGCGGTCAGACGTTAAAAGCATATCACGCATGCACGTACGTAGGAACTTTTCTAAACTACATTACAACAAGCAACAAGAACTTTTCTCTTTGAAATACTCTTCTAAAGCTACAGTTATTCAGCTTTTTTCAGATTTATAATTAACTCAACTTTTGTGAGTTCAGATAAAAAATATTCACAGACATATCTCCAACAGATCTTTAACTTCTACGCATGTACATCAACACGCAAATAAATACAAATGTTATGTTTTACAACCATTTTGTTCCTTCTTGTATTACATGATTTGTGGTAATTTTACGTCAAATATAAATTGCGTGGTCATGTCATTCATGCAGTCATAAACAGACATCTACAGTTGTACATTCTTATTAATCGACCACAACAATATGCCGTAACATATTTCGTAAATGAAAGACAATATGGAAAAATACATCTATGTAACGCTTTTTGTCATCTAAAAGGACTTCATCTGATTTTGTTGAACAACTGAAAATATTATCGTTTTACGACTTCTGATATTATTTGTCCTTCTAACAATATTTGGCAGAAACATGTGAATCTGGCTTTTTAAAAAAAAACACGAAAGATGGGATTTGGACATGTAACAATTAATAAATGAATGAATAAAACAGGTTCCAGAAGAGTAAAGAAGGAAATTCACTTAAAGGCTGAAGTTATCGATAATTCAACGCTATCTTAAATTGATATATTTAATGTATTGATATCCATCGTCTTTTGCAGGAGGAAAGAAAATACGTTTTGTAGTTTCGAAGTCAAAGGGAAACCGCGCCGCCTGTAAATTTTCGTCAAGGGAAATAATCCATCAAATATTTCCCTCTAATTTTCTTATGAAGTCTGATTGGATAGATATATTTGTAAATGACGTGGCAAATTTATACTTCGATACAATTTTTACATGTTTGTCGTAGGATATAAAATTTTATGTGAGGACATGCCATCTATTGGTTTGGTTTTTACTTTAGGCGTTTGCATAATTTATTTCATGTAGGTGTAGCACAAAGTCGCAAGTCATCGTGGCCGAGTATGTGAGCGTGCAGGCTTTGTTCAAATTCTTGATCACGCTAGATAACAGCCTCTTTCCCAGAAACTGTAAATAAGGTCTGCTCAGCATAGTTGCAGTATAAACTACAGGTGGGCTTTATGGGTGTTGAATAAACACAAATGCGCCTGAGCAAGCGTTTGTAATAGGGATTGGCTAGCCGTCCTAGTAGACAGTTATCCTCGAATACGATTGGCTAGCTATATAGGTGTGATGTAATAACAACTACAAGTAGAAGCATATGAACTTATTCAGCTTTTAGTGCTGAGAAATATTTAATTTATTGTGATAGATGGTTACAAGCGAGGGGGAGATGGGATATGCTTATTTTCTTACCATAGGGGTCAAGATTTATCAGATCAAATGATACTGCTTCTTTTCTTTTATTTTTTGAGTATAGTGTGACATTGATCGTCGCTATCCAACAGACTAAGGTAATGTTCTTATTGATGGAATGGTATACAGAAAGCGGAGGGGGAATACACACATAAATATTGATTATCATTATGACCCGGAGGAAAGGAATTAAATGTAAGGACACTAAATTCTTAATATTAAAATTTGGGGCGACTGACGTGTCTAGAGGGACAGCTTAACCGATCTCATTTGGTTCACCAACGCTTTTTGTTTTTTTATGGCTGTTGCTTTTAAATATGACTCACTGCGATACAGCATGTTTGTTAAGAAAGATAACACGCTGTATTAAGGCGAATGCAAATTTAGTGCGGACGAGTCAGAAATCAGCGCATTTTCAATAAATTTTCGCCTTAATTAATTATGCTCTTTTTAATTAAATCGGCATTTTTAAATCGAAATTATGGGCAGATTCATTACGATGAACGACTAATGCTATGAATGCGTCGTTTAGTAAAAGATAAATTTGGTCTTCTTATAATATATCCATGTAAACACCTGAAAGTTTCTCCTATTTGTTTTAATGATTTATGAATTTTATACGTTTAGCTGTATATTTACCTCCATCAGAAATTATGGAAGGAGAATTTTTCCGATTTTTACTGCCAGAAGGCAAAAATCGAAACGAATCAAAGCTCAGTATTATTGTAATCTCTTTATTAATGCATAAAACATTCTGGCTGTCTGGCGTTCCATTACATTCGTAAAAACAATATGCTAAAATTCGTCTTCCTCTCTGCCGAAGCGCTGATGGCTTAGGGGTAGAAACTCGGACTGATGCCAAATCAGTCGCGTTCCGATACTGGCTTGAAGCATTTGCTTGTATATTCGCACTGATGAGCAGTGATCCAGCGAAACAGGCCTGTTTGCGAATGACTATATATATATATATATATATATATATATATATATGTGTGTGTGTGTGTGTGTGTGTTTCATTAAATAATATAGACAAGTGCTGTCTATTTATTTTATGTAAATTCTTTTCATAACATCTGATAAGCTTAATAACGTTATCATTAAACGAAAAAGAAAATCACAATATTGATCCATATTTTTAATCCAATCTAAGCTTTCGGCTTATAAGCCATTATCAAAGGTGTCAATTACTGTACAACATATTAAACAATATACGGACAAGACAGTGATGATAGTCTGTGATTGTTTACATGGATGATTTTCAAGCAACGATAAACACGTGCATATAAGACGCTAGAAGGGAAAATCGCACCGCAAGTATGGGAAGTCGTTGGTATAAACCAATGGCTTCTGTCACCAATTATAGACATTTAAGGATATTTGTAGAGATTCCAAAGTTGATTTTGTTTAAGTTGGTAAGCCGAAAGCTTAGATAGGATTGAAAAATATGTATCAAAATTAGGATTATCTTTCTTCGTTTAATGATAATATTATTAAGCTTATCAGACGTTATGAAAAGAATTTACATAAAATAAATAGACAACACTTGTCTATATTATTTAATGAAACATGTATGAATGAAAACATGCTGCCTAAATAACACAATATATATATATATATATATATATATATATATATATATATATATTCGTGTATTTAGGCAGAAAATTCTCTTTTAGGCATGCCTGATTGAATAAATTACAGACATTATTTCTGCTAATTTTTAACAAAATCTGCTCATACTCATAAATAACCTTATGTGTTTAGATGTTAAAGGATGAGAGAAATGTGCTATTGCTTTTTAAATTTCTTTTATTTTCATTTCCCAAGTACTTTCGATCTTCTTCCAGGATCATCTTCAGGGATGCAAGTAATACAAAACTATATGTTTTTCATTAATGTAAGTATTTATACAAAGTTCGGCGTTGCTATCCGTTACCGTAATTTTTTTCATTATACTTTTAAATGCAAAACGGTTGACAATATGCATTCATTAGAACGTGAAAAAAATTATCCATTATGGAATTTTTCTCTCAATGTTATAATGTCATGGTAATGCGCGCATTAATGCGTGTAAATATTATCTAGAATATAAATATCTGCCTAAGATATGTACATGATATACTTATTTTAGTTAAAAACATAAATGAAATAATAAAAGTCAAAAAATCATTAAAAAACAACTCCATCCTCAAGTTCACATACGAACTTAACAAAGATAACAAAATCCCTTTCCTTAACATTTTAATAGACACAAATAACAACACATTTATTACCTCTCTGTATAAAAAAGCAAACAGCAAAAACTTTTGCACTCTCAACTATACGAGTGAATGTCCAGATTACTAGAAAGTTGCACTGATACAGATTTTAATTAACCGAGCAGAAATTAATTCCTCCACAAAAAAAAAAAGATTTTCTACACTGAACTAAAAAATATTAAGCAGACTCTCATTAATAATGACGTCCTAAACCACATTGTAGATGAACAAATAAGACGATATATAAAGACTTTAACACACGTGAAATAGAATATAGTACTCCCCCAAAGGACACTAAATATATCAACCTACTATGTTGTAACCAGATGCATGATAACTACAAGCAGGATGAAAAAATCATAAAGAATCTTATTTATACTAACATATCTTATATGTATTCTAATAAAAAATAAAATTAATCATATATTATAAAAAATACAATGCAACTAATTTAATTATTCACAATAACTCCTAGCTACTAACCGATGTATTATGTAAAACCAACATTATATATCAATTTAAATGTCCATTGGGAGAATGTATCTCTGACAAAAAAAAACAAAAAAAAAACAAATATATATGATGTGTATAAACAAATACACTAACAAGAGTGCTTACATTACAGATGCCTGACCACTCGTCCATTGCGAGACATCTACAACATTTCTGTCCACATTCACAAATTAGTAATCGACAACAGAACTATCATACACCAAGAAAACAACAAAATTAGATTACAGATACTAGAAGCAATTTATATTAAAAAATTAAATCCAGCTCTGAACAGAATCAATTATGAATACTGTAGTAATGTTCTGAAATACCTGTAAAGAAACAGTTTTCACGAGTTTTTATTGCTCACATACATATCAGGTGCATTTAAACCGACGATAATTCTATATGTATGTACATTTGTGAAGACTAGTAGGTCTAAGCGGACATCGGATTGTAATGTGTGTTCGTAATTGTGTATGTGTGTCTGCCTAGTGGGAATTCTAATATCTTCACCTTTGCGCGGTCATGTCACCGCAGCGGGGTGTTACATCATTCTAATTTAGGGCTGATCTTTTTTAAGCATGTATTCTTTGTATTAGAGAGATATAAGTTAGATTCTTTAAGATGTAATTTAATGCTTTAGGCATTTTATAGTTGCTAAAAATGTTACTATTAAGGTTTCAGTGTATTTTCCGGTTGATGAATTATGACCTTTTTAATCAGGGTGGTATCATTGAAATCAAAAATTATGTCCAGCAATTTTTCGATGCAAGACGAGAGAGATCGATTTTCAAAACGCAAGTCTCACTAGTGTCCGTAGATGAAGGCTTTTAGATCACGTTATGTCTCTCCCAATTAAACATTTTTGCATTGCATAAAATTTATTTGATAAATCCCGACAAGTGAATTGGTGTTGGGTTTATTTGTTTCCTAATTATATCGCTGATTGCCTTGGAGTTGGTGGTAACGGTCCTATTTTTAGGGATGATTAATTTGTTCGCAAATTTAGATGAAAGAGTGTTGAAGGGCAGGATTATGAATTCCGTGTAATTTCTGTTAAAGCTGTTATTGATGGCGTCTCGGGATTTTTTAAGCTCGTTTTTTGATCGCTGGGGATCAAATGATGTGGCTAGGGAAGAAGTTCAAAATTTATCGTATACCCACAAGCAAATACGATCTAATAAACTTCTATTTCCACCACAACTAAAAAAATAAAATCTGGACTAATCATAGGATTCTACCTCACAGCCCTTAGGATATGTAGCCCAGATTACTGAAACGAAGAAGCGAAATATACTGAGAAAACTTTCAAACGTCTCCACTACCCACTAGTTTATAATACTTTTGTTAATTTTATTATTGACAACGCACACGGCCTGATAATTGCGTTTAAGCATGGAATAGACTGTCGGCGCTGAGCGTTGATATCAATGTCCACTATATATATATATATATATATATATATATATATATATATATATATATATATATATATATATATATATCTTAAGGTGTGCTATATTTATGAGATAAAGTGCTCAATATCAGAGATAGAGCGTGTGTAAATATAAAAGTGAACATTGAAGTCAACACTTAGAGGTGACAGCCTATCGCCTCTAAGTGTTGACTTCAATGTTCACGTATATATATATATATATATATATATATATATATATTATATTACCGTTGCACTGCCTAGTCTTGGGATATCGTTTAGTTTTTATTTTGAATTATAGGTTTATCGATTGTGGGGAATACCAAAGCGCGCAATGGAATAAATCATGCTCTCCAAAACACTTATATGCGTATATATATTCATACATACATATATGTACATTTACATGTCTATACATATATATCAGAAAATACACTGAAAACTTAATAGTAACATTATCAGCAACTATAAACACACGCCTAAAACATTGCCTTACATCCTAAAGAATTTAACTTATATCTCTCTAATTCAAAGAATACATGCTTAAAAAAAATCAGCCCTAATATTCTCTAAGGCATATAATCAAGAAATATACTACTCCAATTGATCCGAATAAAAAAAACAATTTTTTTTATCTATTATAAAAAATTTAAAACAGCCAACCTTATCCTCAAAAATAACAACACACCAACTAAATCAAAATTACAAAGAACGAACATTATCTATGAGTTCGAATGCCCCTTAAGGAACTGTGTTCCTGATCAAACCGGACTCATAAATAATTACATCGGTTACACAACCACATGATTATCCAGACGTCTTACGTTACACCTATCTGATCACAGCTCCATTAGAACCCATTTAAACACACACACACATTTACCACACTCCATTAGGAACATACTAGTAGAACACACAAAATATATTAACTGCATCCACCTGCAAAAAAAAGACTAAAAATAATGGAAACTTTAATAATAAAAAAGAAAAAGCCAACTCTTAACAATATTAACTACGAACAAAGCCACAATGTGCTAAGCGTATTCGGAAATTAAAAACATCCCTACCACACACTAATACATACACAGAACGCACTCACTCAATTAAGCTGAAAATCGAATCATCCTTGATAATGGATAAAGGTATAGCCGAAAGTGCTCGGAAATATAAAACATTTGGGCAGTTCTTACACACCCTTTGTCCAGAAAAGAAAGCTCTTGTCAGCACACAAGAAAAATTAAATAAAAAGCTTAACCGTAGTACCTTGTCTGTCGTTTTTAATGAAACATGCATAAAGGAAGGATTGCTGCCTAAATATACAACATATATATCACTATACGAAAACATACACCCCCACATATATACACATGTATTATTATGTAATTTTCAATCGATTTCTATGTCTACATTTCGTGATTAGTTCTCTCCGTGATTTAACAGTTTGCATTGAACTTTATAATTTATTTTCCTGATTTTCTCTTCTAAACATAGCTTTCACCTCTCCCTAAAACTATTGGGAGGGTGTTCGCGAAACCTAGAATTTTCCAATTTATTTGAAGATTCAGACATTTTTCCTTCAGTTCCAACTTTTTTTCGAAATGGCTGTTTGGTGTTCTAATTTTGGATTGGTGAATGAGTGTCTATGTGTATTGATTTTCCTTTTAAATTCTCATGCAGAAATGGCGACGTAAATATTATGGTTTGTCGTATTTTCTTTAGGGGTAATGGTTGTCTGGTATACTAACCTAGTGGATTTGCACTTTCCCTCTACTGGGTAGTTTTCCTTAATTCTACAATTACAGGGGGTTTCCATGTTAGATTTAGTTTTCCCATGGAATTTACTTAAAATGTAATTGTTATGTGAAGTAATAATTTGGTATATATTATCAGTGCAGGAGTAGCTAATTTTGATTGGCTTCCTGTTGAATATCTTATTCAGAGGATTTTTTTGTTGAAGTATTCAGTAATTAAATTTAGAAAATATTGTCCAATGTTGATACTTGACAGTTTGCATAAGTGGGGGTGATGAACCAAGTGATTAGTCTATTCCTATTTCTATACCTACATTCCACTTTTCGTGTATTGGTATTACTAATGATGGTCGCGTAAGACAGCTTACTTTTGAATGCGTCTGTAGTAGCTATTTAAATATACCCTACTAAACACTGTTTGCTGCAAGTTAATAGTTTACAGTCGGAACGGGAAGAGAATTTGGAAGGTCACTGTGCAAAAATGCTTTGTGTTAAACTGGGTTAAAACGCCACAGAATCTTAGGAAACATTCCAGACTTTAAATATCGATTAACGTGTATGAGCCGATGATCCATTTTTTGATTGCACAAGGGGTTCAAGAGGTCAAAGATATGTGAGGGAGAGGAACATCAGAGGATCCAGGCCTGTTGAGATAATTCGTAATTTCCTGGATGAAAACCATCATGTTTCTAGAAATACAATGCAAGTACAGGTTAGAGTTGTTATGGCAAATGTAGAGATACTTATTCACGAGGTTCCTAACAAGCGCAAAATTTACATAAATTTTGATCTCAGTCTGGTCTGTAAAAAAATGTGTTGATGTAGGGATTTTTTTCAGCAGGAATACTCGAGTCAAGACATTGCACTCTGGGAATTTTGCTTGTTCCTCTAGCTGAAGGAGAACATCAGGTTCAGTCATTTTTAATACATTGAGCAGATGAAGGCGATTCTAACAAGGGTCCCGGACACCATCATTTTAGATGACTTTCCCACGACCGTCGCTAAGTGGCTGGACCGCAACAACCCACGCATCGACGTCAAAGCATCATTCTTTGAAGACGATTACAGTTTTGTACTTCTTTGAAATTAATAAATGGTTCACCGGAAAATGTCTCGTACATAGTTACAAATGGGCAGATATTATTTTCACTATTTACATTGTTCGGACTGTTGTCCTCATCTTTTTTTTTCCATATTCACGACGTTTCGGCCGTCGTACGCTCCAGCCTTCTTCAGGTGATTGGAAACGAAACGTCGTGAATATGACAAAAAAGATGCGGAGAACAGTCCGAATATTGTAAATAGTAAAAATAATTACAATACCTCATCACAGAAATATAGACGGATTTAATTTTGTATCCTGTTCGCAAAATATCCCATCAAAATGTCGCAGTTGTTAAACAAATATAGGGTGTTCCAATAACTTGGAATGATTTTAAATGTGACTTAAATTTAAGCATCTAATGATTTTTTTCCCGTTTTCTTTCAGGTTTATACAACTTAAGTCTTTGTCAATTTTAACCATGGAAAGATTAACATTCAAACAACGTGTTAAAGTTATCGAAACATATTACAAAAATTGACGTTCAAACAGCAAAAAGCATTTCGCGCACTTCGTGATTTTTTTAATCAACATAATCGACCAACCGAGAGTGCAATTTGAAAAATTATTCGTAAATTCAAACCAACTGGATCGATGGTAAATTTTAAAACACCAGTGCGTGCTCGTTTATGCTCTTCAGCTGAAAACATTGCTGCAGTGGTTGAGAATGTGGCCGAAAATCTAGAAACATCTATTCGTCAACGCGCGCACGAATGGAACAACTCCATAACAACGTTTCATCGAATTTTGACAAAAGATTTGTCTCTACACGGTTACAAAATTCAACTGACACAAGAACTGAAACCTGATGACCATTTCGAGCGCTGTATATTCGTCACTTGGGCACACGAGCAAAGAGAAGCCGATGACAATCTTTCGCCAAATAAATCCTCTTTAATGATGAAGCCCATTTTCATCTTGGTGGATTCGATAATGAGCAGAATTGTCGCATTTGGGCTGATGAAAATACAAGGAACATTTTTGAAAAGCTAATGCATCCACAAAAGGTCACTGTTTGGTGTGCATTTTTTGCTAGCGGAGTCATTGGGTCGTATATTTATAAATTTGAACGTCCATTTTCCTAATAGTGTTCTATAACTTTAACACGTTGTTTGATTGTTAATCTTTCTTTAATCTCTCTGGTTTAAATTGCCAAAGACTTAAGATGTTAAATCTGAAAGAAAAAGAAAAAAAATCATTAGACGTTTAAATTTACTCCACATTTAAATTTAGTACAAGTTATTTGAACACACTTTAGTTATATAAGATTCTAGTTGACATATATTGGGGTAAATTTTGTTTTGTTATTAATAAATGCAACACTAACGTATTTCATTATAATAAGATATATAGAAAACTAGCAGCATGGCCTGGCGTTGCCCGTGCTTGATTCAAAAATAGTACGACTAATACAGCAATCGCTATCGCTTGACTTAAATTACTTTTGCCCTTCCTTGCCTTTAGAGGAGTGCTCTTTGCCGTGCTGATGTTGTTACATGCCTTACTTCTTGCCTATATCACACTGCCAACTTTTTCTAAGCTCTATAGTAAACATTAAATCTGTTACGAAAAAAGAACTAAAAAAAATAAACACAATACGATCAGCGTTAAAAATCGGCAAAAATCATTTTTAAGGGTTGACTGATTGTCGATTTGCACTCTGTTTGGGGGGGGTGCTCAGAGTTGAAACTTCACATGATGACTCCCAATGGCCTCTTCATATATTCGCTCGGTTTTCGCTAAAAACCCACATGCGGTTCAGACGCAATCTGGGCGTATCGGGTTTTGGGTTTTATCGATTTTCGCGCTGTTTAGGGGTCCGTGGTCATGAAACTTCTGGACAACACTTCTAATGGTAGACTCTAAGAGGGTGTCAAATTTGGTTGAAATGCGATCATTCCTTCTGTAAGCAGATTTTTTCGATTATCGATTTTTTCGGAACCTGATTCCGAACTCAAAAATCGGGCTCTGCCATGTCCTTACGGCAGCCATTTGCAAACTTGTGTTGAAAACCGCATCGAAATCGGGTGAGAAATGCGACCTGGGCGAGGTAACAACGCCCACGACAGACACACAGACAGACAACATGAGAAATATAGATAGTTGATAGATAGATATATTCATATGATTAAGACTATTTATTCTCCTATATGCCTTGTCAATTCAGAACGTAGAAGTTCATAGCTTTCCACAATACCATGTCCTTTGTAGCTCCTTTTGTTTAATCGGTCCCTCTTACCTACAATCTATCCTGACCTTGTAAACCTTTCTAAGTCCTCTTTTCTCATCATGTGCTGTTTTTCTTCAATTTTTGTACTTTTTGAAATGAAAATGTATCTACTTAAAAAATCTGAAAACATCTGCAATGTACCTCGTATAAAGTCATAAATGTGTTGACCTTATTTTATATTCTATTTACGATGGCTGATAAAGTAGAAAAAAGTCTTACAATATTTAATAATTTATTGCTGTTTGCCGGTTTTCAAATGTATAAATACGTCTTATCTTCTCGCTCACGATCAATGATGTCAAAGAAACCAATTTCCATCAAGGAAACTTTATTTTAATTTTTTTTTTTTCAAACAGCAACAAAATCAAAAGAAATGTCATCGTAAGTTGATATATCCTAATAAGTAAGACGATAACAAAGCACAATAGATCAATTTTCTATTTGGAATTATAAAAAAAATATTGGAATAATTTTCTATGAAGAAGTCACATTTTTGTTTCTTAATCCTTTCCCAACTGGCATGTAGTGATAGCGTGTGTAGCTGTAACATCGCTAAAAGGTACTGGAAATGATATGGAGTTTTACTTTGTTTTCTTTCTAAAGTTTTCGTTCCGTTTAAGCATATAGTAGGTCGTAAAATACAACACCCTGGTTCAATCCATAACAACCCATCATCTCTATCTATAAAAGGCAAGATGTGTGTGTGTGTGTCTGTGTGTGTGTGTCTGTGTGTGTGTGTGTCTGTGTGTGTGTGTGTGTGTGTAACGAATGCACGGCCGCAATTTTCGAGGGATTTGCACCAAAATTTACATGCACATGCTCCAAGTTAGCGGAAAGGCCAAGACCGACTTTGCATTTCCCATCGATAGTGGAAATAGTCGATTTTTTCATGCTTCTACGGCAGTTTTCATGTAGTTTGTGGCCATTTTCTACTGGCTAGAGTGAGGGCCTATAGCTAGCTGCCACAAATAGACAGGAAGATTCTATTGGCCACCGTAAGAGCCAACAGCTGATTGGCACTAATGTTAACTATCATGCTAACATGCAAATAAAGTCGATAGCCGCATTCGTCACAAGTGGCAAAAATTTAAATCTGCATTGCACTTTACTCCAATTGGCTCATTAGCTAGCTTAAACTCAACGTTGATTCTGATTCCGCAGAACTGGGTTGGGTGTGAAAAATTTGTTGTTAACATTCCTTTTCATTCGGTTTTCAGTTACGAGTCCTTTTTTAAAGCTGATCGTTTTGTGTTCATTTTGTTTAGTTCTTTTTTCATAACAGATTTAATATTTAGTATAGAGCTTAGAAAAAAATTGCAGTGTGAGATAGGCAAGAAGTAAGGCATGTAGCAACATCAGCATGGCAAAGGGCACTCTTTTAAAGGCAAGGAAGGGCAAAAATATTTTAAGTCAAGTGGTAGCGATTGCTGTATGAGTCGTACGATTTTCAAGTCAAGCACGGGCAACGACGGGCCATGCTGTTAGTCATGAATATTTATTACAATATCTGAAAAAAAAAATTACGTTATTTTTCTCGTACCCAATTTCTTTAGAAAATCATCTAATTCGCTGTAAATTGCTCACGTAATCTTTCAATTCCTCTGACGACACCGTCACTGCTAGAGTGTGTTCCGCCCGGGACAGAGTGAGCGCTGCCCGAGCCAAAGTGTGTGCCACCCGGGACAGCCCTTAAATTGGAGTCCCCTCCCAACTACTCTCCGTCAACTGAGTCTGCATCGTTGATACAAGGCGACTAACAATGCAAAAGTTACGAGCCAAAACTCATTTATGGGAGAGGTATTCACTACATGAAACAATATACAATAGAAAATATCAGATTTTAATAGTACTCAATTGTACAGCTTTCTAAGTTTTATTTAGTCTATATGTAAATTACTGAAATGCGTTTCATACCGATAACGCTATGAACGTTCCTTCAGATTTCACAAGAGAAATTATCTTTCAGGTTAACACTATCTCTTAGTTTTTCATAATTCTCTCTCTCTCCCGACATATATATATATATATATATATATATATATATATATATATATATGGGTATACTGAAAAAAAAACAAAACATATACCATATACAATTCAACAGGTTAAGGTCTACATAAATTATGCTTTATGTATATGTCCTGAAGATGGTCTATTAGACCGAAACGTCAGACGTTGACATTAAATATTAAAACAGCATAATCGCATATTAGGATTTTTTGTTTGTTTTTTCAGTATATTTTTCTTCATAATGTCGGATCTATATCCTTATATTATATATATATATATATATATATATATATATATATATATATATATATATATATATATATATATATATCAGTCTGTTCATATCTATCTATCAATCTATCTATGTACACCAATTTGTTCATATCTATTTCTA
Organism: Acanthosepion pharaonis; assembly: GCA_903632075.3. NCBI lineage: Eukaryota > Metazoa > Mollusca > Cephalopoda > Sepiida > Sepiidae > Acanthosepion > Acanthosepion pharaonis. Next base: position 1,313,067 of record CAHIKZ030005580.1, on the reverse strand, counting down.
TCTGCTCATATCTATCTATCAATATTCTGGATATTTTGTCTCGATTGTGTTTGTCTGTGAATTTAATTCATGAATGTATCTGTGTGCAAGATTAATATATATATATAGATATATATATATGTGTGTGTGTGTGTGTATTTAGGCAGCAAATTCTCTTATAGGCATGTCTGATTAAATAAATTACTGACATTATGTCTCTTTATTTTTAACATAATCAGTTCATACTCTCGAATAAGCTTATGTGTATTTCAGTTAAATGACGTGAGAAATGTGCTATAACTATGGAAATCGCTTTTATTTCTCGAGTACTTTCCATCTTCTTCCAAGATCATCTTCAGGGGTGCAAGGAGTAATACTAAATTATGTGCTCTTATCCATCACTGTAATTTTTCTTTTTGCTTTTAAATGCAATGGTTGACAGTCACGCTTAGTGTTCATTAGAATGTGAAAAAAATTATCCACTATGGATATTTTTAAAATATTGTTTTAATAGAATTTTTTTTAAATTCAGCCGATATTAATGTTTTTTTCTCACATTTTCTCACTATTAAAAACGTGTAGCAATAAAAAAAATTAGTAGAAATTAATTAGGCCAAAGATAACGAACATATATATATATATATATATATATATATATATATATATATATATATATATATATATATATATATATATAAATGTAAAATATAACAGTAAGATATATAAACCGGTGTTCTTATTGATATTTTTTATTTTTACAAAATAGTGCTCAATGTAAATTTACAGATCATTAATATTATAAATTAACTGATTTGAATTTTTTTCGCTACACAATAATAACAATGTTTCCAAAATGGAAGCTAAAAGCTACAAATTTAATTTTGTAATTAAATTAAAGAATTTAGTTTTATTTCATCCTCAAGCGAATTTTGAGTAACTTATTTTTTAAATTTTAATTTTTAAATCAAAATATGTTCCTTATTAACTCTAGAAGGAGGGATGCATTAATCCAAACCACGAGAAAGAACTGACAGTTCAATCCCAGTTGAAGTGATATTGGAGTAGCTGAAGTTATGTTTGTTTAAATTATCTTCAACTAATCCAGACCTTCTAGTGATGAGGCTATTTAAATATTTATTATTCCTCTCTCTCTCACTGATTTTTCCAGCCGTAACCTGACAAAAAAACAAATAACGAGAGAGACGGAAAAATCTAAAAAAGACAATTTACCTCGTATGTCATTAATGATAAAACGAAACGAGCGTAAACTGGAGACTGAAAAGTCAAATAATTTTTCCAACTCATTTTTAATGAAAACCTGTTCAATAGAGAGGAAACTGACTTTGATTTTCATTAGCCACCTGTTAATAAATGAAGGAACAACATGGCAGAACAAACAAGAACTGAGAAAAGATCTTCTTAATCTTAAAGAATGGTTGGCCCCGCAGATACATGCGACAACACCAGTGAAGTTGAAACGAGGACACAAAGATGGTTACTTGTTACACATAAAGCTAATCTTATCCCCAAATATTTTTACAACATAGTGAGACCGACAGGCTCGCAAAGTCGTCGCATGTATGGACTTTCTAAAGTACACAAAGAGGGAGTCCCACTTAGAACTATTTTCTCTATTGTGGGATCTGTACAACATGAATTGACTAAATGGTTAGCTGAATTACTCCAAGCTGTCTGGAAGGTTTTTTCGGACTATAATATTTCTGACTCCTTCCTTTTTTCCAAATTCATTAGAGGTTTGAATATTCAGTCTGAAGATAAATTGATGGTATCATTTGATATGATCAGTTTATATACTAATGTCCCATGACTTGAGACCATTGGCATTTGTGCCGATGCTTTATATAGAGGTAATTTAGGTCCGGCTAGCATCTCCGAAGAACTATTTTTGGAATGCATGCATTTGGCTACAGAAGGCGTGGAGTTCAGCTTTAATGACACAATGTACGTCCAGACGGACGGGGTTATGATGGGCAGCCCTTTAGGTTCCGTTTAAGCCAACATCTTCATTGGCTCTTATGAACGAATCTTATTTGATAAAGTCCACAAACCCCTTGTCTATATGAGACATGTGGACGATACCTTTTCCATTTCTGATTCGTTCATAGATGCCACTAATTTTCGATCTCAACTAAATTCTCTCCATCCTTCCCTTAAGTTTACAATGGAGATTGAAAAAGATAGAAGCTCTCCCTTTTTAGGATGTACTGGTTGAACGTAGGGATAGGGCTTTCGCCACTAATGTTTTTCATAAGCCCACTCTATACCAGCTGGAACTCGTTTGTTCCTAAGTCTCGCAAAATTAGTCTAATTTCGACTTTGATCCATCGTGCTGTTTTGATTTGTTCCCCTGAAATGTTGGATGGAGAACTTACTAAAATTCGAAATATTAGTAAAAGTAATGGATATCCCATCAATATTATCAGGCGTGTGATCGATAACAAAATCAGACGCTTTAAGGAGCCTGTGACATTCGGTCCTAGCCAATGCCCTGTTTATTTGAAGTTACCTTGGCTTGGTAGAAAATGTCAGCTATTATCGGACAAAATTTCAGCGTCTATTCTGTCCACATACAATGCTGTTAAGTTGCGCACGGTTTTCCATACTAGAACCCTGCTTCCTTCCTTTTCTAAACTTAGGCTGTCCTATTTTCATAAAAAACTCTGTTGTTTATAAATTTAAATGTCGTTGTGACGCGGTTTACATAGGACGTACCAATCTAAGGTTGGAAACGAGGGTGGCGCAGCATGTTCCTGCTTTTGTACGTTCAAGCAGTCTCGGCCAGCCGATAAGAACAACTCAGTCAGTCCATGAGTCAGCAAGTGGGCAACATTTACTGGACAATGACGCTTGTGCCGCTGAGTACGAAGACACATGGTTTTCGGTATTACAGAGCGCTCGATCTATACATCATCTTCTTTGTTTCTGAAGCCATTTACATTAAGTGTCAGCAACCCAGTCTGTGCAGACAGAAGGAACACTTTTTTACGTTCCTTACGTCTGCTGGAGGGTCTGTGAGTTTCCCTTTTTTCTATTTTATATACTCTTGTGGAACTATTTAGTGATATCC
>CAHIKZ030005580.1:1275000-1305000 GCA_903632075.3 Acanthosepion pharaonis | reverse complement strand
AAAGCGGATGTACTTAGCTATTTCAACGGTAAATTGTGTAACCTAGTTGTCAATCTAATAGCACGTTTTAATTCATGTCTTTGGGGCACCACCGAAAAAGTTAGTCAGAGAAGTCGCCATGAAAAATATCTGTAGAAAAACAGAGGAAAGCCACATCACATTGATGAAAAAGTGACAAACGAGATTCCTGTTCAAGATTGATTGCTTTATAGTTGCTTCTTCGGATTTTATCAAAAATCTCTAGATGTACAGCAAGAGCAGCAGACCAGATATAGCAACTCTATTCAATGATAGATTTTTAAGTCTTCAAGACTGAATATGAAGAAAAAAAACTTGCTTGTACGACATAGTGACACATCTTTCATCTACATAGGTGTAGCTATTGATTTGATATAGTCAATCCATTTCATGTCAGGGGAAAGCCTGAAGCCCATAAGGCATAATGTGTTTCTCCCCTGAGGTCTAGCGTCTGCTATGCTGATGGCAGACAGAAAAGGTCATCTGTGGTGGTTAAATGAAAGAGTCGTTAAAATGTACAAGCCATTTCTTGTATTGATTGGACGTCATTTTCAAAATCAGCTGGAAGCACTACTTTGTCAGATTTGACGGATTTTCTTTGGAGACAGGAGTAAATGGTAGTGTCAGCTGCATAAATAGCTAGTTGAAAACTGGAAACATCCGGAAGATCATTGATGTAGATCAGAATCCGCGTAAATCCCGGGATAGATCCTTGGGATCGCCCGCGTTTGTATGAAATGATCTGGAAGTCAGCACTTTCAAAACGACCTTGATTTTAGATTAATTGTAATTTATCCTCTATACCATCATAATAATACCCACATCATACAGTCTCCTTTTACGTCTCATAGCAACCTCATTTAATAAACTCTGTATTGAGTGGCTCTTGGGTTCTGAATTTAGTAAACAATAGTTAAAAAAAATTCGGAACGCGGTTGCATTTTTATTGATCTTGCATTAATTTTATTGACTAAGTAAGTAACATTTTTAGGTAACTTTTTTTTTTTATTCTGAATTATTAGGATGAAACGTTATCACTACTCATATAATTTACCTATGGCATAACGTCCTCAACTGTTAGCGCTCTAACATCCTTACATTTTGTTACAGCATTATTATTAAATTGGTCTCTACAATACTTGACTGCATTCAGTATATTTTTAGTAGTAGTGAAGAAAAGGCGACTCTTCCGTTTTGTGTTGCTTGCCACTATCTTGGTTGCAAGAAAGGGAGGGGTGCGCTCCTGCTGCTTCCTCATAGCCGCCAAATATGGTTTTGCTTGCGTTACTTATATCAACTGAAATGGTTTTAACAGTTTAAGTTGAAAATTAGCGAAATTTATTTCGATTGTGTGTGATCACTTCTTTCAATGTAAAGTTAAAAACGCAAATCAATTCTTTTCGATGAATTAATACGGCTTGTCTCCCTTATGTAACTTGTTATAGGGCAACCTCCTCAATGTGGCGTTTTTTTTTTCTTTTTTCCTAACATCATTATTTTAATCTCTTTACATTACAATAATACATTTAGTTTATTAGAAATTTTTCAACAATTTTTCATATTTGGTTTTTAATCCTCATGTACGCTTTGTATTTGTACAAGATAATAATAATCTGATGTCAGTCCTATGAACATATTTTTTTTTTTAAGTGTTAGGACAAACGACCGACCGCTATTGTCTCTAAAACTCGATATTTTCAAGTTGATTACGGTTAATGTAAAATTTGTTAAAGATAACTATATCATCGTATTGTGTAAATTGTGAAATATTGATTCCTCAGGATCCGGATCAGTCCGGATTACGTACTCGGAATTTAGAAGTGAAGTATCTGCTATTTGTCCGTGTATCGAATTTTGTTGCCACATCTGCTTTGATACTCCAAGTATATATCTAGAGATTCTTGACAAATTTTCAACAATAATCTGCAACTTTATCTGCCTTGACAGTCATCTCGGTTGCAGTCACTTTCCCACCGCCGTAACGTAGTTTTCCTGTGTCACTGGTACATCTATTTTCATTGTAATTGTTCTGATGAGCTCACCACAACGCTAAGTAATAAAGTAATACTAGATTGCCAGTTAGGTCCAAATGTTTTACTAGTGAACTTGTTAAGTATAACCGTTAGTCCGATTGTAAGATATTTTTCTAGCGCACTTGTCAACTAGAATATCCAAAAGGTTAAAATGCAAAGTTTAATTGTCATCTTCTGTCTTTATAAATCATGTTCTTTTATTGTCCTAACGACTCAATGAGATTGACTCGGTTCCTTTCAGTTTTAGTTATAACTCCCTTTTTTCTAGCTTTATCACCTTTCTAGGAATGAAAGAATTATTTTTTTTTTACCTTATCTTCGTGTGCAGATTGGTCTCGTTCCTCTGTCTCGGCCTCGGGATATTTTGTCCATACACAAGAGAATTAAAGGTTATGTGAGTGAATTTAGTAACATCGGAATTGTGAATTCAATTTTTGTCTGGCTAGTATAGAATCAGCCTTGGTGAAAACATGGCTACAAATAACAGAGCTGTTATAAAAGCAATATATATATATATATATATATATATATATATATATATATATATATATATATAAAAGGCACGATGTGTGTGTGCGTAACGAATGCACGGCCGCAATTTTCGACGGATTTGCACCAAAAAATTGATAGCTGCATTCGTCACAAGTGGGAAAAATTTAAATCTGCATGGCACTTTACTCCAATTGGCTCATTCGCTTCCTTAAACTCAACGTTGATTCTGATTCCGCAGAACAAGGTTTGGTGTGAAAAAGTTAACATTCTTTCTTCATTCGGTTTTTCCAATTACGAGTCCTTTTTTAAAGCTGATCGTTTTGTGTTCATTTTGTTTAATTCTTTTCTCGTAACAGATTTAATGTTTAGTATAGAGCTTAGAAAAAATTCGCAGTGTGAAATAAGCAAGCGGTAAGGCATGTAGCAACATCAGCACGGCAAAGGGCACTCCTTTAAAGGCAAGGAAGGGCAAAAATATTTTAGATCAAGTGATCGCGATTGCTGTATGAGTCGGACGATTTTTTAATCAAACACGGGCAAAACCGGGCCATGCTGCTAGTATATATATATATATATATATATATATATATATATATGAAAGAAGCAACCAGAGTTTGGTCTATATTTTGACTCAATTTTAAATTGGAACTAGATCGACATAACTCGAATATATATCCACTTTTTCACTCATGTAAAAATTAAAGTCTTTCCACTTATTTCAAGTATAAATAGAACTTTTTTCCACTATTTAGCTCAAGCATAAACAATTACAATATCTTTGTTTCACTGAAGTGTTCAACCGAACTGTGTCTACATTTTGAGTCCAATATAAAGCAATCCTACATCTTCCGTTTGATCCAAGTATAAAGCAAGACACTGTTTTTTTTTACTTAGGTGTTTAATAGATCTATGTCTAAATTTTGACTCAAGTATACACCGGCCATATTTTTAATATCTATCTAAAGCAATGGTATTTTAACTCTTTTTTTTATACTCATGAATCACTTTTATTCTTAACTAGCAGTATATCCCGTCTTTGACCGGGTCTTTCATTACTGGGAATTTTTGCCGTTCAGTTGGAGCAGTTTAAGTCAAAAGTCAAGCCAACCGAAAATCAACATTTGGGAGCAACTGAGGCACATCCCCAAATGGAGGGGGCGGGTAAAAAATTTGAATTGGGGGTGGTGGCTCTGAAAAGTGAAATGTATAATAATAAATAATATTGCAATAATTTAAACTATTTATTTTTTATTAAAGTTTTTATGAAAGATATATATCCAAGAACAGACAGTAAATATTAAAATGTTGCTGAGAGTTATAATGGGCAGGAAGTAGTGGAGAGCCATTGTCGCCAACAATTTGGACTCAAAACCGGTACTGAAGAATTCTCTATCAAACAAAAATATTTCATTGAAATCGGATGAAAACTGAGGAAATGCTTAAACAACACACACACATACATACACATACACATTTTGAGAATTATAGATATAGATTTTTTTGATGGACCTCCATAATCATTCAATGTTTTTTTTTGTTTTTTTGTTTTTTTTTACTAATAGGATTTATATTAAAGTAATAGTAAATGTATATTATTTATAATGACGTAAAACTAATTTAATGAAAATAAACTTGTATTTAACAACTAAATTTTATGGAAATTTTATTAACATTACTCCTAATAAAAAAATTTAAAATATGTGATTAATTAATAAATGAAAAAAGTGCAGAATTATTCAATGTGATACCTATGGTTGATGCTACTATACTTTAATATTCGGCTCCATCGACATCAATAATAGTCGAAGATCATTCTTTTTGACAATGTTGAATCTATTACTATATTAATTAATTTATATTAATATTTTATTTTATTTTATCAGTATTTAAAATTAATCTATTTATTATTAATATGTTAAATTTATTTATATAATGAATTATAATTTTTATATAATTACCCATAATATATATAACCCTTCTTTTATATATATATATATATATATATATATATATATATATATGTATGTATATATATATATATATATATATATATATATATATATGTATATATATATATATGTATATATATATATATAATCATTCTTTATATACATAATCCTTCTTTATATATATAAATCCTTCTTTATATATGAAATACTCCCTATATATATATGCTCCTACTTTATATAAATCATCTTTCTTCATATATATAATCCTTCTTTTTATATATATAAATCTTTCTTTATATATATAAATCTTTTATTATATATATATATATATATAAATATATATATATATATATATATATATATATATATATATATATAATCCTTCATTATATAACTAATCCTTTTTATATATATAATCCTTCTTTATATATAAAATACTTACTTTATATATATAGTTTCCTTCTTTAGATAAATAATCCTTCTTTATATATATAATCCTTCCTTTATATATATAAATTATCCTTCTTTATATATATAATCCTTCCTTTATATAAATAATCCTTCCTTTATATATATATGCTTCCTTTATATATATAATCCTTCCTTTATATATATAATCCTTACTTTATATAATTAATCCTTCTTTTATATATAATCCTTCATTTATATATATATATATATATATATATATAATCCTTCTTTATATAAACCATCCTTCTTTATATATATAATCCTTCTTTATATACATAATCTTTCGTTATATAACTAATCCTTCATTTTATATATACATATATATATATATATATATATATATATCCTTCTTTATATAAATCATCCTTCTTTATATATATAATCCTTCTTTATATACATAATCTTTCTTTATATAACTAATCCTTCTTTATATATATATATATATATATATATATATATAAATCCTTCTTTATATAAATCATCCTTCTTTATATATATAATCCTTCTTTATATATACATAATCTTTCTTTATATAACTAATCCTTCATTTATATATATATATATATATATATATATATATATATATATATATATATATATATATATGTATGTATATATATCATCCTTCTTTATATATATAATCCTTAATTTATATATCCATTTCTTTTATTTAGTTTTTATTGAGATTTTGCTATCAAAACATTCAGTAGAGTAAAATAGACGCTAACTTACATCACTTGATCACGTCTCCTGCTAGTTTTGAGACTGCTTGTCTATTTTTATTATTTTAATATAACGTACATTACTGTAGAAATTCCAATTCTCTGTTATAAAAACCGTTCATAATTGAAAATACTCTAGGAACCAATCAAATATTATCGTGGACCGATAATTTGTTATTTCTTGTGAGGACCCCCAATAATGTTACATGGTCCCCCAGGATGCATATGGATCCCGATTGAGAGCATCTGGTATAAAGTATAAACAAAAATTATGTATATATTTTGGCTCACGTACAAACTGGATCTCTATGTACGATTTAACACAAATAGAAACGAAACTTATATCTCCCTTCTGAGAGAAGCATAAACAGACCCTGTGTATCCCAGTTAATTCAATTTTAAATAGTACCTCTCTATCAAGTATAAAATGAAGCAGTACCATAGTTTTTCGGACGTATTTAACTGTACTTATGTGTAACTGCCGAATCAGGCTAAATCAGTCTATGTCAACTATTTATCTCTAATATAAATAGAACCTACATAACATTTTGACTCAATTATAAACCTCTCCCTGTTTACTCAAATGTGAAGCCTGACAAATATGAAGCGTGGCAGTTGGTTATTTAATGCCAAAAAGATTTTTAGGATAGTTTCGTATGAACAGAATATGTATTCTTTGTAAGAAATCAGTTTGTAGATCAAGTTTCATTGCCGTATTTTTGCAAAGAGCGTCTTTTTTTGAGAATGAAATGTTTTGCCGGTAACATTTCTTTTCAAAATATGTATTGCTAGTATTTTTTCTATCAAACCTATGTTTACACTTTCATATTATTTTGAGTCCAATTTGGGAGTTAACTATTTGCTCATAGCGGGTACCAAAAACAGATGCTACTACCCAGGATCATGTTCGACCTGGGAACGTCAGCAATTAAGAGGTGAATCCCTGCTCCTCAAAACCTCCTGATCAAAAGCCTTGCTGTTGGATATAGTTTATCCTCATACCCAGGACGCGTTATATTTGGATTGACACATAAAATGTGCATATGTTTAGATTTTTACTCAAACATCATCCATACTTAAAGTGAAGCTTTTACTGGCATGTAAACCGGATATATATATACATTTTGGCACAAGTGTAAACCAGACCCATTTCTAAATGATTCAAAAAACGTAATTACATTAAATAAACTTAAATATTAAATAATCTAAAACGTGTTCAGCTCATTTAAATAAAACAATTTAACCTAACTGATACTTTCCTATTTTACATGTTTTAAGGTAACTCATCTTTTAATCCAATTTTTCACTTCTCCACTCGTTGTAATTATGAATATGTCGTTTTTGGCAAGGTTTGGTAACCATGGAAACAGAATGAATATAATTGCATTTCCGCTACTGCTACGATTACTAAAGAACGTCTTGTTTTTGTTACTACATTCATCTATTTTACCTGCTTTAATATCACCTTTAAATGATGGTTCCATTAAAAGTCTTACTTCATCTCTATATTTCTATGCCCGGCTATCATAGTATCGAATTTGGATTATCTGCCAATAAAAAAACCAAAAATGAAATCGTCAAATGTGAATCGAACCGCCAGTTTAAGAAGCCGCCATATTATTCATTCACAATTGCTATTATTTCGGAGCATACTGTAGTGTGACTTTATTTAGTAAATGGATGAAATATATACATATATATATATATATATTTTAAATCGAAGTAATTAAGTTAATGCAAATTTATCGTTTTACCGTATCTTTAAGTTTGAAATATACAGTTTTAAACAAAATAATATTACGGTAAAATCATGAAAGAACATGTACCCTTAGAAGTTACTGAAACATCTCTCGCCGATCTATATTAAAAACTGAACTGAGATCAAATTGAAATTGATCTTCAACGGACCGAGAAATTTTTGGCTAGATCTCTTATATTACTCCCATGCAGATAGAACAATTGCACACACACACACACACTCACATACACACATACATGCACAAATATATATATATACATACATATATTGTATACACACATATATATATATATATATATATATATATATATATATATATATATATATACTCGTGTTTTCTTAATTATAGTACTGAATGTCTTCAACGATATAAGTTAGCTGTTATAAAAAATAACTTAATTCAATGCACACAAATGATATCTTCTTCCAAAACCATATTCTATAAAGAATTACATAACATTAAACAAACACTTCTTAATAATGGATTTACTAATTCTATCACTGATGAACAAATTAAAATGTATCTCAATAAACTTACTAATACCTCTAACAAAATTAATATTAATAATAATATTGTACGTCAAACTAAACATAATACTATTAAATTATACTATTGTGGCCAAATGCATAATAATTACAAACTGTGAAAGAAATATTCATAAATATATGATTTATTTTACGGTTTGTCAACCATTTGATAATTATTTAGAGCTGAAAAATATTTGGGTTTTGAGAATAATTCTTTAATTGCGTTCAAGTGATCTGGGAGAAAGAAAGAGAAGAAGAAGAAAAAGAAAGAAAAAATATAATACGAAAAGCAGGTCATAGGCGAGCACACACACGCACGATTGATACATAACAGATGTTGGAAGATATCCAGGTCAAGTACCTGACCTACTTCCGTGTCCACGAAAAATGGAAGTTTGTTATCAATTTGGTTGAAGAAATAATGTTTAGAGACAATGAAAAAAAAATATGATAGGTAACAGGTGGGAAGTTTATCTAAGGATATGCAGGCGAACCATTAATACGAAAACCCAGACAATTCCAGAATTGAAAATAAAGCCACACAAGATGATGTTGGCTGAAAATGTCTTTTGAGATAATTAAGATTTTTGTTATCAAGCTTCGAGCGAAAGAAAAAGTGAAATATTTTTATTAGTTCACGAAAACGCCACCCAGTCTGAGAAATCCCTTTCTTAGATCGTATCCAATTAGCGATAAACTGTTTGACAAATACCGCGTGTTGAAAAAAAAAAAAGCCGAGAGCGTCATTTCGGTCACGTACGATAAGGGCAATTTGAATTTTTATTTTTTAAGCAAGGTGTTTCTTCCCCAGAACAAAAGCCACGGATTGTCCACGCCTGACTAAAGACGCCATTGGCTAGATGGGATCACGTGGCGCACGAAGGAGGAGGGAAAATACCCGACCAGGACCTCATTGGCCGAGAGCGGTCACGTGACGCACGAGGAGAATCGGTCGACGCCCTTGTCAGAGGTGTAAGTGTGAGGAGCCGATAAGAAGAAGCGGGTATACGCCCTATACACAATAAGGAAGTAGGAGTGAAAGTGAATTACCGAAAATGGAAAATCCCTAACCAGAAATAAGAAGGGTGGATACGTATTTAGAATTATCAAGAAAACCCTGGCGCCGACAGACCCACCCCAGTTTTTTGACTGCGTCAATAAAAGCGGGACCCCAACCGACAGAAATCAGAGAGTTGTGCCGCGGACGGCGAGGGAGTTTGAACGCGGGCGGCGGGGCCGGTTCATTCGCCTCTTTGCGGGCAAGAGAGGCCGATCCGTTTGGCCTAAGTGGAGAAGTTGGAATCAGAGCAAGCCGAAGAGAAGTTAATTCGCGCACTGACGGCGGGATGAGTGACCAATAATTCAGACTCTGAAGAGAAGAGAGTTTGCGCCGCGGACGGCGAGAGAGATCAGCCGTGAACGACAAGCAGAGATCAGCGCCCAGTGTTGAAACCGAATCAAAATAGCTAACCAAGATTCACGCACACTTCTGGACTCTTCTTCAACCCAGAACAAGTAGTTTGAAGAGCGACTTAAAATCAGACCACAGAAATAAGTTTTTTTTTTTTCGACTTTCGTCCAAGGACACGCCGAAACACAAATTTCTTAAAGAGCAGACAACTGGAAGCCTTAAAGTTGCCTAGTAAAAGCGTTGTGCCACAATCCACCGAACGGGTCGGGAGGTAGACATAGTCCTATGTACCGAGCAAATAGACATAAAGTTTGTTACCTTTTTCTTGATACGTTGGACCTTGTGAGTTGTTATTTTATTTCTTTTTATTATACATAATTTTGTGTTATCACCCCGTTAGACTCAACATGCATTACGGCCCCCAAGCCCTGTTTGATCTCGTCTGTCTAAGATCAAGTCACAACGTGGGTAGGCAGACCGGAGATCAGTGCAGTTACCCTGGTAACCAGGCGTTGGAAGCAGGTTGGGAACGACGAGGCTGGTATCAATCTAACCAAAGGGTTAGAACGTCACGTTTGGAGCAGCGAGGAGCGAACAGCTAACGCCGCGACAAAAGACTTCACAACTGGTGCTGTCCGTGACCAGGATATCAGAGCCTGGGGAGCACGTAACGTCACAATTGGCGCCGCGAACGGGATCGAACGACACAGTCGACGCTGCGACCGGGGGACGACGTCACAAACATGATGAAACAATACTCAAAAACATAATAGCTAGAAATGTTAAACCCATCAATAATAATAAAAAAGTTGAGTTCATCATATATTATAAAACATTTAAAACAATTGACTTGATCGTCTCTAGTAACCCTACAACGACACAACTAAATCCTCTACGAAAATACAATGTATTGTATCTCTGGTGCTAATAATAAACATATATTGGTTTTACTACAACCACGCTCTCCTGTAGACTTATCTGTCACCTTTCTGATCTTAGAACTATTAAAGAACATTTCTTAGCCATGTGCATAATATTACACAGATATACTCACATATACACACAGTAAAAAGAACCTTCAGTTATTGAAGGCCATCTACGTTAAAACGAAGCAACCAACAAAATTACAATTCAGAATAGTCACAACACACTTACATCTAGACATTGGTGCAGTTGTAATACTTCGGTCTATCACGTGATATGACGTCATAGAACCGCATCTTGAACTTACAATCTGCGTCTGCTATTCCGCGACAATTAGCAATCTTCTATGTCAACATAACAAAATATTATCTTTATTATATGTTTCAATGTCCGTATAGCCGATCTGAAGATGGCATATGTGAGCCAAAACATAGGACCAACTTAATATATATATATATATATATATATATATATATATATATATAAAAAACTTAAACATAATAGTCCATAGTCATAATTTATTCCATTGGAAAACAGAAAAACAACCTACAAATTCAAAAGAAAACAGAAAAACAACTTTTTTTTCTGTTTTTTTTTTTGATTTGTAGGTTCGATGAATTGAATCGTATTTACGATTCCAATGGAATAAATTATGACTATGGACTATTAGTGTTTAAGCCTTTTTAATATATCCTTACTCTGTCCTGGACATTGAGTTCTACCTGGATTTTATCCTCTTGGATTTATTTTTTGTACAAATGTATATGTAGGTGTATGTATCTATATATATTTAGATATTTTAGATATATGATTGCATATGTATGTGTATATTTACCATTAATATTATCTATCTATCTATCTATATATATATATATATATTCATTCATTTTTCATTTCATCTTTTCATTCATTTTCGTTTCACCTTTTGAAAGTGAAGTCTGAAGATCCAGAGCAAAATAAAATTCTCTGGTGAAATAAATTATATATATATATATATATATATATATATATATATATATATATATATATATATATAGAAATATGTTGTAGTGGTTCCAACGAGAGAAAAGTATGTATATTAAAAAGAAGAGAAGAGAGGTGCCGCAAACGTTTTTGGTTGTAATGTGGATTTATTTAGGAAAAATATTATGCTTTGTTTTACATAATTTTACACGTGTTTCTGGTCTCGCGACCGTCTTCAAGTAAAAGTGGAGATTTCCACATATTAGTAAAATAATTAATTTTTCCTTATGTTCAATGTTAAATATTCTCGATATGAGACATTCTCTGTTTGTGTGTTGGTAATCCGAATTTCTTTCTTGAATATATATATATATATATATATATATATATATATATATATATATATATTTTATATATGATTAAATACATACAAATATATCTGCTTATTCTTTTGCATAATCGTTTTATATTCACGAATATGATTCCGTTTATTACTATCAAATGAGTCATGAAATGCACTGTAACTGAAAATCACTTTTATTTTCTAAGTACTTTCCATCTCTTTTTGGGATCATGACCAGGAGTGCAACTGGTAAGGTAGAAACTATCCATTACTGAATTCTTTCTTTTTGCATTTAAATGCAATTGCTGAGAGTTATACTTCAGCTTTCATTAGAACGTGAAAAAATTATCCATTATGGAATTTTGTCTTTTATGTTGGAATGTCATGGTCATGCGTTCATTAAAGCGTGGAAACTATTCTTTTTATAGGCGTTTTAGAACATTATTACAATATTCGTAGCTGATTATATTCAATATCGGCTTCAATTTTTTTAACAGAAATTGCTTCGAGGATCTGTAGTTTTAATTTGCTGTTTTCCTGGTGCAGGATAGTTGTGTTATCAATCAGTATGTTTCTATACTGTGAATGTAAACAGGAATGTTGGTGTAAATGTCTTGCAATAGATGAATGGTCAGACATGTGTAGAGTAAGACGTCTTGATAATGTACTTGTCGTATATCCAACATATACTGTAATGTAAAGAGCTGGAATGATGGTAGCTTTTTGTTGAGAAAAGAAATGATTAGAGCCAATTTTACCGAAATATAAGCGATAAAATACTGGCGAATCTTAAGCGCAATAGAAAATACCTGTAAACATCCCTGGTGGTAGATTAGTGGTTTAAAGATTTTAATTTGTCCATGATATAAAAAAAAAACACTGATTGAATTAAAAGGTAAAATTTACAAGGCTTGCTGGTGGCTGATGTGGTAATCACAATTCGATTTGATATGTTAAAAAACTGTTTCTTCCTTATATACCTTTTTAGTATATAAGGAAGAAACAGTTTTTTAACATATCAAATCGAATTGTGATTAATAGTGCAATTATGCTGTGGGACCTTAGTGTTTCTAAGGAGGGTGCATACCTTCTGAGTTGTTACTAGTGCTACTGTGTCGCTGTAATTACAGTGAACTAAACAGGTTACTAAGGCGACGAATAACGATTCTTGTATGAATTCCGTCTCTTCAAAAAAGATATGTATCTATATAGATAGATATTTTGTATGTAGTTTTGTGTAAGTGTGTGTGTTTGTGAGAGATTGATAGAAAGAGAAAGTGAGACTCAGACAGTGTTTATACATATTTTTAAAACTCTTGCACATTTAAATATATATATTTATTGCCTCACTTCGCTGAAAAAAATAAAAATAAAAAATAAAAAAAATTGCCAATTTGCCTTCAGGCGTACACAAAATGATGAAAAAATAAGTGTACGAACATATAAATAATAAAGAAAGAACAATATATATATGTATATATATGTGTGGGGGGTGTATGTGTGTGTTTCTGTGTTGTGTGTGTGTATTATATTCATAATATTATTAATACATTAATATCAAAATCCGCTATACTGATTTTCATGTAACAATCCTCAAGAGGATATAATGATAAAATAAAATTGGAAACCTTTCTAAATATATATATATATATATATATATATATATATATATATATATATATATATATATATAGAGAGAGAGAGAGAGAGATAATATTAGTGGTTAATACACTCACACGCATATATAACTTTTCCTATACGGTCTGGAATTGTTTTTTTTTCTGTGAATGGTAGGGCTGAGGCGTGTGCTTCTTATGTTTTTCCTCTAATCCTTTACCTGTTTCCTGTACTCTTACTGTGCAAGGATCGTAAAGAAACTATTTGAGGGCTTGCTGTACTTTTGTGTGTGATCACTAGCATCAGATCTGCAAAGAGGTCCTTGTCCAACGTGGGGTGGCTGGGAATGTCGCACTTGATTGGCTCGCATCAAGGTTGGTTTTCTTATGCTGAGTGTTGGCCGTCTTCCTTAGCTTTAACATCACTACTTCTGTATCTGGAATCAGTCGGGATTCCTCTCAAAGTGTCGGTCTTCCTTCATGGTCATTCCTCGGGCTAGTGACCTTCATGGCCTTGGAGACTATCATACCTTAACTTAGTGGAGAGAGTCGAAAGGATCCACTCTGTGGATGGTTCGGCCACCGAATTGCGTTGTTTCGAGTCTTGGACGCCAGCGGCAGATTATCTCGGTAACTCTGAGTTATTGTTTACATGGCGATTGATTCGGAACTTTGCTATCTCTCAATAAAGTAAGATTCAGAGGTGGGGGGCTGGTCGAATTTGCCCCCATGTCATCGGTGTTACCTTGCTTAAAAAATACCGCTTCGCATGCCTTCTACCAGTGCACCCGTTCTGAGATTATATCGGCGAGTTGATGGCTCGTATCGATCCGAAAAATCTTGTTTCCATCAAGCCCGCATAAGCTTGCGGATAATGTGTCGCCCCCGTGATCGGGAATGAAAAGAATGGTGTTTTGCACATTTCTAGCCGTAGCAAAAATGGTGATGTGGACGTCGCGGATGGGGGCAATCCTGCGATACGAACACTATTTTCATCGGGATCTGGTCGGATTCTTAGAGCATCAGCTCAAGATGAAGATCAGAATTAATAAAAATCGTTTGTTATCGACAGATGTCAGTGAAAGGTGGGTAAATGTGGCGAGCTTGGTTCGTGTGAACGGTGCTAGCCTTGATTTTCTTTTATAAGTCCCCTTTGACTCAACGGAGCGGTTTCATGTGAACACTCCTCTGGATAAGATAGACTTTCTTTGTTTACCTAGTTAATCTGAGTAAGTGTTTTCTAGGACCGCTCTTGGCATTCCCTTTTTTTATGATCCATATCGTGATTTACAACTTCCCCAGTTTATTTTTGTTTTAATCTAGCCTAGGTCATTTAATTTTTTATCCTTCCCTCTCAGTTACTGAGTGAGATGCTTGATTCTGTCTATCGGCAGAATTCCGCGGCCTCTCTGATTTTTCGTTGGGTGGACGGGTCCTACTAAAATCTTCTATGTTTAGTTTCAATGTTTTTTAGTATTGTTTTTTGGCTCACTCTCCCCATTCATTTCATGATCATTATATTTTTATAGATTTTTATAAGAAAAACAAAAGACATTTCTGTATTTTTTAAATTTTTATGTAAGGGCATTAAGGAGGTTCCCTGTGAATTTGTGGTATTGGGGTATATGTAGGGAAGAATGGCAATGGATGAGTTCTTGTGTTGACTGATTAACTTGTAATGGATGAATGGTTCGTGTATGGGATTAGCTAGGTCTGGGATTGTTAATGTTGACATCCTTACACCACTTCACTTCGGCATTGTGCCACATTTGTTTTTTAACGAAACAATAAATTTTCAGTCTGTAACTGACTCAGGAATAGGTCCGCACCTGAACATCGAATGGACCCGTCGTCTCGCCTTGAATTCCGAAAGTCATAAATTGTACGAGCGTTCGTTTAACATGTTGAATGCACATAAAACCTGATAAACCAATGAAAATCAAACAATACAAAAGTAGAAATATCAGAATTCCTTTCTCCGTTTTCTCAATATCTGATTAACTGATGAACCTTTAATAAAAGTATAATATGTCAGAGTGATAAACATTTCTATTTTGCTATTTATCTTATCACACACACAAAGACACACAGACATTACATATTTATATATATATATATGTGTGTGTGTGTGTGTGTGTGTCTAAAAGACAATAGGAAAACTGTAATAGTTGCCGACGCGTTTCGTCCGATGTAGACTTTTTCAAGGCCCTGGAATTGTCCACATCGGACGAAACGCGTTGGCAAATTATTACAGTTTTCCTATTGTCTTTACATTTATAAATATTGTCTTTTTTCTACAGGTTAACTCTAAGAAATTTTCATACACACACACACACACACATATATATATATATATATATATATATATATATATATATATATATATATATATATATATAAAAATCGATAAATCTAAATTTATATAGTGAAAACTTTGTATTATATAATATATTTTTATGATAGATAGATAGATAGATAGATAGATAGATAGATGGTGTATCAATAATTCTTTTACAAATTTTTGGTGGGGGTGGCGCCTTCTTAACACCGAAACATGGAACACACTCTATAGAGGCATATGTCCGTAAATCCTTCGTTTTTGAGTTATTTAGTTTAACGTTTACGGTAGACGCTGTTGAATGTATAATACAAGATACAATTCAAAAATACCTTTACAGACTTTGGGACGGTCCTCACAAAAAAAAACAGGTAAAATGTCCCTATAAACTTATGTCCAAATTGCCATCATTGTGCCCATCGTTAATGGGTTTTATTTTATGATTTTAATGCGATTTCTGTCTATACTGCTTCCCTAACTCTATTAATTTCATTGCCATTTTTTCCGGAGATATTTATCTTTCAAAGAATTTTTTTTTTCTTTCTTAATATTTTTTTCTATTTCCCTTTCCATTTTCCATCTTCTGTTACTTTCTTTCTTGCATCAATTCTTTCAAATCAGAACTGTCGTCTTATTTTTATATTTTTCTTCACTTGTAGTTATTCTTGGAATGATCTCACGTGTTTTCACTAATAAAGACATGATAACATTATTCGATTCGTCTATGTTTTGATCAAGAATTATTGACATCAATTTGGACTGAATTCTAAATTTACACTTACATTTTAAGGGCTTGTGTGTTATACCACGTTGTTTTCCGTGGCTTGTGTTGGCGAAAATGGGATATTTCTTTTATTTGGTTTTGTCAGCTCCATCACCTGTAGTTCGTGACCAGATTTAAAGTAAGTTTTAAATAATCTGTCATCTCTATTTAATCCAAAAATGTTTGGATGCTGAAGTAAAAAATCTTTTTTGTTGCATTATTTAAGTTTTGGCATATGATAAGGGCCAAACCATTTATTAAGAATAGAATTAGTTGTTTCAGAATTCTGTTTCAAACATAGCGTTTAAAAATACTTTAAGTGGCATTAAATTCCAGATTAGTGCACGCTTTTCAGGCTTCTTTTTCTTTTTCCTAATATCCAAAGTTTGAATAATCCTGTATGGAATTTCATTTTTTTTAAGTACTTTTTTCAGTTGAGGCATTAGCTGATATCACTCAGATGTTACAGCCATGATCAAAAATGTCGGTAGCTATCAGTCTTTCTGTCTAGCTTTAAGATATTCTCTACTATAATATCTGGTGATTTTTGCATTGCAATTCCAACTCAATTTTATCTTTTCTCCTTGTAAGCTTTCCAAGATAAATTGTGTCCCAAATGTGTAATGGAGTCACTAACAAGTCGACGCCCTCTTACATACAGAGAGCATCAAAATTTATTTTCTAGCATTCTTCAAAAAGAAAATTCTCGCCGCCCCCCTGAAATCATCTGATGATGAGTGAATGCTTTTTTGTCTTATTTTCCGCTTTTTAAGATTTTATTATGTAGTCGATATTTAGTTGTTCTTTTAGTTGATTTAGTTTTCTCAACATTGGGAATTTTTGTCCGGAGGCACGAGGGATCGTTATAAACGCACACTTCGAGGTTGCAGGAGATGACCGAGACTTCTAAGAGTTACGCCCATGCACTGATGCACTTCACGGAATTTGCTGACCCTGCTTTCATGGCCACTGGATTTGATAATACTTGTTTTTCTTCCTTTTTTTTTTTTTTTGACAGCAGTGTCTTTTCCTATTTATGCAATAAATTATGTTTAACGATCTTTTCTTCAATGAGCTTTAATGAAATAAATAAAATCGAAAAATATTAAACAAAACCTGAATGATAAAGTGTAGAAATTTAAAATGATATAAAGTTGTGCACCAAAAATAGACTAGAATAATGCGAAAATGAAATGAACGTTGTAAGCAAAACAAAAAGCTGTCATTTACGCTGGCGGTTTGGGAGTACTGATAGGCCCGTAAATCTTGGTACGCCTGCGATCCTGGCTTTCGCTGTTATCATACCATTCGATGATTCCTCCCCTTATGTGTGGGGAGCGAGTTTTATTATTAATAGGATTAAAATGAATTTATATAAACTCTAATATTCTCAACTAACAGTCCTTTGCCCATAAGCAAGGCCCCTATTATCTTATCATATATCTAAACTTGTTTCTACAGAATGATGCCGAGAATCTCATGAGCCGAACATGTAAGCAAAGGCGAAGTTTTAGAGAAAATGGAAACAAAAAGGATTTGTCACACATAAAAAATTTCTGAGGCACTTAATATGGAAAGACGGATTGGGAAATTTGATACACACAGGATGTATTTAAGTCAAGAGGGACAGAGAAAATCAACGCATAGCAGAAGAATGCTGAGAATACTATGGACCGACCATGTGAGCAACGATGAAATTCTAGAGTAATGGCAACAAAAGGACACTTCTACTTAACATAAGAAAGAAACAGTTGAAGTTTCTAGGGCACTTAATGAAGAAAGAGGGCTTGAGGAATTTGGTACTCAAAGGACAGATTGAAGATTAGAGGAACCGGGGAAAGCATCGCCCAGCATATGTGGCGCCCTTGAGCGAATACATAGCGGAACATGGCTTGTGAGATATGGCGAAACGTCAAAAGTTATTAAGAGCTGCTAAGGGCAGGAAATGATGAAGAGCCATGATCGTACCCTTCCTAAAGAGAGACTACACATAAGAGAAGACACTATAATATTCAGCTATTTATTTTATATGTCCGTCTTTACGACGGAACATCATGTTAAATGTTTAATTGAATTTTTTTTCATTTGCAAACCAATTGTCGCAACTCGTACTAAAATATACAGTGACTTGTTTTTTGTTCATTTATTAGAGAGGGTATCTCCTTGAATTTACAGTATCGTTCATCCGGCAGTTAGATGTGATATCTGTCCTTTAAAAAAAAAGACTTTCTTTGTACACATCACCATCTTTATATACTCTTCAAATTCGAAAGGTATTTTTTTCGCTGCGGGTGGGGGCGAACTCTTCCATCGCTTACACTACACGACGCAATAAGTACTGACCAAACTCACTGTTTAGTTTATCCTAATTAAATGACACCGTTGTTTTGGAGTGATTTAACCTCTGTTACTCAACGTTTTCTTCTATGGCCCATTTTTGGTGTCAAAAAATTCCGTGGCTCATTTTTAGTGTCAAAGATTTTATCTCAAGTCGGTAGTTCTCACGTGATGTGTTTTCAGTACTGTTCTTTATGATTCTGTAGCGCCAGGCCACAATGTTCAAAGAAGGGTGACATCTGCCAAGACCGCCAGTCTCTACTCGCTCAAATCCATTTCTCGCCATTGATCCTAGAAAGTGTTTGTATGGTACAGTGAGATATTAGTGACCGATTTTGATCCTTTAGCATCCCGCTACTACTTTCTTATCAATATTGAATCTTGTACAAATCTGTGCAAAAACTGGATCGCAGAGCTTACTCATCTTCATACATATTTTCAGAAAATCTCATTTATTGAATGGTCACTTAATATTTAAATCATGCCCGAATATCACTGTCGATTTCTGTGCAAAAAGCAGATCATAGAGCTGATCAAGCTTCATAAGATTTTCAGGAAATCTCGACTTCTGATTGGTCACTTAATATTTAAATCATGTCCGAATAACATCGACATAGTTCTTGACCTGAGAAAAAATAATTCTGCCAAAATCTGCCAATGCCTTTTTCGATCTTGTCCCGTGATTACGTTGATTATAAATATCAGACACGTATTCGTTCCTCCTCTTCCTTGATTTCTCTCACTACAAAATGTAGTTGTAAAAAAGGATTCGCGTCTTGACCACGTGCGGTCAGACGCTATGAAAACATATTCAGACACACCCACACATACACATACGTACGAAATTTTCCAAACTACATTACAAACATACGAAATCTCCCAAACTACATTACAAACATATGAAACTTTTCAAACTTCATTTCAAACTACGAATATTCAACTACAAGAATGGAAATTTGATTACAAGCATTCAACTCTTCTAAAGCTAAAAGTTTATTCAGAATTTTCTCAACTTTATAATTCTTTCAGCTCTCTAACAGTGAACATACTGAGCGAGAAGTTCATTCAACTTTTGTGAGCTCGGATAGAAATATTTCATTAGTAAAAACTTTAATTCAGTCAAAGGGACATAACACCAACAAAAATAGTGGTATTGGGCTATATGTAGGGATGAATGGCAATGGATGAGTTCTTGTGGTGAATGATTAACTTGTAATGGATGAATGGTTCGTGTATGGGATTAGCTAGGTCTGGGATTCTCAATGTTGACATCCTTACACCACTTCCCTTCGGCCTTGTGCCACATTTGTTTTTTAACGAAACAATAAATTTTCAGTCTGTAACTGACTCAGGAATAGGTCCGCACCTGAACATCGAATGGACCCGTCGTCTCTCCTTGAATTCCGAAAGTCATAAATTGTACTAGCGTTCGTTTAACATGTTGAATGCACATAAAACCTGATAAACCAATGAAAATCAAACAATACAAAAGTAGAAATATCAGAATTGCGTTCTCCGTTTTCTCAATATCTGAATAACTGATGAACCTTTAATATAAGTATAATATGTCAGGGTGATAAACATTTCTTTTTTGCTTTTTTATCTTATCACACACACAAAGACACACAGACATTACATATATATATATATATATATATATATATATATATATATATATATATATATATATATATATATATATATGTGTGTGTGTGTGTGTGTGTGTGTGTGTGTGTGTCTAAAAGATAATAGGAAAACTTTTGTTTGTACATCATTATATAAATATAAATCTCGTTGTTGTTATAAAGCCGTTTTGTGTTTATTCCTGTTTCATATTTTGTGGTATTTTGCGTTAAATATAAATTGAGAAGTTATATCAACTAACAGGCTTTTACATTCCCATCAATTCATGACATCCATAGAAAAGTGCCGAGCTAACAATGCTGTTTAAGAAAATGCATCGAGTTTCCAGGTCGATACTTTGGTTTCGATACAATTTGCGGTGTTCTACGAGTCTACCTCTAGCACGATTTATTCTATGTTCAATTTATTTTTCTAGACTTAATTTGTTGTAGCTGATCGATACTCTGAGGTATCTGAAGTGTTTAGTATTTACTAATTTCACACTTTGATTTGCTTTTTTTTTTATGAAAGCAGTGATAGCACCTAACCTGTTGTATCGGGTAGTGTTTTTTATTTTTTGGAACACAAGAGAGAAGATGCTGATTTTTCTATTCGAAGTCATTTCTATAAAAGCATTTAACACTTTTATCATCGTTAACCTGCTTCAAATGCGGAAAATTGACTTACGGCCATTCATCCGTGTTTGGATTGATAAGAGATCGTCTCTTTTTTTATGCCGTTACTTAAAGTATTAACCATCAACTGCAATTAGACAGCAAGTATGGTCACCAGCTAAAGAAAAAGGCTAAGGGGTCGGCAACCTTTTGCTAGCTATGTGCTGACTTAAGTTTTTAAAATCATTCAGTGTGCCAACAGCATACGTATTTTTATACAAGTCAAGGTCAATATACCTTTTCTACAATATATTTTATATAGTAATTTATACTATATATAGTTTAGTATATATTAAAATTGAACCAGCTAAGTATATTCTTTTTGTTGTAGTAGTTATTGATCCGGACTTTGTGATGTCATTTGCAGCTGCGTGACATTGGAAGGTTGACGACCCCTGGGTTAAGGTGGGAGTTACAAACTGAAGATATAAACATCAATCAGGTGCTGGAGTATATATATCTAGGAAGCGTTTTAACAAAGGCTGGAAAATGTGACACTGATATTCGAACAAGCATTGAAGTAGTGAAAGAAGCATTCTTAGCAGAGGCTAAATAAAGTGCTGAAAATGAAACATATTAGTTAGAAACAAAGAAAACTATGTTATGTTATGTGACATGCATCCTCTTAGATAGCAGTGAATATTGAACAATCTCGCCACAAATAAAGAGTGATCTAGAGGCAGCAGAAATTTGGTTTTTCAGAAGGATAGAGAGAACTCCATGAACGGAACGAATAAGCAAATCGCTAGCCCAAAAGACGATACTACTAAAAAGAACACCGTTACTATTAGCCCAATTTTACCTTCTTCGAGTAGCGCACTATTAACGATATTCTCCAACTTTCATTCGTAAATCTAGCCCTCTGATTGGTTCATTTTTACCAATCAGGTCGCCCGCACGTGCACTTCGAAGTTTTGGCGCAAAATCGTTCTGAAGCCACCCACGTGATTATGACCTCTTAAAAAGAACCCAAAGCACGTGTGACAGGTAGATGCAGACCTGGGCAGATCAGCAGCAGACCATTTTTTCATCGCTCACCCAAACTTAAAAAACTGACGAATACTATTCGAACATACCAACACAATAACATCTTGTAAAATATTTTGTATATATTTTTATTTGTATATAAATGCATTTGTTTGTTTGACTTGCATGCGTGTGTTTATATCAAGAATTATTTATTGTTGTGGATGCAAGAGAAGATCACGCAACCTGACATGAAAAAAATTCCTTCTGATTTATTTTAATACCATAGCAAAATTCTTAGTTCATTCTGCGCATCCCCAACAAATATGAGGCCTCAAACTTGCAGCTGACCTCAAGTGGAACTCGTACATAGGCCAAAGATGAACGTAAAATGAGATGTTCCCTATACCGCTTCAGTAAGTATTTAACTCCTCATGCTATTTTCTACTTTTATAAGAGCCAGATCAGGACGAAAATGGAGTACTGTTGTCATATTTGGGAGGGAGCTGCTCAGTTCTTACTTTGAAGTCTTGAAGGGATGTGGCAAGATCCTCACTGTTCTATCGCTATTTCCATAAAAAGTGCTCGGACTAACTTTTTCTTGGTTCCGCTAGGTTTAATCTTCACGGCTAGGGTATCACCTTAGTTTGTAGCAAACCAACATATTCCCTCCGTATTCCATTAGTGAGAAGTAAGTTTCACTCAGTGTCTTCCCGCGAACCGCTGCTTTGTGGAAGAGACTCCCAAATGGGATGATTCCACGATCACTACAATCTTAACCTGTTCAAATCATAGTTAAATGATATCCTCTCCCCCTATCCGTATAAACTACCCTTAACGTAATCATCTACCTTGAGAGGCCCCCGAGCCTTATACAGGGTAAAATGTACTGTAGACAAAAAATGCATTCATAATTACAATCAGAAAGTGACAGATGAAATTTATAATGTGGAAGGAGAGCTGGGAAAACGTAACACTCACAGGGCAGGAAAAGATAGGGTAAGGCAGCAAGACGCTAAACTTCTGCGAATGAATGGCAGAACAGGAGGCAGGAACCTTAGCAGTATGATAAAACAGTTAAGGATCGCAAAGGATAGGACATTTTCGAGAATCATATTCACTCATGATCTGAAGAGACGCTTCACTCAGAAGAAGAAGGGACTTTACGTTTTTGTCCGTCTGCTGGTGCGTGCAGACGACCTGAATACAGATCGAAAATGAATTGCAAAAGGTATGTCAAACTTTTTGTATATATCTAATGATGGTTTAAAACGTCTCTACGCTGACACAGTTATCTGAATTTTATGCAAATTCTTCAGTCTTCAATTCAAACCGAGTGATCCACTGAGAAGTGATGGCTTAAATACCTTATCAAGAAAGTATATTTTGTTTATTTCTTTAAAATAGATGTTTTTTTTTATTTCCACATTAGATCACGAACTCATCCGTATTTCTACGATAATGCATATACATTCACCATTAATGGGCACTTTGACGTGATGTAACGGCTAAAAAGTTTATCTCGCTAGATCAAATACAACTGAGTAGGGAGTTCTCCATTCTTCCAGCCTTGCGATATAATTATTATTATTATTATTATTATTATTATTATTAGTTTTCGTTTTTAAACACTTTGTTTTTTGTTTTCTTTCTCAGTTCTGTTTCTTTTCGGTTATATTTCTACATTTTTTATCTTTCTCTTCCATTCGTATTTTATCCCGACGCCAATCTTTGATTTCTTCCAGTAACTCTCTCTCTTTTGTTTTTTTTTCATTCTTTATATATTATATTCTTTATATATTATTATCACTTGTCCTTCGGCTCTGCCATTTTCCCAGCATTCCACTTACCGACTTTTTCCTGTGTTTCAAACGTTCACTGATTCACCTGCCTCAGAGTTCTCGCTGTCTTCTTTTTTTTTCTGTTTCCCATTTAACATTCAAGTATTTCTCTCAAACTTTCTCCAAGTCGATCAAAAATACACATAGCCAGAAGACATTTGCCAGCCTCACAGTTTCAAGAAAATTTCATCTGTCACAAAGCAAACTGAGCCAGTTCCATTCTAAGAACACACACACATACACACACGCACAGAAATATATATACATACATATATATATATATATGTGTGTGTGTGTGTTTGTACGGTGTATAATACTATCTGAAATAAAAGAGGAACAGTTTAAGAAGGCTGCGTTTTTTCGTTGTGTTACGCTTCTTCGAGTCGGAATGGAAGATAAAATGGTGTCCAAGGAAAATATGTACGGATTTTTTAGGATAAGATCCTGATTTGGCACCTCAGCTGCAGTCACATTCTCACCGACATGATGAGGCTTCCCTCCGTCTTTTCTATAAATATTTTCATGGCAACTGCTCTGACGAGCTATTTTCATTGGTTTCCCTAACTGCATGAATTTAAGCGTGCTACTAGGTTGGCATCTCGGTCCCACCCTTTTAATGTCGAAATAGTTAAATGTAACCGCCTCAATTGCAACAGCTTCCTCTCTCGCACTTCACAACAGTGGAACTCTCTTCCTCTTACGTGCTTCCCTGATAGCTATAATCTTCAAAAAATTAAATGTAATGTCAATTGACATCAAAAGATACCAATTGACATTACTTTTTGTAAACCTTTCTGTGCTAGTGGCATTCGCGCCTTGCTTGGGGTGAAATGCTTGAAATAAGTTGGGCAACAAATTAAAATATTTTATTTTAGATCCAAGAAACAGAAAGTGTTAATGTGTGTGTTCGATTTATGTATATTAAAGACGGTGGGGTTTGATGGATTTTACATTTTATTCTTCATACTAAACCCGACAGATGTCGGCGAAAATGCGTCGTTTATAAGTATTCTCAATTTGTCTGATTATCGCAAAGTCTAAAAAGGTTAAGCACATAATGAGTGGGTGTGTTTACGTGTCCTCGTGTGTGTGTGTGTGTGTGTGTGTGTGTGTGTGTGTGTGTGTGTGTGTGTGTGTCTTTCAGTGTCATTATGTCAAAGTCTCTGTCTCCTTCCGTGGTCCTCAAATCACTTTTTCTCAAATTTTCATGCCGGTAAACGAAAACACTTATACTGTTTAATGAATAAACAGGGCGTCTACTCAAATACGAATATCCAAAAACAATAGAGCTTTAGTAATAAAATCTGCCGGATAAATAAATGCAAAAATAATATATTTCTTTAAATATATACTACTGCAAAGAAAGTTGGGTAACTGTTTCGTGTCAGACTGTTTTTTCTTCAAAGTTCATCTTGCACATTTACAAATCTACCATTCGTCTGTGTAATGAATACTATTGTTATATCTTCTCTGGTGCCCATGCTATTCATCTCGAGAATGTTGACTAATTCCTAAGTAGGATCATGACTTGGCATCCAGATTTAGTAGCATTCCCACCGACGTAACGTGGCTACTGTCTGCCTTTTCTACAAATATGTTCATGCCAACTGCTCTGACGAACTTTTTTTCACTGGTACACTGACTACGTGAGTTCAAGCGTGCTAGTAGACAGTCATCTAGGTCTCACCATTTTACTGTGGAAATAGTTAAATGTAACCGTCACTTTTACTCCAACAGTTTGTTTTCACATACTTCCAGTCTTTCGAACTCCCTTCCGTTTCCTTAATTCATTGATAAATACAATCTTCAAACATTTAAATGAAATGTCAATCGCCATATTCCGTCTACTTGGTGTGAAATGATTAATATATATATATATATATATAAATATATATATATATATATATATATATATATAGAGAGAGATATATAGAGAGAGAGATAATATTAATGATAAATATACACATACATATGCAAAATATATAACTATATATACATACATGCCTACACATACATATATATTTTGTATAAAAAAATTCCAAGAGGATAGAATCCAGGTAGAACTCAATGTCTAGGACAGAGTAAGGATATAATAAAAAGGCTTCAACACTAATATTCCATGGTCATAATTTATTCCATTGGAATCGTAAATACGATTCAATTCATCAGACCTACAAATTCAAAAAGAAAACAGAAGAAAAAAAACAACACCGGAAATAAAAAATAAAATTTAGAGAGGGTGTAAGTATGAGAGTGTGGGACGAATGTTAGAGCTATAGAGAGGGGTAACAGACGAGAGAAGGTAGGGGATTAAAACTTAACAGAGAGAAGTTTTAGAGAGGTGAGTCAAAGACGGTTTAAGTGAGAGAAATATGAATGTTGAATACATTAAAGATGCAACCGGAAAGGATACATTTTGTGTTGACATACACACACAAAAGACAATCTAATCTTAAAGATCAGAAGAAGAGGGAGGGAGAGGTAAAGAAAAGAAAAAGAGGTGGGGGAGAGAGATGGGACGTGGTAACTAAAACTGAAGGGCATTTATTAAAAGGGCCGCTGTGTAATTAAGAAAATTTGACAAAATTAATATCGATTACAGGTTACAAATCAAATATAAACATATAAAAATAAATATAACGATTTTCTAATCTTGCAAGGACCTATATTTCTATGTTCAAAACCACATGCGTATACACACATACACAATAACATATACACGTACATACATGCATATAGGCGTGTACACACATACACACACATATAGCCATGTACACACATACACATACATATATGTATACTTATGCATACATAAATACACACACACATACATACATACATATACACATACATCCATACACATCCACTCCTACATATATATATATATATATATATATATATATATATATTTACACACATATATTCATACAGACATACATATACATGCACATAAACATATATACATAAAAACTTATATCTCCATACAATTACATACACCCATCTAAACAAATAAACAATATATCCCCATACATACATACATACAAACATACATACATATACACCCATATACAGATATATATGAATATATACATACCAAAACATACACACACACATATAAACACATCTACATACACATCTACCTACATATACATACATCCATATACGCATACATATATATACATATATAATATAGGCATACATATACATATATATATATATATATATATACATACATACTCACATACACATACATATACATATATACACTCCTACATATATACACATGCACACAAAAGTACGCACATATACATATACATATAAATCAAAATGTAAAATCTAAAAAAGTAAAATTTAAAAAGTTTTTTTCTCAAAAAAATTATTTTAAATACATAGCGCATCACATAAACATACACAATGATATATATATAGATAAACATAATAAACATAATAGTCATTCCATTAAAATGTCATGTCCGATGTTATTGGACCAAGATGGAACTGACATAAGTGATAACATGTTATAAAACGGTGTTTATATTTCGAATTGTTTCTTATGTCTACATTTAGAAAATATCGCATTACTAACATTTAGCAACTCATCTTGATTCTTATCTTTAATAATAAAAAAAATTTCCGCCATGCACAGATCACACCGATCGCGGAAGTTATTAGGGGTTCTAGCTCTTGATAAGTATCTCCATTTCAAAAGTGGGGTTAGTCCCTTATCCACTAGATCCCAGTAGTGTTTGGATAAGGAAGTTTGATTTCTGAGGTATCTATATCTAAAAGAGCGTTTATGGTTGTATAGATGCTGCTTCCAATCGCCGGCGGATATACCTATTTATCTTTTTTCTGGTTTATATTTTCCTCGGGGAAGATTGTTGCCTCGTATACTACATTTTAATACTTACATTTACTCCCGATTGGACAATGGTCTTTATTCCTACAACTGCAGGTAGTTACTAGATTGAGTTTCATTACTATGGTAGTTACTAAGTATTCTACAATTATGGGAAGATATGATTTTCTCCATATTTCTAACGCATGAGTAACTAATTTTCTAACTAATATTCACTGTCTTCCTATTGAAAATCTCTGTTAAATTTTAATCCACACCTTCTCTAGTCTGTTACCCCCCCTCTTTAGCTCTAACATTCGTCCCACACTTTCATACTTACACTCTCTCTAAATTCTATTTTTTATTTGCGGAGCTGGTTTTTTCTGTTTTCTTTTTGAATTTGTAGGTCTGATGAATTGAATCGTATTTACGATTCCAATAGAATATATATATATATATATATATATATGTGTGTGTGTGTGTGTGTGTGTGTGTGTGTGTGTGTGTGTGTGTGTGTGTGTGTGTGTTGTGATTAAATACTTTACACAAATTTTTGTCTACTTATTTTTAATATGAACCTCTCATATTCACGGACAGCTTCTAAGTATCCTTATAAAAGGAAGAAAGAAAGTTACCATATTAATGTATATTCATATATTCCGAGTACTTTCGACATTGGCAAGATGATATCTTCAGGTTCTTGTTTTATTAAGAACGTTTATCAAAGACAAATTTGTAGTGTTTAACTGAATTTTTTTTTTTTTATTTGTAAAGTGAAAAAGCATAAACTGTACGATTATTAAATTTTATTATGTAAGTATACTCATGCAGTAATGTCAAGGGAGGTAACTTAGTTATTAAGATGTCTATATATATATATGTATATATTTAAAACCGTTTAAAACTATTAGTTAAAACCTAGATATGTTCAAACTATATACTGTAAACATTTTAAAATATTTGTGCACTATTCATAATTAATTTTATTAAGAGTTGGTTTCCATTTTTTAATATAGATAGCTTCAAGAATTTTTAGTTTGTGTTTATTATTTTCATGAAAAAGTATAGATATATTTTCAACGAGAATTTTAGTAAATTGCAGATGTAGACAGGCATGCTGTCATAAATGTTTAGAAATGTTAGATGCATCGTTCAAATAAAAACTCAGCCTTTACATTAGAAAGAATAGCTTACATTTACCGCAAAAACAGTCTTTATTATTGGCCGTTCAGCCAGCGGCAGAAGTTAGCAGGCCGGATATATAGAAACTATTTTTTTTTCTCATCTTCTACATTTCTTTTTTTTTTTTTTGTTTGTTTTATCTTACAAAACTCATAAATATAAAACCAAATCTAAGGAACAAGCTCCGTTACAATATGATTTTTTTAATACATTTCTCTAGTAGTTCTGTCTTGATTTTTCGTTTCCCAAAGATTCTATTCTTATTCCCCTACCCAATTCTTCTTTTGATTTCCTGCAACCGTAATTTCCTTCTTTACCAAATATTCCTCTTGTGTATCTTGGAATTGTCAATTTAAAATTCTTGTATCTAGCTTTTATTCTGTGCATTAATCTCTTGTAAATCGTGCTTTATTTTTCTTATGAATATTTATTAATTAATCAATAAAAAAAAAATAACCAAGAGTTAGATGCTGATGAACGGGTGATAAATTAACTGACAATGAATTTATATCTGGCCCGAATATTCTACATTGAAAATTACGCTGCATCTCATTTGTGAGTGATGCCTCAAGTTTAATATCGGAGAAAACAGAATAATCCTACCGAGTACAAAATTCGATCTCTTCCCTACCACAACCAGTTCTAGAGGGCGATTATCTCCCTTTGTCTTAGATGAATTCTCGACATTGCGGCCGGTGAGTGAGGAGCCCTAGTTGCTATATAACCCGCAAAGAAGTAAGATATGTTTCTCCACGGCTGTTATGAGCCAAAATGTGAACACAAAATACATAACCGACTTGGTTATTTTCCCTTTGGGAAATATCAAGTAAGACCCTCTCGATTTCCTCCCATTTACAACGCTTGTTTTATCTCTATATGTTATTATAGTTTCTCTGTGTAGCACAAATAGTATCAGATATATGCATAAATTGTATACAATTTCGTGTACGACATAGCCGTATGTAAAATCACTTTGAACACAATCCATACGCACTATTCCTTTCTTTCAGCTAATCTTCTGTTGTGTTATTAGTCCGAACCTACTAATACCTGGGCACATGGGCAACGTCCTAGCACCTCCATCAGAAAAATAGAAGAGGCTGTGGAGTTTGGATTTATTTGATAAATAATCTAGCTGAAGAAAACAATGGAGATGTTTGTTTTTTTTAAACTAATCTAATGTAATTTCCGTAGGCAATCAACTGGACT
>CAHIKZ030005580.1:1267500-1270000 GCA_903632075.3 Acanthosepion pharaonis | reverse complement strand
GTGGTCATTCTAAACGGTTCCATCAGCTCCAAACTTATCTCTAATTCTAGTGATGGTAAGTCACATAGGTAGATCTGTTTGTAACTCCCACCTAAGCTGTTTTCCCACTTCAACTGCGTTTTCACACTTCCAGTAAACTTTTTCGATATTCATTTTTGTTTTTTATTGTTCAAACCTGAATTAAACTGTCATCATTAATTCTAATGTGTTAAATCTGGAAAGAAAAGCTTTTAAAATGTGTATACATTTTTGTGGTATACCCTAAAAATATATATATATGTATATAAATGTGTGTGCGTATATATTGATATAATAGGAAAGAACTCTTACATTCTTTTAGAATACATATATATATATATATATATATATATATATATATATATATATATATATATATATATATAACAGATTTAAAATATGATTTCTTCGCTACACAGGAATTAACATGTTTCAAAACCGAATCTAAAAACTTCAAATTTAATTATATAATTGAATTAAAAGCATTAGTTTGTTTCATCTTAAAGCGAATTTTGGAATAACTTATTTTTAAATTATTGACGTTTAAACGCACATACAATTCATAATTTTTGTTTACAAGGAAATCCAATCATTTAGACAGGGGCGGTAACTATTATTAACTATTATTGTATCTATATATATATATATATATATATATATATATATATATATATATTATGGTCCGGTTCCTTGTACCACGGTGATAGCCCAAGGTAGAACCAATAAAGAAGAACTCGAACACGGATATGGAATAACACAGATATATTCAAAACAGGAATATATACAGAGAAGTAGAAAGTGTTAGTATGAACAATCAGGTTTAGTAGTAATTGTCCGCCTCTGACTCGACTGACGGGTTCCTCCCCACCCGAAGGCATAGAGTTCAACCGATCAGCCGGTCGCTCGACTTCGGACTGAACTTCCTGCTTCCTCTTGAGGCGCAGTATTTATTACGTATGGAATAGTCCATTATGTTATTATGTGTAAGGTCCCCTAACAATATATATGTTTTTATACAAAAACACACACATTTTAGGCTAATATTATACATACTACACGTCCGCGCACTTGATAGTACACACGCTCACACAGACATGAGCGCACGCACACACACACACACACACACACACACACATATATATATATATATACGCATAGATATCTTTTACTCTTCTCTCTCGCTCTCTTTCTCACTCTCTCCGTATATATATATATATATATATATATATATATATATATATATATATATATATATATATATATATATATATGGGGGAAATAAATATTCGTACACATGAAAAATTGTATTTTTATAAATGTAAAACCTTAAATAAACAAATCTCTGCTCATTTTATGTATAAAGATACATACTATTAAAAAATAATAATAAACTTAATTAATTCTTATCCTAACAGAAATTAATGAATGAGTGAGAATCGAAAATGTTTATGAAGAATGTAGGCCAGCCGTATGGGAAACGTCACTTTATTGTTCCATTTGTTTGAGAAGAAAAAATGCACATAAAGCAAAAAAGTGACGGAGTGAAACAATAGCCTACAAGCAGGATTGTTCATAACCATTTCCGATTCTCACCCGTCGAAGTGCAGTTGAAATGCACTGAAACAAAGTTGCATCTTTGTAGTGAGTAAAATGGTTTTGTCTATATGATAAAATTATAATAAATAAATAATTATCGGTCTACTATCGATATCGAGCCCTTTTTTGGATTAATGCTGTGATCGTTGGAATTAATATATTACTTTCGGTCTCATCGCATCGGATATCTATGTGTGTGTGAAAGTCAGATAAAATATATCTCAAAAACAATATATAAATAAGAGACAAAATGAAACATTCTTTCTTTAATAATTATAATAAAAATCAATAAATAACTAAGCATAAATTTGACCACAACAACCCCATTTATCCTCATTCGTCCATAGTGTATCTTTCCTTGTACAGTCGATATTCAGAATATTGTAGTGCGTTATCAAATCTAAAATTTGAACACTTAACGGTATTTTTTAAGCACTTTCCTTTTCTTTTTTTTTTTCGAAATACAATTTACAAAATGAATTCCCACATTCTACACAGAACCACCATATAGCTAAATGTCACGTCAGGCTATATGGATGCAGGTTCGATTCCTGTCGAAGGAAACGAATATTTTATTAGATTTCTCGGCCATTCAGTCTGGTTAATGTTAATGCAGTTTATTATAAGCAGAGTATTTAAATAAATATCTGTATCTATGAAAATAACTTAGAAACAAAAAATATATTAAAATAATTGTCGGCCTTAGTCTATTTCATAATATATATATATATATATATATATATATATATATATATATATATATATATATATATATATATGGGGGGTGTATGTCTTTGTGGCTGTGTGTTTGATTTTAAAATTGGATACAGAATACCTTCAATGCTCTTAAGAAATTTGATAACTGCGAATATTTTCATTGGAAATA
>CAHIKZ030005580.1:1182500-1262500 GCA_903632075.3 Acanthosepion pharaonis | reverse complement strand
CTTGTGGATGACAAAATATTTCCACCGTACAACTCACTGCTCTATTGCTATTTCCGAGGAAAGTGTTCAGGTGAACTACATTACGTAGTTCTATTAGTTCTAACCTTCACGGCTAAGATCCAATATACTGCACACTTTTTAGCGAACCACGCCCATTCTCTTCGTATTCCATCGGTGAGATTTAAGTTCCACTCGAACAGCAGATTCGTGTAACTGACAACCAAAGAGGATGTGTGGGGTTCAGCGTACCCGGATTAAAGGAGAGTTTAATACGGGATACCCTGCCCACAAAAATACAACGCAAATCTCAAGAAGAAACAACACGATAAGGAACGTTTATAGAAAATAAAACATTGTATATTTATTATCTTGTGAATAGGATAAAAAAGATTAATGTTTTAGTTCGTTTAAGCAAAAATGTGATTTTGATAAAAATGTCTGTGTTCGCTGTCTTTTAACAGAGTAGCAGAGTAATATATATTTGTATAGTTGCAAATGAAAAAGGGCGAGAAAATTTAAGTTGAAAAGAGAGTGTGAATGAGGAATAAAGATAAAAGGAAAATGTACTTATGAATTGTTTTGGAGTCAGTTGTAAATTTGTTGTTGTTGTTGTTGTTGTTCTTTCCTACTCCACTTTCGGCTCTTTGTGTCGGTTTGAGTCAGTGATGAAATTTACTGTCAATCTTCTGTGATCTTTTGCGCCCTTCTCTGACTGACTGACTGGCGACTGACTTGAAAACTCCGTATTTATTGTTGACTTTTTTTTTACACTGGCTCGTTATCTTTTTTTTGGTTTAGCAAATCGCCTCCTTTCATTGGTCAGAAAATTAATTTCACACCTTATTGTGAAATCTGTTTTTGGTCGTTTTGATCCGATTTTGCGGGTGTGCAAATACTTTGTGTTTTTTTAGTCATTTGTTGGAATATAGGATTTGTATCCTATAGATGCTTCCACGATCACTACAATATTAACAACTTCATTTCTACGGTTAACCG
The DNA here is from genome assembly GCA_903632075.3 of Acanthosepion pharaonis. Lineage (NCBI taxonomy): Eukaryota > Metazoa > Mollusca > Cephalopoda > Sepiida > Sepiidae > Acanthosepion > Acanthosepion pharaonis. The sequence goes on along the minus strand of CAHIKZ030005580.1, from coordinate 1,261,504 downwards.
TGATCTCCCCCCACCATATTTCATAAACTGTGGCTCTTACATTTTACTTTGCGGAGCCAACTCCCAAGAGTATGCTTCCTTGGTCACTACAATCTTAATCTGTTAAAGTCTAGGTTCAACCGTTATTTTCTCTATATGTCCTCATAAACTGTGCCTCTTATTTTGTGGAACCGACTTCCAAGCGTATGCTTCCCGACTACTGTATTCTTAAGCTGTTCCAGAGCACGATTAACCGTTGTTCCCCACATATTCTTATAAACGCTGTGGAACCCATTCCAATAAAAATACTTCACCGATCACTAGAAACGTAACCGGTTCATGTCTCAGGTTAACCGTTATCTTTCCCACATATACTCATAAACTGTGACTCTTACTGTATAATACTCTACCTGGAGTGGTTCTCGTGTCTTTTACAGGATGAACATCCCTTCAAACAAAAAACGCCTTATGTTGAAAAATCTACTTGTATTGATCCATATATATGAAGATTTATTGCACTACTGGTATATCGCCTCCATATTGCAATTTTATTTTCAGTCAGTATATATATATATATATATATATATATATATATATATATATATATGTGTGTATGTGTATGTGCGTCTGTGTGTGTGTTTGTGGGCGTGTGTGTGTGTGTGTGCATGTGTAAACAAGTTCTATTGAAGACGAGAAGACGACTGACAAGGTACTGATGGTAAGCTTTATAATCAATATTTCTTGTAAACTTACAAGTATTTTCTTTTCCGGGCATTCCTTAAAAGTGATTTGAGTCCATCGACGTTGTGTAATTTTTAGCAAGCTTGTCTCACTAGATAAATTACAAGTACTGAGTTAGGTCCTTACTGGGTGTTCTACACTTTCGGCCTTGTGCCACCTCCAAGCTACACTTAGAAAATAATTTGGGGATCTTTGACACGGTGTAATAGTAAGCTTGCTTTGCTTGATCATTTACGACTGAGTAGTGAGTTCGATACTCACTGGGTGCCTCACACTTTCGGCCGTGTCCCTTATCTGAGCGCAGATTAGTCACCATTGCATAAAAGAGATTGATTTGTTTTCTACGGCTTATCTTATTATCTATCGGCTGGTTATTTAAAGCCCGAAAATATTTTTAGATTGTGAGACATTTTGGTGGGAGAATCAGATAATAATGATTTAGTGAGCCAAATCTTACGAATTAACCCATAGCTAGGAGGAGAATATGTGAATTCATACCTTTCTCAATGGTATTTGCGTTTAAGTGAATATAACAAACCAAACTGGAATTGGAACTTGGCTCTCTGGTTAACAATTCCTAACCATTATCCATTACACTGCCCGCACATCGAAGTGTACAGCAACAGGTATTCCCACCCTTCTAGGCAATGACCAAGCTCGAAGTTGCTTAACATCTGTGAAATGTGGAAAGTTATACTGAATGCATTACTAGGTCGGCTGCTAAGAAAGTTGTTTAACTGTGTCGAGCCAGACAGGTTTTTCTCTCCAGAATCTATCTTACATATCTATAAGTCTAACATTCGTCCATGCATAGAATATTGATGCCACATATGGCCCCTCGCCCTGGCTGTTTATCTTGAGCCTTTCGATAAAATCTAAAGAACAGTCAGTAACAATATCGTCCTGATCTAACGTGTCGTCTTCAGTCACTTTCCAACCGTAAGTCTTCTACCCTGTGCCTTTTCTATAAATACTTCCATGGTAATTATTCGGATGAGCTCTTCACAAATTGGGATTAACTTTTAGAATTGTTGTTTTATTCCCTTCCCCCCCACAGACAACGAATTGTAAATATGGGGACTAGTTAGTATTTTCATAAAGACAAAGAGTGGTTGTAGTAAGAAAGGTACGAATGAATGTGTTCTTTTGGTGTAAGGAATATTGTTTCGTACGTTTGGGTCAGTGCTTGTGGCTAGCTAAGTTATAGTTAAGACAGAAGAAGACCGTCCTTTCCCCAATCCCCTTTTCGGCCTTGTGCCACATTTCTGTATTGTACAGAATAAATATTACTCTTCACAAATCGGATTGTACATATGCGGAATAGTTAGGACTTTCATAGAGACAATGAGGTATTATGGTGATGGTGTTATGAATAGCGGCTAGGATTGAGGAATCGGAGAGCCGAGTTCGGATCCCAGTCGAATCCGTTACATTCCCTTACGTGCTAATACCTTTCGGAAAGGTATGAAACCTCTTCTTCTCGCCCCCTCCCAGCTATGGGTAAATATCCACTACACCATCCGCATATGATATTCGTTGGGAATTATTAACAAAATGTTACTGATGTAAAGTAGAAGGCAGCCTGTTTGTTTGTTGTGGTAGAAATGCCATAGCGATACATTTAGCATTACACTCTGCAAACATTCTTAACCGGGTATACATGAATAGAGAAGTGACGAATAGTGTCTGCTCCAGTAGACGTCAGAACGAAGTTATTAATATATGACTGAACATTCTTCGAGAGCTTTAACATAAAAAAAACAAAAAAAAAACAAACAAACAAATGAATACGAACACAAATATCTGTGGCCAATACGCACTGAAGCAAGAGGAACGCTTTCCAAAATGTCTTTTCAAAACAACCACCGATTCGGGTAAGTTAGTTATTGCGGGTTAGCGACAAGAGTATGTCGGAATGTCTGAGATGTTCATAAAATGTACAAAACACAGATAAATGTACACGATGATAAAAAGACGAAACAGCTGCAGTTGTTGTTGAACCTGGCATTGATTTTGATTTGTGCTTTGACCTTTCTCAAATAAATACTACGTCTTTTCGCAGTCTGTAAATACTGCCTGTTGTGCCAAGAGGTCAAACCTACCGATAGCGACGCACGCAGATATACTCACACAGTTAAATTAGAATGTGTATGCAATGTTTAGTCAAATATAAATCGCGTGTTTTAATATTAGAAAAGATTTCCGTACATTGCAGGATGAAATAAAAGTGAAGTGAAAAATTTAGTAAGGAAAATGCGATGGGATTTCTTAGGATAAATGAGCAAAATATATTAAATTATCTGATTAGATTCAACGGCCACAGACCAGAAGGTGTTTGTTTTTTGTTCATAGTTTATTTTATCGCATTTTCCGCTTGTGGAACTCCATTCTGGCTTCATGTTTTCCAGCTAAATTTAATCTTCAAATATTTAAAGGCTATATAAATCGCTATCTACTGTCTTCATAATTGTTCTTTTGTTCTCGCCCCCTTGGTAATGTTTCTGTTTCAAGTTCTTCCACACACCACGTGTGTCTTCGTGGGTTTAGTGCGTTGTTTGAGGAATATATATATATATATATATATATATATATATATATATATATATATATATATATATATATATAACAAACAATAAGAAAATAAAAATTAAAAATTAAAATCATTAGACACACTGGGTTGTAGATTAATAATCTTTCGTTTTTATTATTATTATTCCATTTAGATTCATATATATATATATATATATATCGACTTAGAAATATAGTTAAAAACAATAAAAACTTTACAGAAATCACCTGACCAAAATCGCCTGATCATACTATCTCCCTTTTTACTTAGAGGTCAAAAAAAAGAAAAATATTTTTCAAATTACTTAATAAACACTTCCCAAAAATTCCGAATTAAATTAAATATGTTATAAAAACACAGTTAAATTAAGCTACAACTATACTAGTAATTTAGAAACAAAAATAATTTAAAAAAACAAAACACCCGAAATTTGAAAACTAACGGGAAGTTAACAGTGAAATATGCAATTGTAGAAGTAAAAGTAGATATCCATTAGATGGGGCCTACGAAACTGAAGCAGTAATATACAATGCAGAAGTAATACAAATGGCCAGAAAAAATATACATAGGTTGTGCTGAGGGTAACTTTAAGAAGAGGCGGTACAATCACAAGTCATATTTAAGCGAGAAAGTCTTAGGATTTCTAAGAGACTAGCCAACCATGTATGGAAATTACAGGAAAAATAAAAAAAGATCCGATTGTAAACTGAAAAATTTGAAAAAGCAAAACCTTACAACAATCATATTAATATTTGCAAATTTAGTCAACAAGAAAAGTTAAGTATAATAACATTTCCAAACCAAAAAATATTTGAATGTGAGATCGGAAATTATGATCCGTTGTATACCTTCTAAAATTTCCTTTTGTGTTTATATAACCTGAGATGAAAAGAATGTCTATTTAACCCCCCACCGATACATTTCCAGTACATTTGCTTTTATCCTGTTTCTCACATTCCACGACACCTCACATCGAGCGCTTATTCATTTATTTATTTAGAAATTAAATAAATTTTCTATTTTTAGAAAATCGTTTTATATAGATGTCTGCCTGATTATTTTATTTTTTTTTTGTTTTGTTTTTTAATATGTATATGTGTTAGTGTGTATGTTTACTAATCAGTTCTTGGTCTAAAGACGAAAAATGTGTATTTTTCACTTGGAATCTTCATATTTAGATAAAATGTTCTTCCATGTCAATGCACTTGATCTAACGCATCATCCAATTATCACAGATCAAATGGTAAGCACTAAAAATTCAAGATTTCCTTTTTCTTCTGTGTAGCCTGTACCTTCAGGACTTAGTATTGGTTCTCCACAACATCCTGCACTTTGTAGCTATTACTAGTGTTTATCCTTTTTTGCTGTCTCTCGTAATTCCTGTTCTACCGACCATTGACACGTACTCGGTAAGTAGTTTATTCTCTGCTTTCCTCTACCATAACATGTCCTATGGGTGTCAAATTTTCCATGGTTACTTTCCTCATTGTATGCCCCAGAAATTCCAACTGTCTCTTTCTAATGTTATGTATAAGTATCCGTTTTCTTTGCATTTTCTCTAAAACTTCGTCGTTGCTCATATGTTCAGTCCATGTTATTCTCTGTACCCATCTGTAGAACTACATTTCTACTGTTTTAAGTTTCTCTTTCATCCCTGCAAAGATTGTCTATCATACATGGCCATATAGGAAGACCGATGTTATCTGTCTATATCAAGGACACATGGCACAGTGGATAAAGGTGTTAGTGAGATCCAGTGACAGGACCCAAAGAGTGTGAGTTCAATACCCGGTTAAGGCAGTGGAGAACTTGGAGAGGGGAATTAACAGGAGATAACTGATAACTGACATCCATTAGACATAGTTCGTGCAACTAGAACAGTCTATCCTAGTGAGCGAAAGAAAGTGTTCAGTTCGACATTCCAACCACTTGAAGAAGGCCGGAGCGTACAACGGCCGAAACGTTGTAATAAATATGGCGACAAAGATGAGGACAATAGTCCGAATAATGTAAATAGTGAAGACCGATGTTAAATACAAACTTTGCTAATAAATATGTCTGGCTACTTAGAGCTATTGATGGCATCTCGACTTTATTTTTCTCTTTTGTATATTTGGGGTTTAATTCAATAAAATAAAGAAAAGAAAAAATTAGCCTCAGGAAATTAGACAAAATAGAGAATACAAAAGAACAACAGATAAAAAGCGTGGGTAAGAGAGAATGACATTCTCCATCAGTGAATCGAGACACAAGCAACGCTAGCCAGGAGTGAAAAACGCTCGTGTCTACAGCGCGAGTCTGAAAATGCACTTCGAAGTGGCACAAATAAATATGACAAATTATATCGAATTTTCGTGATTTTCTCAGCTCAATATGGTGGATTCATTTATTGTTTATTTTTAAATCGCCCCTCATCTGGCTAATGCCTCTAATCAACCATTTTTTTTTTTTTTTGAAATTGAGGTTAGATTAAACATGCCCGCCATTTTTATACGTATATTTTTTTACTAAACTTCAACCAATACAAGATTCGGCAGACACTCAAAATAGTTTGTTTTTTTTTTGATTCGTTTTTTACGGTTTATTAACGCTTTCGTCCTCGGTACCTGCCCACATCCGACTCGGCATTCTCCCTCCCCATTCCCTTTCTCTCCCCAGTGGCGGAGATGGCTCTAAAACAAAGCGTTTGACGAAGCCATTCGCGACAGAGAAGCCCACACTTGGCCAAAAGTGCCTCCCTCGTGGGAGGCAAACCTGGTTACACCGAGCTGTCGGGTGCTTTTCTGTCAAAGTCCGCCTTGGTTAGGCCAGTCCGACTTTCGCAATCTTCTTCCACCAGTTTGGCTGTTGAGATCGTGTAGATCTACGCCTAGTCCGGCGTTCGTGTCTTCAGGAGTTGGTCACGTTGAGTCTGGTGCTTCATTTCCGATTTTGGGTGGCCTTAAAGGAGTTGGAAATCCAGAAGTCTCTATCACTGGAACAAGTAAGCCCTCTACAAGGGACGATCATATTTATTTTACACTGGATGTCGACGTGAACGATCTGTTATCAAATGTACCTCATTGACTTATTATTACTTTAATGACAATAATAGTAAGGAAGCAATAAATAAGAAAATAACACAATTAATAAGATGAAGAGTAAGCGTTCTCAAAGCACATTTGTGGCTTTCACAACACAAAGAAAGAAAATCACTTGTAACGCGTTAGGAATATAACTCACGAACGCCGTAGCCAAAAATGCCCGAATTTTCCTTCCCCGAGTCGAAAACACCAACTGCTTTTATCGGCAGAACCTATTTTTTCCATTCGTCGACAGCTGGGATAGGATGCTCTGTAATTTGCATATTAATATACTCTTATAGCGACTCTTGCGACGGACTTGTTTCTTTTTTCGTCACAGAATACACGCGACGCGCTGTCGCTTGGGTTGACGAGGTAAGTCGCTATAAGAGTTTTGCTGACTACTTTTTGGCAATCCCTCCCCGGCAGATCGCACACAAAACACGAAATTTTTTCCGGGGTACTTGATTATCTCGTTCACTACATAAGAGTACGAAATCGTTATTAAATATGTGAACATTTTTTAACGTCTATGTTGCAAAAAAATAAACTATTGGGAGATAAATAAAAAGGAACCGTTTACAGCTTATTTAAAGCCAGTAAATGCTTTTAGATTTTAGAAATTTAAAAAAATAAATATTTGTGAGATATATAATAAAGAAAGTAATTCACTATTGAACAAAAAACAAAATAATATTACGACTCAATAAACGCTTTTCCTGCAAATTTGAAAATACAGTTTTCCGTCAAAAAAAAATAACGTTACTACAATCAATAAATAAGCGAAGGTTAACAGAATAAAATTATTAGCAAATGCTAAAAAAAGATTTAATGATAAATGATCAGGAAAGAAATCGACGATACTGAACCAATAGTCAGAGATAAACAAAAAACATTACGACTCGAAATATATTTTGTACAATTTCGAAAGTTACGTCCATTAAAATAGAAATGTTACGCTTAAATATAAATATAGAATTATTCAGTGTATAAGTAATTGAACAAATACATTGCATCAAATCTAGTTGCATCAATCTGTCGGATTTTCGGTCTGTCAATACCCGAATTGGTTATGTCAGCTCAAGTGGCACTGCCTTCTTCAACCGGTGACTCGTTGAGAACGAGTATATCATTGCCTATTCTGCTGTTGGCGTCTTCGGGGTTTGATCGCGTTTAATCCAATCCTTCCTCTTCGACACTACCCCCATGGGTGGAACTACAGTTTTTAGAACCCCAGCCGGGTTCGATCTTAGTATTATACTACGATAACAAGGAAAAATCATATATCTTTTACATTGGATGTCGGAGTGAACAGTGTTACAAATTCATGACGGTCGTCTTCGAGTATAGAATCCAGAGGTTGGCAGTGAATATTTCGGAGACAGTAGAAAAGCGTAGTTCAGGTTCGCAATGGTTATCGTAGCAGAGCATAGTTCTTCCTTCTGGCATCTTCGCCTGACACGTTGGCACTGGTCATTCCGGTAGGTTAAACAAAGATGGCCGCCTTTATACACGACGGATACAATGTTCTGCGGCTTCTGATTGGTCAACCTTCTATTGGTAGACTATAAAGGGAATTAAGTCATTTTGACTAACTCACTAGTCATATACATATATACACAAAAAACTGTAACAAACAGTTCGTTAACAAATATATAATTTTGACTTACTATTAATTTAAAAGCAATAATAGAAACGAATCAATAGTAAAGAATACAATTATTTATCAATTATAAATTATCATTAAATATATGGTAACATTTTTTTAGAATCTTTGCAGCTAATATTAAATATTTGAGAGATAAATAATAAAGGAACCCCTCTGTATGTATTCGAGGATACCCGTCTATTAGGGCGACTAGTCAATCCCTATGGCAGACGCTTGCGCGGGCGGATTTATGTTTATTCAATACCTACATAGCCAACCTGTGGTTTATACTGCAACTATGCTTAGTAGACCTTAGTTACAATTTCTGGGAAAGAGCGAGGTAGCAAACGTTATCAACATTTTGAACAAAACCAGGACGCACAAGCCCTCGGTTACGATGACTTGTGACTTCGTGCTAACAAAGCTGTGGACGGCATCCAGGGGTTCCGTCTACCCAATCTCACTGAAAAGGCTTGCGCCAAACCATGATATGGTTTTCAGGCACTTTCAAAAGATACCGCACGCTGAGATCAACCTCACGAGCCCGATAACATCAGGATGACTCCTTCTTGAGAAATCGACCATGGTGAGAATATGAACGTTCATGGTCAGAATGCGAACGTTCTACCCATTAATGGGTTACATGGTCAGAATACAAACGTTCTAACCACTAAATGGTCACATGGCCAGAATACAAACGTTCTACACACTAAATGGTCACATGGCCAGAATGCGAACCTTCTATTCACTAATGCACCACGTGGTCAGAATGGAAACGTTGTAACCACTAATGGTTCACATGGTCATAATACAAACGTTCTAACCACTAAATGGTCACATGGTGAGAATGGGAATGTTCTAACCACTAAACGGTCACATGGACAGAATGCAAACGTTCTAACCGCTAATGGTTTACATGGTCAGAATACGAACGTTCTAACCACTAATGGGTCACATGATCAGAATGCGAACGTTTTAAATGCTAATGAGTTACATGGTCAGAATGGAAACTAATGGTCACATGGTGATAACGCAAAATTTCTAACCACTAAATGGTCACATGGTCAGAATGGGAATGTTCTAACCACTAAACGGTCACATGGTCAGAATGCGAAGGTTCTAACCGCTAATGGTTTACATGGTCAGAATACGAACATTCTAATCACTAATGGGTCACATGATCAGAATGCGAACGTTCTAACCACTAATGGTTTACATGGTCAAAATACGAACGTTCTAACCACTAACGGGTCACATGGTCAGAATGCGAACGTTCTAACCACTAACGGGTCACATGGTCAGAATGCGTACGTTCTAACCACTAACGGGTCACATGGTCAGAATGCGTACGTTCTAATCACTCGGATTCATCCCTTTCCCTCGGTGTTTTGTTCGTCAGTGAATATAACAAACACAGCGGGAATTGGAACTAAAAATTCCGAGCCATTATCCATACACGAACTGCACATTCAGGATTGACGTTGCTTAACTTAGGTGATTGCAAGCGAACCGGTGTGTCAACTTGATATGGCCGTAAGCCCACTCAAGGTAGTGAGTTACGGAATGATGTACGTGATATGAATGAAAGAGGGAGTTTGGTTTGATTTCTTTACCGGCACATTTTTTTCTCTTCCTAAAATATATTGCTGGTTGTATAATTTGTCAATAACTGACACCTATGAGGTCAAAGCGGACCTCGTGACAACAGCAATTAAGAGGTGCGCTTCTACACCCCTCAAATCCTTCTGATCAGAAACCTTGCTGCTGTATGCAGAGTATTGTCATATCTAGGACGAATAAGCGGAGGTAGTAGCAGTTCTTACAAATGGAGTACAGAGGAAATGAAGAACGTTCGACCCTATATATATATTTTTTTTTTTTTCCAAACGTGGTATGGGATTAATTGCATAACAAGCTAATAAAATTAATTTCTACCAGCCTACACATCGAACTAGTAAAATACATTTGCTTCCCGAATACAACCAGTGTTCCTATGTTAAGGTGTAAAAAGTAGAGAACAGTGGAGAAACAGTGGGCAAAGAGTGGGAAAACAGTAGGAAAATAGTAGGAAAAGAGCATAGAAAGAGTGGAAAAAAGTGGGTAAAGAGTTAGAGAGTAACAGTGGGAAAATAATTGCAAAAAAGTAAGAAAAGAGAGAGAAAAAGTGTCTAAAGCGTGGGAGAAGGGTGGTAATAAAGTGGGGGAAACAGTGAAATAAGAGTGGGAGAACAGTGGGAAAAGTGTGGGAAAAGAGGGTGAACATAGTGGGAGAAGAGTAGGAAACAATGTGGAAAACAGTGGGAAGAGTGGGAAAAGGTCGGAGAAGAGCGGAAAAACATTGGGAAAACCGTAAGAAAACACTGGGTAAAGAGTGGGAGAAAAGTAGGAAAACAGTCAGAAAAATGTGCGAGAGTGTGGGAAAACAGTGGGAGAAGAATGGAAAAACAGAGAGAAAACAGTAGGAAAAGAGGAAGAAAAGTATGTAAAGAGTGAGAGAAACGCAGACAAACAGTAGGAAAACAGTGGGAAAACAGTAGGAAAAGAGCAAGAAAAGTATGTAAAGAGTGAGAGAAACGCAGGCAAACAGTAGGAAAACAGTGGGAAAACAGTAGGAAAAGAGCAAGAAAAGTATGTAAAAGAGGAGAAAACGCAGGCAAACAGTAGGAAAACAGTGGGAAAACAGTAGGAAAAAGAACAAGAAAAGTATAAAAAATGGGAGAAGAGAAAAACGCAATGGCAAACAGTGAAAAAAAAAATGGGAAAACAGTAGGAAAAGAGCAAGAAACAGTGGAAAAATGGTGAAGAAACGCAGGTAAAACAGTAGAAGGAAAACAGTGGGAAAAGTGAGGTAAAAAGTGGAAGAAGAGTAGTTAAACAATGGGAGAAGAGTGGGAAATCAGGGGAAATCAATGGCGAAGGGTGAAAATTGGCAAAGAAAAATAGTGGGTAAAGAGTAGGAGAAAAAATGGAAAAACAAACAGTGGAAAATGGGACACAGGAAAGACAGTTGAAAAACAGTGGGAGAAGGAAAACTGGGGGAAAAAATTAGGGAACACAGTGGGAAAAGAGTAAGAAAATTGTGTGAAAATAGTGGGTAAAGTGTGGGATAAGAGTAGGAAATCAGTGGGAAATCAGTGGGAAAAGTTTGGGTGAAGATTGGCAGAAGATTGGGAAAACACTGCGAAAAGAGTAAGGAAAAAATGGAAAAACAGGTGGTAAAGTGTGGGAGAAATTTAGGGACACAGTGGGAAGACAGTTGAAAGACTGATGGAGAAGAGTGGGAAAACTGGGGGAGAAAATTAGGAAAACAGTAGGAAAGGTATAAAAACAGTTCTAAAACAGTGGGTAAGCAGTGGAAAACTTTGGGAGAAGAGTGTGAAAACAATCGGAGAAGAGTGGGAAAAGAGTCAAAAAAACAGTGGGAAAACAGTAGGTAAATAGTAGGAGAAGATTCGGAGAAGAAAGTTTAAACAATGGGAGAAGAATGGAAATACAAGTGTGGAAAAAAGGGATAAGAAAAACAGGGAAAAAATAGTAAGAAAACTGGGAAAACAGAGTAAAACAGTGGGTAAAAGAGGAAAAACAGTGGGAAAACAGAGAGAAAAACAGTGGGAATACTGAAGAGAAAAAACAACATGGGTAAAATTGAAAAATAAGAAAAAGTAAGTGGGTAAACAGAGGAAAACAGTGGAAAAAGAGAGAAAAAACACTGGGAAAAGAGTGGCTAAAAGTGGGAGAAGAGAGAGCAAACAGTGGGAAAAGAGAAAAATGGGAGAACAGTGGTAAAAGAGTGGTAAAAAACAGTGGGAAAAGTGTGTAAACAGTGGGGAATTATAGAGAAAAAACAATGTGGGTAAAGAGAGAAAAACAGTGGGAAAAGAGAGAAAAACAGTGGGTAAAGAGTGAGAAATAGTAGGAAAACAGTGGAAACCTGGTAAAAGTATGGGAAATAGTAGGGGAAAACAGGAAATAGTGGTAAAAACAGTGGGAAAGAGAAAGAAAAAGAGGGGAAAAAAGTTGGGAAAACGGTAGGAAAATAGTGAAAAACAAACAATGGGTAAAAGCGGAGAAACAGAAAACAGAAAACAGTGGGGAAACAATGACTAAAGAGTAGAAGAGTAGGAAATCAGTGGGAATTCAGCGTGGATATCCCCACAACAAAACTCAAGCTCGTGATTTCTTTAAATGTGTAAGAAACATGACTGACGCTTCATTAGCCTCAATAGAGGTTTGCAAAAATTTATTCAAATATTAAAATAACTTAGAATCGTTTAAAATCGAAAAATCCCGAATATTTAAAATAGAACGAAAAAGAAAATAGCTCTTGTAAGGCTATTATGAGCGATGGAACTTTATATTACCTTCAAAATCATACATATGTAAATTCTATAAGGACTTTTTTTTCAGATATAATATGTTGACGAATATCTCTGGCAAATTATTCTAATCTTTGATTAAATTGATGTAAGCAAATCTCCTGCAAGCCAAAATATATTTCGGCTTTAAATAAACCACAAATATTGATACGCAGGACAAAAGTATATCAATCAATATCTGTCTATATTTCTGAGATGAGGTATTATGTACATTATTTACATTATTCGGACTATTGTCCTCATCTTTGTCGCCATATTTATTACAACGTTTCGGCCGTTGTACGCTCCGGCCTTCTTCAGGTGGTTGGAATGTCGAACTGAACCCTTTATTTTGCTCCCTGGGGTAGACTGTTCTAGGACACATGGCACAGTGGATAAAGGCGTTCGTTATATCCCGTGACACGACCCAAAGATTGTGAGTTCAATACCCGGTTAAGGCAGTGGAGAACTGTCAGAGGGAAAATTAACAAGAGATCACTGATAACTGACATCCATTAAACATGGCACGTGGAATGTATTTCAATAAATCAATATTGAATTTTTGTAGCCTCGTTTTAGTGGATTACAGATATTTTCAGTTTGTTCTCTTACAAATCCTACATACGAGGGTGGGGGAGAATTTCATAGGCTTACTATGGTAGGAATGATGTTAGAGCTGTGTTATTTCACATGCATTAATTTCGAGACTTCTTATTAATAGCTGCACTGTTTCTTTCCAGGTAAACTGACATCTGACTGTTCAAAGACTATTCTTGCTGTTGTTTTAAAAATTAATCTCTATAATATATGACATCATCACCATGCGTTACTGGTTCCCAATCAAGTGTTTGATTATGTTGACGAACAGATGGTAGTCAAATCAGAATAATAAGGAGAGTAATTAACGACAGTCACGCACAACAAATGTTGAAAGAGAGTATTGGACCATTTCCCTGATGAAACAAGATGCATTTCTTTTGCTTTCTTGGGTGTCTGGTTTTGATAACCTTTCATAACTGCCTCAGCAAGTTGGCATACTAAAACAATACTGATAGTGTGAGTCTTTTGAGGATAGTCAATAAGTGCAATGCATTTTGGATTCCAAAAATCTAAAGCCATCACTTTTCCCTTCAGATGAAACGGCTTTAACCTTCTTTCGAGCAGATGGGGAGGAGTTTTTCCACTGCATGGATTATCTCTGGATCAAATTGACGAATGCAACACCCATCCTGGATTCGGAAATATACAAGGAAACCAGCTGGAAATGCCTCAAACAATGTCAGATTTTCCCGTGATGCAATCAGATTTGTGCGCTTTTGATCAGGTATCGGAAAACGTGGCACTCACCGAGATGAAACCTTCGTCATGCCAAATTTGTTTTGCAGAAGATTCTCAACTGTTTCACGAGATATGATAACAGCATCGGCTATTTGATATATAGTCAATCTCCTGAAATTACTCACCATGAGATGAACCTGAGCAATGATTGTGGCAGATAGAGGACGTCTAAACCTTCTGTCATCTTCAAGACTCTTCCTTCCACTCTTAAATTCAGCTGCCACTTTTCCACTGTTTAGTCCTATTCTGTCAGGAATGTTAATGGAAAGAATCGTTTTCAATAGAAGGAAAAAATCGAAATTCCCTCTCGTTATATCAATTCGCCACCCTGATGGCCGTAACGGAGAAGATGGTTGTGAGCAGGAGTTGCAGTGGAACGTGGATGGAGGAAGCGGTTGGGCGAATCGGGACCGACTGACAGCACGTAGCAGATTCTCTTCATGTTGATGGCTGGACTCGAATGTGTCGCACCCCGGACCCTTCCGCAACGGGAAGGCCGATTTTCAACAACGGCTTCCCAAGATTCAGGGTTGACCCTGAGACTAAGAAAGATTTTTTTTTTCTTATAGAAAGTCAACATCATGATTATATCAATACTTTCATTTCTGGTTCAATCTATTTTTATTTTGCTCCTTTTCGAAGTGTTCGAAAGACGTGTAACTGTGATTTGGCATAGTATATGCGTGAATTTATAAGCCCAGTACAAGCGATTTGAAGAGAAAGGGTTTTCATTTAGACTGACAGGATTTATTCACTCGAAACCGCTTTTAATCACTGATTTTCGAAAGTAGTTATGTCCGACAGAAAATTTAAATATTTCTAAACGATTTAAAGGCTCTACTTGGCACCCATAAGGTACATGGAGTATATATATGAAAAGCCTAATTACAATCTTCTTTTAACTTCTTCAGATTATCTTTTGGTTGGGTAGCATCTTGTGGGGTATGGGTGAAATGATTGATATATGAAATGTGTAGCTTCTTATAGTGTTTGAAAGTGTTAGTGTGAAATGATAATATATATATATATATATATATATATATATATATATATATATATATGATCATTTCACTCAAACACTTGACATCTAGGAAAGTTACTCTATACTGATACTTATTATTAACACCCAACACACGCCTACCCAATTTAAACAATTCGCCCTAGCTGTTAACATTGAAATTTTGATTTCAATTATTAAAACACGTAAATTTCAGAAATACGTTATTCCAAAAAAAAATTCGCTTGATGATGGAACAGAGCTTTCTTTAACTCAATTTAATTCAAATAAGTATATTGAAGTTTTCGGCTCTTGTTTTGAAACATAAGACCTTTTATGTCGCGAGTTGGAATCATATTTTTAAATAAATAATTATATTTATGCTCTACTTTTGTATCAAGCACTATTTTTTAAAAATAATAACTAAAATACTAAAGAACTTTGGATTATTTACCTAAACAGTTCCTTCCTATTTTCTATATATTTTCACACACACACTATATATATATATATACAGTTAGTTTTGGTATATTCTTGGGAAGACTGTTCCTGCAGAATGGGTTGACTTAATCGCAGTCGGGCCCTTCTTCCCTCGTCTTCCGGTACCAACCCATATTTATATCGGTCGGTACTCCACTATGTAAATTAGGTGGATCATACAATAAGTATAAATATATATATGCACATATATATATATGCAATTTTTATATATATTATTTATACATTATATATGCGCCGTACTTATTGGAAAATGATAGAGCTAACATATTTAGTTACGTTTCTGTGAGTTTGAGATAATGATTTACACGCCCTTTATGATCGTTAGACACTGTCTGACGATCGCAAAGGTGTGTGAAACCAGGGTCAGAAACCCACACCAACGCAACTATATATATATATATATATATATATATATATATATATATATATATATTACTTCAGCAGACGTTATTCGGAGCATATCCCTTAAGAAACATGATCCACAAACCCACATCAACGCATCTAAATATATATATATATATATATATATATATATATATATATATATATATATATATATATATATATATAAAAGGAAGAACAGTAAGATATATAATCCGGTGTTCTTATAGATATTTTTATTTTACAAAATAGTTCCAATGTAAATTTACAGAGCATTAATATTATAAATTAATTGAAAATATGTTTTTTTGCTACACAGTTCTAACCATGTTTCAAAAATGGAAGTTGAAAGCTTCGAATTTAATTTTGTATGTAGAATTATTTTCACATCAATATAAGTATGTATATTACTAGGTCATATTTTTTTTTTTATTTATATTTAAATATTATTTAAGTAAAACTTATGACAATGACGGAAAAAATAGCTAATTAATTTCACTGATTTAGTAAACTTTTATTTTTTATATAAACCTAGTAATATATTGTTTCTCATGTAAGTACAAAGGACATGGGTCAATAGGTGGCTTACATCTTCTAGCTTTTCATATTAATTTCATTTTACTGTAGGTGTTTTATTGGATTCTTTGCTTGATGTGAAATTAATTCTACACAGTGTAAGTGATTCTAATACATTTACTAGTTCTTAAAAGAAATAGAGTATATTAAAAATTAAAAGTGAAAATATTTTTTCGAATCGTAGTTAAATAAAACGTATTCTAACCTAAGAATTTTTGCTGTTAACAATAATTTTTTTTTTTTTAAATCCAGACGACATGCATTTAATGGATGTCAGAATTCATTGAAAAATACATCCCTACCCCCTACCAAAACGTAACTGATAACTGATACATCAAAATACAGCGATAATGAACACGCAGACACTCCTTGTCTGGTGGAAGTGGATTTCTCTGTATCCTTGGAAACGTGAATTATGATTTTTGCTTTGTCTTTAAAACCCAGTAATTTTAAAAGTTACGCCAAAATTCGTTTGAGGATGAATTGGAACTAATGTCTTTAATTTAATTACAAAATTAAATTCGAAGCTTTCAGCTTCCATTTTTGAGACATGGTTAGAACTGTGTAGCGAAAAAAATTTTAAATCATATTTTAAATCATATTAATTTATAATATATATATATATATATATATATATATATATATATATATATATATATATATATATATATATATATATACTTCGGACGTTCCGTTTTATTTTAAACTTCATTCATTTCCTACGACTCCCTGCACATACGAGAAAACTTACTAAAAATATGTGCCCCCACTCACTTAAAAGTTTAGAACCTTGCTTCGCTTGGTTGGGAAGCTCTTTAACCCCAAACAATTGAGGCAAGCTGAATCGAACGGCAGTTTCTCGTGTTAGGGTCCTTATCCTGCTGTAGTATGCATTTATTTAATTATTGATTTATATTAATAATAAATATACATTCTTTCCTATCAGGAAGAACAATTCTGATTTTCATACACAATGCAATCATCAGGTTCTGACTGAAAAAATTTCAGTCACTACCTGCATTCTGAATGAAACTCACTATTGTTCTAAAGTGAGGATAAAAATATTGTCAAATAATGGTGTTATACTAGGATTGCTGCAAAATTGAATTAATTCAATGTGACATCCAAAGCCTGGAATGGACGCAGATGGCCGCAAAAAGAATGCATTAAATTTTTTTTTTTCAGTATAGTTTCTGAATATTTTATACACAGTTAAAGTTGTCTTATTTTGTGTTTAAAAATATTCTCTTTAATGTGGATTGCTTATTTTGTATAATAATGTCATATAGGAATTTAAATCTTTTCTTGCTTTCAGTACTCTATAACATTGTATCGTTAGAAGGAAAAATAGAGTAATGGACAGCGGTTCGGATTAAAGTAATCGGAGTGCCGCGGTCGAATTCCAGTCGGATCCAAAATAATCATCTTCCTCTTTAAAGCCATTAAATAACACATAAATAGCCGGTATAGGAAAAAATAACACTGGGTTCAAAACTGGACACAGTGAAAGTTCGATTTTATTCTTCCCCACAATTTTTAGAGCCCGGTTAAATTGTTAGTTCTTCTTTTTTTCATTCTCTCTGCTCCCAGTTTATTTATTCCCCACAATTTTTATGAATTGATTAAAGAAAGCCATATATATATATATATATATATATATATATATTTATTAAAGACATTTTTATTTATGTTTAACGTTGTTATTTTTTATAGATACAAGTTTTTTCAAATGCTCTGTTTATGATAAACAGTATTAAATAACTGAATGTCTTTTCAGAAAATATTCGTTCATAGACAGTCCCTTCGGCGTCTTTAGTAGCATTATTCCATGAATCTCGTACATTCATAACTTATCGAATGTAAACAAATGACGTCATTGATTACAATTTATTTATTAAAGACATTTTTATTTATGTTTAACGTTGTTATTTTTTTTTATATATATATATATTTATATATAAAATATATATATATATATATATATATATATATATATTCCTGCTGCTCTCCTGAGAAATTAAACAAATCATTTGAACTTTATGTTCTTGGGAGGAAATGCTGTTTATGTTTAAACAGTGACTATTACGGCTAATAATGTTCAAGACTCTTCGGTAAATCGAATTGAGTTCTTTCTCATATGACGTCACTTGTGTGTTTATTCATAAAAATAAATACACTTAAAGCGTATTGGCCGTTCAATTTATTTCATCCTGTTGTTAAATTTTTTAATACTGTTTATCACAAGCATTTAAATACTTGTTAAACATAAATAAAATTTAATAAATAAAATTAGTCCATTTCTTAACATATGACCCATTTGTTTACATTCGACGCCAGACGCCAATTCAATCGGGTTTCGATCCTAGCTTAGAGGCAACCGGATATGTAGCCGTCTACTGATGAAAATAAAATGTTAAAATCCTAAATAAAAAATGTCTTTAAACTATGTCTCGTCCATGACATATATATATATATATATATATATATATATATATATATATATATATGCCCCTGAGAAATTACTTCGGTTGAACTCTCTGGGGAGAAGTGCGTTTGTAAACAGTGACTATTACGGCTAATAATGCAAGACTCTTCGCACTGTGTGTTTAAAAATAAATACACTTAAATATCCTGCCGTTCGCCAACGGAAAATCCCCGACTGACGCTAAATTCAATCGGACCAAATATGACAATATATATATATACATATATATATATGTGTGTGTGGCATAACATATTACGAAATGGACCAAATCTGGTAAATGTTTCAATATATTTTCTGTTAATACGTTATTTTGATTGATATAAATATTTAATAAATTGATCCGTTTATAATTTAACCTTGCTAACCAGACGCTTCCGCTGTAGCTAAATGGTATAGCACGTCAGAATATATGACGGTTCTGTGTAGGATACGATTCCTGTCGGAAAACACATATATTCTTTGAGATTTCTTGGACGTTCAGGCTGGTAAATGTTTTAATACTATTTATTACAAACATAAAATTTACTTAAATATTTGTATCTATAAAAATAACGTATAATATATATATATATATATATATATATATATATATATATATATATATATACACACACACACACACAGGTGACAGCAAAATTTATCCATTTGTTAGATAAAGCTTTGAAACGCTATATCTTAGAAATGATTAAATATATCTTACAGGAATTCTCTGAGGTTTTTATAATACTACTGACCTATACCTTGAGCAATAAGAATGTATAATTATTATCAAAGCTTAACAGAAGAATAGTGATGCAACTGATCATAAACAAAATGACATACTTTTCACTAATTAATCATAGCTAAGGATTGGAAGCACATAAAGGAGTAAAATAAAGTTCAAATATATATATATATATATATATATATATATATATATATATATTCTAGAGTCATTTTCCAATTATTCAAGATGAACTCTCCCTCTCTAACCTTCTAACTTTTTCTCCTGGAATAACAAGCTGCCTCATAGGTTTCACGTACGTTTTCATTTTCAAGTTTTTTTTTCTCTGTTTTTTGGACTGTCATAGCTGAAATTCCTCTCTGAAGTGTCAAACGTCCTATGAATTGAGTTGGATCTTTTCTAATTGATCTCTTTGGCTCTAAGTTGAAATGATGATTCCTCTTCCTGTGTTGACCTCCTGATTCCTTTTTCTCTTTACTATTCCCTCTTCTTAAAACTTATTCACCGTTTTCTTAATGGTTCATGAATGGATTTTGAAGATGAAAACCAGACTGAAGGCTTGGATGATTTTTTCTTCTTCTCAACATTACTCATTTGGGAACATAATAGGTCTGACACAAAATGCTTTTTATTTCTAGCTGAGTAACTCAAAGTAGTTTTCAGTGATTCTTACGACAAATAGTATCAAGATGGCTAAAGGTATTATCTGAAAAACTGGAAAAAGAAACATAATTTTAGTATTGTTTTTTTTTAGATATTAAACATTTTGTGGGATGGACAAATATGCAGTTACACCATTTAGACAATTTTGCTGTTACACCCAATATATTGGTATTGATCCTGACCGGAAATCTCGGATTCAGTCACTTTCTCATCGCCTTAATGTAGGCTTCCCGTACCTTTTTTATTAACATTTTTATGTCACATATTTGAACGAACTCTTCGCTATGATACTTCGACTTTATATGAGTTAAAGTGTAATGCAGGATTGGCAACAGGTTCTAATAAATTGGCAGCTGAAATGGCTAGATGCAACCATATGCTAACAGTTTCTTTTCTCTGATTTACGCCTTGAGGAAATAACTTCCTGCTCTATACTATGCAGCCATTTTTGATCTTCAGAAATGTAAATGCAACGAGAATCGATATTTATTGTCTTCTTGATTACTCTTTTATTGTTCCTACTGCTTAAAAATGGGTCTCTTTTTTCTTATTCTTTCACAATCAGTACCCTCCCTTGTTCGTTAGTGGCTTTATATATAATCTTTGCATCCCAAACAAGGCAGTAAAGCCAATAACGAACAAGAGGTTGCTAAGTCTGAAAGAATAAGAAAGTGAAACATTATTAAGTAGTAATAACAATAAAAGAAGAGTAATCAAGAAGACAGTAAATATCGATTCGCATTGAATTTATATATATATATATATATATATATATATATATATATATATATATATATATATATATATAATGCATAAAAATATTGGTCACAGTTGAATCAGACTAGGAAACAGTAGTATTAGAAAGTGCTTAATACACGCGTGAAAAAATTAAATTAAAAATAACATGTAGAGCATTTAACTTTAAACACCCGGAGGTCAGTTGATCCGCTGCGTTTGTTTCAAAGTTTATGTTTATATGTTCTTTTTATATAGAAAAAATGACTTAAATAATTGTCGGACTTTGTCCATTTCATAATGTATGACGTTGTTTACATTTGGATACGCATTGAGCAGAATGAATGAATGAAACAAAACCATGGGTGATTGTGTTTAAATAAAATCGCATTTGCGAACACTCTTCGCTGGCCAAATCGGTTAAGGCACGTCAGGCTATATGACGGTTCCGTATAGGATACAGGTTCGATTCTTGTCAGAGGACGCATATTTTCTATGAAAATTTCTCGAACATTCAGGCCAGTAAATGTTAATACTGTTTATTATAAACAGAGCATTTACTTAAATATTTGCATCTATAAAAATGACGTATAAACATAAAAAAATGTCTTAAATTATTGTCGGACTTTGTCCACTTCATTATATATATATATATATATATAATGCTGACATGACCATATATCTTAAGAATTAACTACATATTTTGTGGGTGTCTAGGGCACGACTTGTGATGGTTAGCAAGCTTGTCTTGTTAGACCAATAGCGACTGAATAGTGATTTTTCTCCTCAGTTGGTAACCTAAACCTTCGGTCATGTGCCATATTTAAGCTACGTTTAGAAAATAACCGTGTTGAAGTACACTAAATCTTTTCACATGACCGTATGTTTTTGTAAGCTCCTACAGAATGATATATTCCTATCTTTTCAAGTTGATTTGACGATTTTAAAGAATGAGTCAATGTTGGATGACTGAGCATTCTATAACCATCCTTAAAAAAATAATTCGCTATCTTTAAGAAAATCATTGGTTTCTCTGAACTTTTGCACTGATTTAATAACATAGATACTGAACACTGAAGAGACAGAAAAACCAGAGAATTAAAAAATGGGAAGTTATTAAATAGAAACGATTCAATTGATTGTTGATTGGAAATAAATATTTTATTACTAAAGCGAAGAGAGTGAGAGGTAAAGAGAACGAGAAACTGAGAAAGGAAAAGGAAAAGAGAAAAAGATTAATAAAAAGATAGAAAGAAAGAAACAGAAGTAGAAACAAAAATAGAAGGAAAGAAAAACGGAAAAGATAAAGAAATTTTAGAAGAAAGAAAAAGAAAGGAAGAAATGAACAAGGAGTAAAAGAGAAAAAATCAGTAGGAAATGAAATCGAGAAAAGAAAAAAAGACTGTGATAAAGAGAGGCATTGAAAATGACTAATAAGAAAGAAAAGAAAGTAAGAAAGAAAGAAAGAAAGAAAAGAAAGAAAGAAAGAAAGAAAGAAAAAAAAGAAGAAAGAAAGAAAGAAAGAAAGAACGAAAAGAAGAAAGGAAGAAAGAAAGAACAAAAAGAAAAAAGAAAGAAAGAACGAAAAGAAGAAAGAAAGAAAGAAAGAAAGAACGAAAAGAAGAAAGAAAGAAAAGAAAGAAAGAACGAAAAGAAGAAAGAAAGAAAGAACGAAAAGAAGAAAGAAAGAAAGAAAGAAAAGAAGAAAGAAAGAACGAAAAGAAGAAAAGAAAGAAAAAACGAAAAGAAGAAAGAAAGAAAAGAAGAAAAGAAGAAAGAAAGAAAAGAAGAAAGAACGAAAGAAAGAAAGAATGAACGAAAGAATGAACTAAAGAAAGAAAGAAAGAAAGAAAGAAAGAAAGAAAGAAAGAAAGAAAGAAAGAGCATTGATTAAACAGGGAGGTACAAGAAAGAGAAAAAGTGAGAAGCGAAGAAACAATTGAAAATAAAAATTAAAAATAAAGAGAAGAGAGAAAAAGATGTAAAAGAGATTGAGAAAAAAAAAGTGAGGGAAGAAAGACGAAAAGTAAAAGAAAAAAAATCAAAAAATCGTCAGAGAAAATGAGGGAAAAAAATAAATAAAAGAAAAAAAGAAAGAAAGAAACCAAAAATCAATTTGAAAAATGAAATAAAGCGAAAGAAAAGGCAATGGATAAAAAGCGAGAGAGAAAAGAAAAGACAGAACAATAAAGAAAAAAAAATTTAAAAGGGTATGGAAAGGGAAAAGGAAAAGAAGAAGAATTAAAGGGTAAAAGATACAGAAAATGAGAAAAAAGAAGGCAGGAAAATTACAATGAAAGGGAAGAGAGAGAGAGAGACAAAAACAAAAGAAAAAGAACCGAAAAGAACTTCTGATCTACTTTGGAACTAAGAGCAATGACACTACCCCGAGTATGTAATTGAATGCGAGAAATTTAGAAGTGCCTTTGGCGCTGTTCAAATTCACTTACTCCTGAATATAAATACTAAATTGCCGACTTCTAAGCGAACGCATTTCAAAACGACCGACTTTGCACCTTTTCGGTTCGAGCGACGATAAGAAAAATACGAGTGTCGTTTCGTTAATGAGAATTAGTGCGAGACGGGCATCAGCGCCATTATGATTAACTCGACAAAGATTCGATATCACGCATTCTGTTTGTAAATTCTTTAGCTACTCACGAAATGGTAAGTTTAACGAAACACGCAAATACAAAATAGATAAAGATAAATAAAAACACTCAAACCTGCACACGCACGCACACACACGCGCAACATACACACAGACACACACACCTGTTCGTTAGTGTCAATAGTTAGGTAGGACCTAACACATGTACATGTGTCTATTTTCATTATTAGTTTCTGAACATACGACTGAATAGTGAGTTCGATTATCACTGGGCGTTACATATTTTTTTTTTTAATTTTCCCTTTTTCATTAATAATGAAGTTTAAAAATAAAAATAATGTAATATTTTTGACAACTTTTTCACCCCAACCATGGCAATAACTAAGATTTACCTAAAGTGAAAGAGAATAGGAAGACGCTAGTGAGGAGAAAGGACAATAAAAGAACGGATTTTTAAGGGAGACAAAAGATGGCGATCGACATTGCATTTGAATTTCGTATGTAGAGGGGAATCAAGAAACGAATTCTCTTGGCGAAAAGTGCGATAAAAGAAACTGTTCAAATATAACATACAGTTACATTTTACCTTTTAAAACAGTAAAACAATGGTACCTAACTGACAATCGAGTACTAGGTTAAAATTCACGCGTTTCGAGGTACCAAGTAAGAGAGAACATTAGAAAAAATGTCATGAAAATATTTATTGAAAATCACGAAAGGAAGAAAGTGACTGAACTCGTCTTGCCAGGTCAGGACGTTTTTGTTTGTTTTATTATGTTTTACGGTATATCAACCTCAATGGGTTATTTAATGCCGACATAATTTTTATTGCTGGTAATGTGTTTTTCTTCAAAAATCTATTTCGAGGAATGTTTTTTCCTTGAAGAAATCTATAGCTGGTCATATTTTTTTCAAAGAATGTATAGCTGTTTGTATTGCTGGTATTTTCTTTTTTAAAGTAGTTTTGGTAATAAGTTTTACTTAAAAAAATATTGCTGGTAATAATTTTTTATATTACAAAGTATTTTTGGTATTAAAACCTATTTTTAAACAAGTCTGGGTGTTAACTATTTGCCCATAACTGGGACCCTAACAGGTGCTACTACCCCGGGTCAGGGTGGACCTGGGAATACCAGCAATTAAGAGGTGGTTCTACGCTCCTCAAAACATCCTGATCAGAGGCCTTGCTGTTGGACGTAGTTTATCGTCTTACCCAGGACATTGATGTAGTTTATCGTCATACCCAGGACGACCAGACCAGGAAGGATAACATAGACTATTAGATTCTTGGGATTTATAACAGGAAGACCAAACTAGATATGTCAGCATCATTCAATGCCCGAACGAATGGTAGATTTATAAATGAACATTAAAAAATACAATAACAATTGTCTGGAATAACAAACCTAGCAAATGATTCAATATAATCCCTCCACATCATAGCAAACGTAGAAGGCACGATGTATTGCCCACCTGGAGGTTAGCATCAGCGATGTTGACGGAAGATAAAAATGGTTCTATTTCATAATTATTAGTTTTATTTTTAAATAATTATTTTTAAGTTGCATTTGTTTTATAATCAGGTACAGGGCCATGACAAATGTCATCGGAAAAGCCAAGGATATTATTTTTTTTTTTCGCCTGAATTAAACTAAAGAGAGCTATTAACAAAAAAGTTAAACGGACAAAGCTCTTTGCAGATTATAGATAGAATTAATTTTTTAATTTATTTGGATAAATGGTTCACCGGGTTTTTTGCAGATTTATTGATAATTTTATTTATTTATTAGACCCAAATCTCTAGCCACAGAAAACATAGATTTAGTATTGAAATGCCATGATTTTGTTATTTCCATCTCCAGGTATATGTATAGTTATTTGCAGAAAAATTACTTATCATTGGTTAATGGTAAAGCCTTTATCATTAACCAATGATGAGCGATTTTCCTGCATATTTTTCATTGATGATTCCAGTTGACGCCAATAGTGTTTACATCTAAAGAAATCCTGTAAGATTCGTACTATTAATATCATTTTAAAATATTAAAAATAACGTTTGAAATGTTTCATGACAAAACATTAAAAGGCGCCATTTATTTTTTTTCTATTTTTAGTATAGAATTTAAAGCAACAGGAAACCCAACTTTAAACAGGAAACAAGGCATAAACCTTACCTTCTGTTCAAAAACCGGGGATATGCGAACATTCCTACACTTATTAATCCTATGATTATGAAATCTATCAACAGTCATTGAGTTCTTGTTTGTCTTTGAATATATATCTTTTCGTTTGGTTATGTTCCTTATTTTTCCAAAACAAAATTAACCCTTTCAGCCTTGCGTTGCTGAACAGTTTTAACCCTTCTGCCTGAGTGTTATGGAGTGATTTTACAGTGGAGGCTTGTATTTGTACTAAGTCGGTCCTAAAATAGGTTCGACGTACAAAACGTTAGGAACTTGATATAATAGGTAATGACGCAGAGTAATCTAGTTGTGGTCGCTGATGCTTTAGTATCCGAATAACAGTCGTCCGGCATCGACTGACTGACCGACTGAGCCGACTCCTCGTTACTCTTACTACTCCTACTTATTATAGGTGGGAGAGTCTATTAACTATAGAATAGGTGTGTTCCACTATAACACTGAGCTCCTGAGTCAAAATTCATAAAAAAACATTACATACTAATTATGTTTCGCGGTAGATATAAACATACTTACAAGTGTTTACCCACCGATCAACCGGTGACTGGGCATTAAGTTATTTTTTTTATACCACTGTTAAACCGGTGACTAGGCATTAAGTCATTTTTCTCTACAACCGGAAAACCGGTGGTCAGGTCTCAAAGAGTTAAACTTATCTCCAGAAAATAATCGCCACTCCCTCCCCACCCAACCGACCCATTTCCAAGCATCTCTTGAATTCAAGGAGATATCTTCCGATTAGTCTTCTATTGCATCGCCACCTTCTACTTCAATATAACCGAAATCTCTGAGTGGTTCCACCGACCATCTACACATTCATTTCTCTTGCATTCATTTGTTTCTTGGTGGGCCGATTATTTAGCAGCATCTTGGAGCTTTCATATTGATTTCTCTTCTACATGAAGATATTTATTTGATTTGAAAACCTTCAAAGATATATTAATTCTATTTATCAGGGCTGTCATTCAAAAATCTCTACGTTGCCAAGTCTTTTCATTTCTGTCTGTCTGTCCGTTTCTCTATCTGTCTGTCGGCATGACTGTCTGTCGGCATGATTGTCTGTCGGGAGTTGATCAATAGGGCAGTAACGTGACAAACTAAATTTTCTTTTTTTTTTTCATTGTTTAACGTCCTGGAATTTATTATTTTGTTTATTGCGGAGTGATTGAACCATATATATATATATATATATATATATATATATATATATATATATATATATATATATATATATATATATAGTCCGATAATTATTTTAATATATTTTTGTTTCTACGTTATTTTTATTTATTTAAGTAAATGCTCTGTTTATAATAAACAATATTAGCAACATTTACCGGAGAGAATGTCGAGAAATTTCATAGAAAATATGTCTCCTGCGACAGGAATCGAACCTGTATCGTACACGCAAACGTCATATACCAGCCACAGAGAAGATGTAAGCTTAGTCTGTCGGAAGACACCTATTTTCTTTGGGAATGAGATAGATAGATAGATAGATAGATAGATAGATAGATAGATAGATAGATATGAACGGAATTACATACGTTTGAGTGTATGTATAATATCTGTTAGCCTCTGTACATCATTATTTAAGGCTGATTATATACGTATGACTGGCTGGTCTTAGCTGTCTAACAATTCTATATATCGATTTTGTTGCTTCATATCTATCTATCTATCTATCTATCTATCTATCTGTTTATTTATGTATGAGTTTATATACCTATCTTTATTTCATATACATACGTTACCACGAATATATATTCGGCTCTAACAAAGTCATTTTAAGAAGTTGGAAGGCCCGATCTTTTATGTAACAGCCATTTTATCAGTCTCTCTCTTTCTCCACACACATGCACACGCATACAAACAAACACACACACACACACATATACACATATATATATATATATATATATATATATATATATATATATATATATATATATATATATATATATATATATGTCGCACACTGATATATATTACAATTATTTTTAGAAATATGATTCCTTCGCGGTGAAGGAATCATATTTTTATAAAATATAAAATCAAAATCATAAAAAGGAATCATATTCTTTTATTAAAAATAATTATAATTTAGGCTTTACATTTGTACTGAGCACTGTCTTTTTTTTAAAAATAAAAACAAAAATACTAACGAAATTCGGATTATTTACCTAACGTGTTCTTTCATATTTTTCTATATATTTCCACACACGCACACACACGCCCATACACCCCCACACCCCCACACATACACACACACACACACAACACACACACACACACACACACACACACATATATATATATATATATATAGATAATATTAGTGGAAAATATACATACATATGAAAAATATATCTAAAAAATTCCCATACATGTATATTTTCAGAAAAAAATTTTCCAAGAGGAAGGATCCATGTAGAACTCAATGTCTAGGACAGAGTAAGGATATAATAGTGTAATATAATATAATGGAATATTAGTGTTTAAGCCTTTTTATTATATATATATATATATATATATATATATATATATATATCGCGCACTTACATTTTTCGGACTGTTGCCCTCATCTTTGTTATCATATTCACGACATTTCGGCTGTTGTGTGTTACGGCTTTTTAAAGTTTTACCTGGACACAGAGCCCAAATAAAAGGGTTGGTTAAAGTAATCTACTGACTTGTCACAAAAGATTTTTGAGCTCAAAACCTTGCCACATCTGTCAACAGGAAAAATTAGCAATAATATTATCTCAGGAAGCAAAGAAACATTTGAACCAGAAATCGAAGTCTTGAGTCGTTGCATCCATATTAAGTAATTCCTCTTTAGCACATATGAGGCTGGTTAAAAAAAAAGAAAGGTTTTTTCAATTAAACCCGCACCGATACTTTTATAACACACCTTTCTTTTCTTTTCCCTTTTCTTCTCCCGTTTCCTTCTTGACATTTTCCTCCTCCCTTTATATTACGCCCAACGTCATGCGATTGTTTATTTAAAAAAAAGTAATAATAATATCGGGTTAATTAGCTTTTTTTAAAAAATAATGCATTAGGAGAGAGCAACTCTTTGCGACTGCTCGGTCTCAGATTGACTGCTGTCCTGGGATGGACCAAATGCATTGCGTCCATAGCTTCGTACACGGCAAGGAAAGTTGGCTCCCTGTGCCGCGCCAGGAAATTTTTTATCGCCGGAGTCGATCCTTCAAATCTACAAATCAACCATTTGCCCTTGGATGGAGTATTGCTGCTATATATGGTCCGGAGTCCCTTCTGTTTGTCTCAAGGTCCTTGATAAAATCCAGAGATGGATATGCAATGTAATTGGCCGTGATCTTGCATCTTGTCTGCCGTCGCCTCCCTCTACATACACGCACACACCCATATATATATATATATATATGTATATATATATATAATATAATATTATTTATTTAAAAATAATAACACGCTACATAAGAGTTCTCATGTTTCAAAACAAGAGCCGAAAATTTCAATATAATTATTTGAATTAAATTGAATTAAAGTACTAAGTTCTGTTCCATCTTCAAGCGAAATCTTTGGGGAATAACTTATTTCTGAAATTTACATGTTTTATAAGCATATTCATTATTGAAATCAAAATTTCTATGGTAACGGCTAGAACAATTGTTTAAAGAAAAAGGGGCGTAAGGTGTTAATAATTTGTATCAATATCTCAGTTACATTCACAGATGTCAAGTCAGGGTAAGATTTGGGTGTCTAAATTTAAAGCGGAAGATATGTGTGTGTGTGTGTGTGTGTGTGTGTGTGTGTGTGTGTGTGTGTGTGTGTGTGTGTGTGTGTGTGTGTGTGTGAATATATACTGTTTAATAAATAGAATTAGCTTTTACTCAAATCAGATTATTCACTAAAAATTACGTTCAAAGTAATATATATAGATATAGATATAGATATAATATCAGAGATCAATATATATATATATATATATATATATATATATATATATATATATTTCCAAGAGTATAAAATCCAGATAGAACTCAATGCCCAGAATAGAGAAAGTATATAATATAAAAGTCTCAAACACTAATATTCCAATGTTCCATGGTTATAATTTATTACATTGGAATCGTAATCACGATTCAATTCTTCAGACCTACAAATTCAAAAGTTTTTCGAATTCTGTTTAATTTGTAGGTCTGGTGAATATATATATATATATATTGCTTTAAAAGTTATTTTAGTGGATAATCGTATTTGAGTAGACGCTAAGTTCATTTATTAAACAATATATTTATTTATTAAATGCCATATTTGTTTAAGATCGTCTACCGGCTCGAATGTCCAAGAAATATTATTAATGAAAATTTTTATGACCAGCCTAACGTGTTCAATTATATATATATATATATATATATATATATATATATATATATATATATATATGTGTGTGTGTGTGTGTTGTGTTTATATACATATGTGTGTGTGTGTGTGTGTGTGTGTGTGTGTATACAACTTAGAAAAATTAAAAAAATGTGTATTG
This sequence comes from Acanthosepion pharaonis, assembly GCA_903632075.3. Taxonomy (NCBI): domain Eukaryota; kingdom Metazoa; phylum Mollusca; class Cephalopoda; order Sepiida; family Sepiidae; genus Acanthosepion; species Acanthosepion pharaonis. The sequence goes on along the minus strand of CAHIKZ030005580.1, from coordinate 1,231,404 downwards.
CTTATAGTTAGTATGCATTTGGTTTTTGCAGAAAATGTTAAAATAAAATTTATCCTTCGTAATTGCTAAAAGTATAGCCGAAGGCTCTTGGAAAACACTCGGCCATTTTTTTTTTTTTTATAATTTATGCCCTGAAAAAATTCATACGAATATATGTGAACTTATATAAAATCTCAACCACAGTACCTTGTCAGTGGTTTTCGACGAAACTTTTATAAAAGAGGGATTACTGCCCAAATAAACAGTTTTTAAATTGCATAACCCCGTAGCGAACAAGGAAGGAAACAGTACAGCTTTCAGAAACACTACATTTTACGACAAATATAAATATATACATATATATGTGTATGTGTGTATGTGCGAGCGTGTGAATGCGTGATTACCTAATTGTGTTATATGCATTAGCCTGTTCATATAGCTACCCTTACTGTCTCAGCGTCTTCATTTACTCTCCTAGTCTGTCTATATCTATCAGATGAGGACCTACAGTAATTTTACGGCAACTTACCGAGAAGAACACCCATCAATTCAAAGGTAGCCAGAAGGAAAATGCACGCTGGCAAGTAATTTTCCCTAGACGCGGCCCTTGTCATTACTCAGATTGCATTACATGAGGTGACCCTATGTCTCTCGACTGGGTTACAGGATATATCCCGGTGCATATAATCAGTGTCATCCAACCCTACTCCGTTATACACTAGTTTAATAAAAATATTCGTCTTGGGTACGATGATAAACTACATCCGGCAAAAACGCATCGGACTGAGGAGTTTTGAGGGCGTAGTACTACCACTTAATTTATGTTGTTCCCTGGTACACCCTAACTCATGGTCGTAGCATCTGTTAGGGACCCAGCTATGGGCAATAAGTGACCACCCTCCAAAACACTGAAAGTATTAAAATATATTTTGATATCAAAAAAAAAAATAATACCAGCAATGTATTTTTTGGTAAAAGAAATTACAAGTAATACATTCTTTTTTTTAAAAAAATACCTAAACTCTCCAGAAAATTAAATGAGATGTGTATGATATTAAACAATTAAAGAATGGTAATAAAATCTTAAATTATTTATCACAAAAATACTTACATTATTTACAGACTGTGAATTAATAAGGGTTCCATTATTATTTGTCAAGTTCATTACCAACAGCTTTTTGATTTTCTCAGCTAGACGTTTCATTAATACTCCATAAACGCATTCTTGAACCAAAATTCGATTAGCGCATATGCCGGAAACATGAATTAAACGAAGGATATGTTATTAAGCTATGAAGAAGCTATTTTAAAAATGGCTTTCAGACTTCATATTGACGAAAGTTCACTGTATTTCTCAAATATTATAAGTATTATTTATTAATGTAAATACTTATTCTGTTTCTTTTTTGTTTTTTTGTTGTTTTTTTTTACATAGCATATACCTTGAAGGATTACCAAGAAAAAATGAAACATGGATAATGATATGAAATATCCTATGAAGCATGGAAATTAACATGAAACATGATATGAAACATGGATATTAACATGAAAGACCGCTTTCATTATATGAATCCGTATAATATCATACATATTTTTTAAATCAAATTGTATTTCAAAATATAACTTCAACAAGCCTACAATATAAAAGACATATATCTTTAGTAATTATTTCTCCACAAACCTGTATATGCACAAAAGCTGAGTATCATCCAACATGTATTAATTCAAAGCTCGCTAGAAAATTAAATGTCGGTAATAAATGACCCATAAGGAGTTGATATGTCGTTAAACATACAAATCAATGAATAAAAATATTTCACACTTTGTTTACTAATTCAGTAATATTCCTTTAGCATCATCAGACATGCACATCTTTAGGAGATACAACTCGGATCGAACATACATATGGTAACTTTACAGGCATTGCTGCATCCAAAGTTTTGATTTAGTCTAAATTTCGTGGTCGAGTGGTTAGAGCGTTCGCTCTCTGACCATGAGACCCGGGTTCGAATCTCACCATGGTCGATTTGTCAGGAAGGTGACTTCTTTATGTTATCCGTCTAGGAGAGATGATCCCAGCGTACGGCACCTTTGAAAAGTGTGTGGAAACCACACCACGGTGTGACCCGAGGTTTGTGATTGAAATTAGGCAGATGTGAACTTTTGGGGATTATTGTGCTTGCTCGAACTCACAAGTCATCGTGACTGAGGCTTTAAACATGCTAGTCTTGTTCAGATTGTTGATCACGCTGGACAACGCGCTCTCTCCCAGAATCTGTAACTATGTTCCGCTCAGCATGTTTGTGGTATGAACCACATGTGGGTGTTGAACAAACACAAATGTGCTTGAGCAGGTGTCTGCAATGGGGATTAGCTAACCACCCTAGTAGACTGGCATTTATAAAATTTCATTCTTATTCCTTTGGCCTGAATGTCCTTCGCTAGATATATAGCGATCAATATATGAGCAATACCAATCCTTTCCGATAAACAGAACCGACCCCCCTCGACTACTATATTCACCCTTGTATCCCTTCTCGTTGAATGGCTCTTCAACCTTCCTTGTATTGTATAGTTAAAAGAAAATCCTTTTCCTCATTTTGATATATTTAAATGGAAATCAAGGATTGATTAGAAAAAAATCTCTGAAAATATTTGATGACACGAACGGTCATTGAAATATTTGAAAGTTTTACCTGTACTACAGAAATTGTTGGTGACTCTAACAAAATAACCTACTCTCACTTTTTCTTTTGCATGGTGGCTTACAGCTACATCCTGTTAAAACACCGGTTGCCGTACGATTATCGAAGTTGTTGTAACCTAAGGAAGTATACTGAATAGAATAATCGTACGAAGGTTGGTAATGAACGATAATACTTAGGACAAGAACAACACATATAAGATTCACCAGCGGCGCGTAGAAGAAGTGAGTCAAGTGAATTCTACAATGAATCTCTAACTGCAGGATATCTACCAACCGCTCCACGCGGTCAGATGTGGCACAAGTCCGAATTTAATGTGAGGCATCCGAGCCCGTAGCCTCGGCCAACAATTCCCCGTATACTCCGTATAAAACGGAGTCCGGAAGCTGCCTCCCGAGGAGAGATTTCGCCCTAATACCAGGTGCTGTATTCTTGTCTATGCGGGTGATGTAATGGATAATGGCTCGGAGAGCCGAGTTCGCATTGCCGTTGCATTCGTTACATTCACCTACGCGAAAATAGCATTGGGGAAGTTATGAATATGAATCCACATCTTCTCCCCAACTACGGGTTAATTAGACTTATATCACTAGACCATTGTTATCGCAAAAAATTTTCGCTTTAAATAACCTGCAATGTGTTCATTAGCTGAAGAAAACGAATGAACCAATCGATCGTTACCTTTGGTCCTGCTGTTGTACGATTTGCAAGCCCTATATCGAGCATGTCTTGAATTGTAATTCTCCTAGACTAGCTTCCAACCTAGACCAGAGAGTCTACGATGGCTTGTTATTAAAATCTGAGAGGAAAGAAGAGATGAATTTATACATTTTTCCAACAGTATATGTGTTAAAGTGAATGCGTCGAACTCGCCCGGAATTTGAACTCCTCATGCCGTTTACTCGTTCCACACTGATAACTGCTCTGCTACACGCGCATCGTCATGTCGGAATGCTGATTTACAAGTATGGCGGTCTCACTTCCTTCTCCGGTTTTCACGTATACTAATCTGGTCGGGAGAAGTCGTGGCCGGAGAAATATCTCAAAAACAAACAAACCCTAATCGATACAGAAACTCTTTAACATATTTGGTTTCTAAGAAAAGAAAAACGGATAAAAGGAAAACATTTCAAGGACATATTTAATGGCGGAATTTCTATCAATCAGTTTCTGGCGCATTTAATGATCAGAATTTTCTTGAAAACTACGAAAGACTTAAAGTATTAACACAGACGCACACACAGCAGAAAATTTTACGAAAAGAAATGATTTATTTCAACAACTGAAAATAAAAAAAAATAGAAAAAATAAAAACGACATATTGAAAAACAGAACATAAAAAAGAACGTTTGGCTTGGATTAAACTTATAAAATATGAATCATTTGACTGAATTTCTAGGTTGAGGAATTATCGTTACTTACGTTATTCACAAGTGTTCTCCTTATCTCAGATCCTTTGTTATTAAATCACACTTTCTCAGCCGGCATGCCAAATTAGTTAACAATCATTTGATTCGTTGCTCTCATTTGATTTGTCTTTCAATACCAGTAGAAAAGCGAATACACTCAAAATCAACCAGCAGTAGTAGAAAGAGCAGAGAAATCAAACTTAAGGCAATAAATTCCATACCCCTAATTGTCCAGGTTGGTCACTGAAGACTTAGAATCAGTAGAAACAAATTGAGTAATAACAGAGCATTAATAGATAAAAACAGGAAGATAAATCCCTAGATATATAGCGACCAATATCAGTGTGACACAGAGAGAAAGAGTCTGGGAAACACACACACACGCTCACGTATATTTTTTCGTGAAATTGGAGTAGATTTGAATAGCGAAATTAAATCAGAACATTTTGTTTACTGATGTGGAAATTTGATCTAGAGCAGAAATTGTACCCATTGAATATGGGTCATCAGAGGACAATGGAAATGGTCGAAATAATTTTTTATCTATTAAAAATTGAAATAGAGCTGAGTAAGCTAGAAGGAACTTTGGAATTCCCATGATTTTGGTTGAAGCAGCCACAACACTGTGATAATCGTATGCGAAGTAGTATGGCCGAGGGTCAGTTATAACAGCCGGATTTATCTATATAAACACGTAGTTATGCTGAAAAAGGCAGACGGGGGAAAATTCTTGAAGAGAGAAGAGAGAATTGGCCCGGTCGAGCGTTACGGAGCCGGAACGCCATTATAACTTTAAGCCCCGCACAGAAATATTTATCCCTCCATCGCAAGAGTCATATATCATTCTGAGACGATTTAACAACAAGATAATCACATATACTCTCTCTCTGTGTGTAGAATCCAGAATATGATTTTTTACGTTAAATACTTTTCTTTTCTGTAACCTGTTTCTCTTCTCTACTATTCTTTTCTGCTATATAAAAGACATTAACAATTCAACCATTGAATCGATGTTTGTCCGGATTTCTGCAGATATTATTTTTTTTGCTGCATTCTAAATTTCTTAGCGCAGACTCCCCAGCCGTGTCTACATCTTCAGTCGACCGTGAATGGACAGACATCACTTCTGCTTTCTGGATCAAACAAATCACAACGTGGGCAGAGGCAGGATTAAACCAGCGGACCGGTCGAATAATCTACGCATGCTCAGAGAACCTATGTCCACTTCCTTAAGTTTGGTTAGGATCGAGTAGACACCTCAACCCAGAGAGTAAGACGCCGGAGGTTGAGGGGCCGGGGCGAATGTGTTAGATCAGAGTAATAATTAAAAAAGGAACGAAACGAGATATCCCTAGATTTAGGTTGAGCAATATCTGAGAAATACTAAAGAAGAAAGAGACGAGATATCCCTAGACATTTTGCCAACAATATCTGAGTATTAATAATAAATAACGAGACGATATATCCAGAAACATGTGACGAGCGATATCTGTGTAGTAATGAAAATGAACGAGACTAGATATCACTAGACATGTAGTGATCAATACTTGAGTAGTAATAAAAAAAAAGAACAAGGCGAGATATCCTTAGACATGGGGATATCAATGTCTCAGTAATAATAAAAATAGAACCATACCTGATATCCCTAGACCTTGGTGGAGCAATATCTGAGCAGTACTAAAGAAGAACAAGATGAGATATCCCTAGACATGGCGTGATCAATATTTGAGTAATAATAAAAATGGACCGAAACCTGATACCCCTAGTCCTTTCACAAGCGATATCTGAGCAATAATAAAGAAGAAGGAGACGCGATATCTCTAGAAATGGGGCCAGCAATATCTGGACAATAATACTGAAGAACGTGATGTGATATCTCAGTAGCTGAGTTTTAAGGAAAAAGAACGAGATGAGATATACTTAGACAAGTGGCGAGCAATACCTTAGCAATACCGAGGAAGATCGAGATATCTCTAGACTTGGGCAGGTAATACTTGACGAATACCAATGACAAAAAAGACGAGATATCCTAAGGCATGAGACGATCAATAATTTAGTTGTAATAAAGAAACATAGGGTGAGGTATCTCTTAGCATGGAGCTATCAAAAGTTGAGTCGTATTAAAGAAAAACCCGACAGGATATCGGAAACTGAACTATACTAAAGGAAAACGTGACGTAATTAGCCTAGTCATGTGACGATCAATATCTGTGTAGTAATGAAAAAACGAGACGAGATATCCCTATACACGGGACGATCAATATCTTAGTGGCAATAAAAAAAGAACGAGTCGGGATATCCCTAGACCTTGGTCGAGCAATATCTGAGCAATACTAAAGAACGAGACGACATATGCCTAGACATGGGGCGATCAGAATCTAAGTAGTAATGGAAAAGAACGAGTTATGACTAGACAATATATGAGTAGTACTAAAGAGAATCGAGAAAATCCCTAGACATGGGGCCAGAAATACCTTAGCAATATTAATGAAGAAAGTGACAAGATACCCCTAGACATGTGGCGATTAGTATCTGAGCAATACTAATGTTGCAACTTGACTAATGCATGGAATAATAATGCAACACAAAAGATACTTAGAATAAAATGTATTGAAACAAGAAAGTGTACACAATATTTACATATAGTCTTTTGTATATTCCTGGTAAGACCGTTCCTGGAGAATGTGTTGACTGAGTCGCAGTCGGGCAGAGTCTCAGGTTGAATCTCTTGATTCCTCCCTCTCTTCCCGGTACCAACCATATTTACATGGTCGGTACTCCACTATGCAAATTAGGTGGATCCTACTACAACAACTAATGAAGAACGAGCCGAAATATCCCAAGACATGTGGTGAGCAATACCTGTGCAGTCATAATGAATGAGGAGACGAGTTATGTCTAGACATGGGGCAATCAGTAAATTAGGTGTATTAAGAAGAATAGGGCGTGATATCCCTTGACATGTGGCTTTCAAAAACTGATTTGTATTAAAGAAGAACGAAAGAGGATATATTAAGTGGCGAGCGAAAACTGAGATTTACTAAAGGAAAACGTGACGAGATGTCACTAAACAAGGGACCATCAGGAACTGAGCAGTACTAAAGAAGAACGAGGCGAGACACCCCCAGAGATGGGGTGATCAATATCTAAGTAGTAATGAAAAAGAACGAGATATGCCTAGACATGTGACGATCAATATCTGAGCAGTACTAAATAGAAACGAGACGAGATATCCCTAGACATGGCGGCAACAATATCTTAGCAATATTTATGAAGAACGAGACGAAATATCCCAAAACATGTGGCGAGGAATCTCTGTGAATAAGGAGACGAGATATGTCTAGACCTGGAACAATCAATAAATTAGCTGTATTAAGAAGAATAGGGCGGGATATACCTTGACATGTGGCTATCAAAAACTGATATGTATTAAAGAACGAAAGAGGATATCCCTAGTCAAATGGTGATCCAAAACTGAGCAATACTAAAGAAAAACGTGACGAGATAATATTATTTCTATTTTAAGCATTACGCCCCGAGCAAGGCGTGAAGCCACTAGAGATGCAGGGGGTTGCAGAAGATTTGGAACAAGAGCAGATAGGAGAGATAGAAGAAAGGATGAGGAGAAGGATTATGGGTAGATCAAGGTAACTGGAAGTTTCGATTGACATTACATTTGAATAGTTGGAGATTATAGCTCTCAGAGAAACAGTAATTGGGAAGGGTGTTCCACAGGCGAGAGGTGCGAGGTATGAAGCTATTGGAGTAGGAGAGACGGCTACATTTAAAAGTTTCTACAGTGTAAGGGTGGGAGAGGGATGCCAGCCTCGTAGGGCGCTTGAATTCATGAAATCTGGGAACCATGTGAAAGCAGCTCATCGGAGCAATTACCATGAAAGTATTTGTAGAAAAGACAGAGAGAGACGACGGCGCGTCTGTGAGAGAGTGACTGTAGACGAGACGCCAGATCAGGGCCAATTATATTACATATCCGTCTCTGGATCTTGTGAAGAACTCCGAAGTAAACAGAAGGTGCCTCAGACCATATATGGCAGCAATATTCCATGCAAGGGCGAAGGGTTGATTTGTATATTTGAAGTATCGATTCGAGATGTCCCTAAACAAGGAACCATCAGGAACTGAGCAGTACTAAAAAAAAATGAGACAAGATATCCCCCGGCATTGGGTGATCAATTACTGAACAACAATAAATAAGATTGTGACGGGATATCCTTAGGTATATAACGATCAATATCTGAACATACTTAGGAAGAACGAGACGAGGTATCCTTAGACATGGAGTGATCAATAACTGATCAGGACTAAATAGGTACGCGACGGAATTTCCATAGACAAAGGGTGATCGATATTTGAACAGTAAGAAATTAAAACGTGACCAGATGTTCTTAGATATGAGCAGTATATTGAATGTAATCTCAACCTTTAGATTAAATAAAGTTTTCGTATGAAATTCCCTGAAGTTTACTCGGATCAACTAGCAACTGATTAAAACCTGAGAGTCCGTTGACCTAAATGTCTTGATAACCACTATAAGCACAATAGTCAAAATGTAAATAATTTCAAATTTTGGGGAATCATTTAATAGAGAATTTTGTGTCGGCACCGAGTCTCAGTGGAAACACACATTTAGTTACTATCGACCATATTAGTATCGTTAATGATGTTTTTTTTTTTTATTTGCCGTTTTCCTCATCTTATGTTTCGTATTAGCTTTTTCGAAAAATAATGTCCGATTGTAAAAGAAACCTTTCAGTTATCTTATATCATTATAAAAGCTGTACAGAAAAATATTACGCAATCCTAATTATTACACTGTCCGCATTGTTAATTTTATACCAATCTCTTTCAGAATTTAATTTAAAACATTTTATACTCCTGATCTGGAACATGATAAAAGAAGAGATGAAATAATTTCAAACGTTTCGAGTCATTTTATGGAAAATTTGTGTCGGCACCGAGTCTCAATGGAAAACGCATTTGGTTATTATTGACCATATTAAAATCGTTAACGATGCTTCCTTTTCATTTGCAGTGTCCTTTCAAGGATTATTACTCCAAAACATCCTATTCTTTGTATTAGCTCTTTCGAAAAATAATGTCCGATTGTAGAAGAAAACTTACCCTTATGTTAAAATATATCATTATAAAAGTTGTACAGAAATATATTACTCAATCCTAATGATAACAGTGTTCGCATTGTTTGGTTTGGTTATTTTGTTTTACGGTATATCAACCTCAATGGGTTATTTAATGCCGACAAAATTTTTTATTGATGGTAATATTTTGTTTTGTGAAAAATCTGTTTCTGGTAATATTTTTCCTTCAAAATTGTATTGCTGTAATATTTTTTTTTTCAAAGAAATATTACTGGTAATAGTTAACTATTTGCCCATAGCTGGGACCCTAACATGTGCTACCACCCCGGGTCAGGGTGGACTTGGGAACACCAGCAATTATGAGGTGGTTCCACCCTCCTCACAACCTCTTGATCAGAGGCCTTGCTGCTGGACGTAGTTTATCGTCTTACCCAGGACGCGGATGTAGTTTAACGTCTTACCTAGGACTTTCCGCATTGTTAATTATATATCAATCTCATTCAGAATTTAAATTAAAGCATTTTATACCGCTCATCTGGAACAGGAAAAAAGAAGAGATGCGTTTACTTATTCTTGCGTGTGTTCAGGCTTGGTTATAATACTTCTCAAACTGCTGTCAACATTAACAATGCAATTGGTGAAGTATATCCATATAAGAAAACAGATTTTAAATAGAATTTCAGCATTTCGCTATTATCTCCAACTGCATTCATTATGCAACGTCTTGCTTATTACTGACCATCCGTCACGGTAAGGCGTGATGTCACGCAGATGTCACTTTAGAAGATCAGAGAATTAAATTTATCACAAGAGAATGTGCAAGTCTACAGATAAAAGTCTGCGGTTTTAGATTTGTGTCGGCTTTAGAATATAGCAGTTGTCTAGCTGAGAAAAAATAAAGTTGGCAGTTGTTTATCTTAATAATAGACATGCAAAATATTCTTGTTTTTTTCGACTTCTCTGATAAGCGTTCATCTGCTAAGTCACGAACAAATTGGACGACCAAACATTTAACCGTCAGGTCATACGAGGTGGGGGTCCAAAAAAATTAGATTGCAAAAAGCAAGTAAACATGTCTGAATATAGATTTTTTTTAAAAATTATTACATTGGTAAGAATAAAACCGTTCAAGAACCGGACCTTATATTTTACGTGATAAGATTCAAAAACTGAAACAATCCACTATCCAAAACAATTTATCCATTCTAAACAACATTAAAATAATTACAACCACATCTGAAATAATGATGGATATGATCAGAATAAAAAGTTCCCATAACAATAATAATTCAGAAGCAGGTATATATATATATATATATATATATATATATATATATATATATATATATATATATATATAAAATATGTTGCAAGGACTGTTCCTCAAAATACATTGGGAAAATCTGCAAAACATAAAAGAAAGCATCTATGAACACAAAATGGATGTTATACACAACATTTAATGAAATGCATTTGTTATGCATATAAAAAAATTTCCACCGCCAATTTGATCTAAAGAATACTACACTTATTAAAAGTGAAATTTCGGAACATTCTCGTGAGTGCCGTTATCGACATTTATCAAAATATAAATCTGCATCTTGGATTTTTTCAAATATCTCCATTTCTGAAAGAATTACTCCTTTTCCCAAGCCAACATACATGACTATAAAAATGTTAAAAAATTAAATGAAAACGGTTACACCGCAAAAGAAAACACTTGAAACGGTTATAAGCGTGTGTTGTTTAAAATACATAAGACATAAATTAATTATCAACAAAATTAATTTAAATATTAATTTACATTAAAAGAATTCGAGAATATTATTTGCTCACTTTCATTTGTTGAACATTGAATTGTCTTACTTAGAGTTCTCCACATTTAGGCTGACATGTTGATTATTTATGCACATCTTAAATTTAAGAATTTTGAAAAATCACGATCGTTTGTGTTCTTGTATAGAGATACTTTTTACAAAATAAAATCTTTGCATTTGCCTTGATAAACTCTTTCATATGACTATACACGTCGACTAAGATAAGTTTTCCTTTTTGTCTTTATTAATTAGAATTACGTATATGCGTTGCATTCGGAGGTGACGAAAGGGGATTTTTCGTTTATGGTGTTTGTACACATATAGGGTGCGATAATGTGATATATATACATATATAGGTTGCGGAACGATTATCGTTTAAATTAGGCAAAGATGAAAACACTGATATTTCATTTTAACAGATATTTGTTGTATCCAAAATTATCTTGAAGTACTGAAGGGTAATTCAATAAAATCGACATTGGCATCAACCACGGCCTCCAGATGACTTCGGAATCTCCTGCAATTCTTTTACGGTCACCAAGATGAATGCTACCATAGTCCTTGAGTTTTGTTGATCTTTCGTTGAACTGTGCCCCGCACATAATAATCAAGCGGGTTGCAGTCTAGGGAGTTAGGTGGCCAGATATAAAGGGTGATGTAGTCGCGGAAGCTGATAGCAATGACTAAGGACTTCTGCTTGATTGGCATGGTGCAGAGTCATGTTGCCAGACATACGGTCTTCCAGCGGCCACGCCTTTGACCCAGGGCAGCACCACCCCCGCTAGGCACTTGATGTATGCATCCGTATTGAGTCTGAGGCCCTGTGGGAAGATGAACGAAAGCATAACATCGCTAGAGACCATCAATAATGATCACTCCAAACATCACCATTAGTCTCATTCAACTCTTTCCAAATCCTCTGCGCTGTCCTCAGGTTGACAAACAAGCACTCTGAAATGTTCGTATTACAGCTGACGGCGCGAATGCCAAGCAGTCCATCATGCTGTTTCCAAATTTGAATTGCATTATGGTGCTCTTTTTCTCACAGACAGCGCCCAACTGACTCTACTATAGTGTACAGTCGACAAATTAAAAAAACAGACGCGAAATTGCAAAAATAAAATGACGATAATTTACCCATCGCACCCTGTATATGAAACATATTTGGACACTTCAACGAAGCGTAATGCTTAGAAAGCTTGTCTCGCTAGATAAATTACGATTGAATAGTAAGCTCGATCCTCACATACTTTTGAAGCTATATATATATATATATATATATATATATATATATATATATATATATAAAGAAAGAACAGTAAGATATATAATCCGGTGTTCTTATAGATATTTTTTTTTTTTTTTACAAAATAGTGCTCAATGTAAATTTACAGAGCATTAATATTATAATTAATTGATTTAAAATAAGATTTTTCCGCTACCCTGTTCTAACCATGTTTTGAAACATGGTTAGGACTGTGTGAAAAACATATTTTAAATCAATTAATTATAATATATATATATATATATATATATATATGTGTGTGTGTGTGTGTGTGTGTGTGTGTGTGTGTGTGTGTGTGTGTGTGTGTGTGTGTGTGTGTGTGTGTCATTTTGAAGCTATGTATTTCAAATTTAAATATGCGTGAAAAACATTTGGCCTCATGTAAAGAAAGGTTATATAAAATTTGACAGCACTATAGACATATATATAGAATTTTTTATGTACTATAATTATTTTATACGAATTTTATATATTATGTAGACAATTTAAAATGGCATCTCCAGTGGTGAATGACATTTAGTTTAATGTGGGTGTTTCTTTTGAATGTTAATAGATTCTTGAATACTGAGTATATATTTGCAGTCAGTGCTATATCTTATGTTGGTATAATCTACTAATATGTTTGTAATAAGTTGTATTCTATTTGTGCGTAATGTGATGATCGATATTTAACTAAGTATCGAAAAGTGGCAAGTTAACTTATGAGGCTAAGATTTGTGTGACCAATGTAATGTTTTTGTATTAACTATGACTCTACGTGAGGACTCGGATTAAATGAATTGCCTGTATTCATTTATCTTTTTTTCTCAAGTCTCTTTTTTACATAATTTTCTGTTTAATCTAATAAGTATCCCAATAATTTAAAATCGTCAATCTAAGAAAAATGTCAACAAATTTATTTAAAGTATCAGTCGATAGTGTTAGTGTTTTATTTGCGGTTTATACACAAGTGTCAGTGCTATTATTCAATTCCTGATCACCGATCAATTTAAAAAGAATAAAACATCTCGAATTTCAATAACAATTCGAACTTTCTAATATAATACCTTCTTCCTTATTTCTGTTACTTTCCAGTCTAGCTTTCTAAAAGACATCTCCCTGTTCAAGCTAAGGAAATGTTACCATGACACCTTGTAAAGAGTTTCTTTTATATCCAGCCTTCCGATTTAAAATGACAATTACTAGGACAACGCTGTCTCCATCAAAAGGACAATCATATCATCCTTTTTCCAGAATGCGACTAAAATGCTTTTTTTGTTGAGTACGGCATTCACGCGAAACCATCTACATTCTGAAAGAAGGAATAAAAAGATCTTGTGTCACAATCCAATCTAAATGGTTTGTAACCTTAAATGCTTACTGAAGTGAAATTTTCCTCAACAAATTCTTTGGAGGGAATAAGAACATAGGTACTATTAGACTAAAATCATACATTCGCAATCTCAGCCATTTTTTTTATCTACTTTTTACGATGTTTGCTGTTTTGCAAATAAAAGCGCCCATTGAATCTGTTTAGCTTAACCAATCGCAGAAGCCTATTCACTTTTCACGCCTAAAATGAGGTATTTCCCTCTTGGCTCTGCTTCAAATGAATAAACACCGTTAAAAGTTAAAACTTCCCAGACAATGTCTCACAAACAGACCTTTCTAAAAGGCAACAAAGAGTTATAACATTCTCTAGTTTACATTCTTCGAGCTAAACGAAAGAATGCGGGTCGATAGGTAATCTGGTTCTAACTTCTTGAATTTGTGATTTATCAATATATATCAGATAATATGACCAGCGACTAAGCCGCTACCATGACAAGTCTTCTGGGGAGAAGTTTGGTGAGACATCCAGGTCTGTTTAAAAAGAAGAACTGAAATACAATTAAGGAAATATAACTAGACACATTTTAAGAAATTATTTTATATCCATCCTTCACATTAAAAGGGATGTCTAACCAGACAACACCGTCCCCATCAAATAGACAAATATATCACCTTTTGATGGCATGACTATATATGCACCCAGTGCGGTGTATGAAATAAAATAGCTACGTATAGAGTCAGCTAGACTGAAGTCAACGGTAAGGGCAGATGACAACCCCGATCGAACCAACGGTCACGTGTTCGCTAACAAGGCAAGTTGAAAGAAATAAGCTGCTGTTGAGCCATGGAGAGATACGTTCAGCAACGTGTACCGGCCCTAGACAGGTTATGCATAAACGAATATTTCTCCATATCAACCCAGCTATTCGGAGTGATTTGTTTGAGTGCAATTACGCCTATGGTACTTCTGCTTGATTGGCATGGTGAAGAGTCATGTTGCCAGACATACGGTCTTCCAGCAGCCACCCTTTTGATCCAAGGCAGCACCGCCTCGGATAGACACTTGGTGTATGCATCCGTGTTGAGTCTGAGGCCCTGTGAGAACATGAACGAAGGCACAACATCGCTAGTGACCATCAATAGTGATCAATAGTTACTGGACTGATGATGATTATGATGTTATCAGGAATATGGTTGTTTCATTATATTAAGTCGATGGTGTAGGAGAAGATTGTATTACGCCAATTCTTTCAAGAAATGATTGTCTATGTTGATAATCAGTAACTGAAACTCTGGCTGTTGCTTAAGACTGGGCACAGAAAACAAGAAACATTTTCCAGATCAGATATTGAGATATAATTTGCATCTTCTAAGCATGTATGAGACAAAACTAAACTTATGTGGGACTAAATGGGAAAGTAATATCTGCCTGGCTGTCTCGTTTGAAAATCAACCTAAATCATTCTAAACATCGCTGCGTCAATAACTTCTGACCGCAAGTTGATGCAGGGCAACGAAAAACCAAATGATGATCTACAGATGAATAAAATAATAATAAAATCAGAAGTAAGAAGATTAAAATCCGGTGTATTTAAGTTTTTCATCTGACGAATTCCTCTGCGTAAATGGTCGAGACGTCTTCGCTTGCAATTAGAAAAATAAAGAAAGACAACTAACAATTATAGAAATAGTAATATATAATTTATCTTTAGAAAGTTACTGTGATGAGATTAGCTATTCTTATTTCTACGTTCATGTGACTTCATGTTGAAAGACCGAATTTAAGCAACGTCAAAGCAGTTCAATACCTTGATTTGTGACCACTTAGAATACCTAGTCCTTTAAGCTATGATGTGCGGGTGGTGTAATGGATAATGACTAAGAATTGTTAATCGTAGAGCCGAGTTCCAATTCTCGTTGGAATTCTTATATTCACTGATGCGCATATATACGAAAGATATAAAATCCATTTCTTCACCCCATACACCCCCAGCTATGAGTTAATTTATAAGACTTATATTACGAAATCATGATTATCTCCAAAACATCTTATAATCTAAAAATATATTCTGGGCTTAAATAACGTGCAAACGTTTGATAAACCGTAGTAAACGAATAAATCCAAAAAAAATTACGTTCATGTATATAGAGTTTAGAGAGTTTCTGAAATGGTATTTACCAGGATTCTTAAAAAAAAATGACTCCCAAGAAACATAGCTTTGCTCTAGAATGACAGAGAAACCTCGGTTCCCGAACGTTTCGCATGTCGAAAAATTCAGTTTTCGAACGGAAAATTTTGAGATGAAAATACCTCGCTTAACGAACAAAATTTCGGTTCTCGAACAACATTAGGTCGACCGTCGTGTTGTATATATATATATATATATATATATATATATATATATATATATATATATATATATATGTGTGTGTGTGTGTGTGTGTTTTGTGTATTGTGCCGTGCTTTTCATTTCCAATTTTATTGTACTGTGACTCCTTTTCTCTACATTGATTACTATTGGAAAAAATAACATTTCGAGTTACGAACGGCCTTCAGGAACGAATTAAATTCGTGAACCGAGGTTCTACTCTAGTTAAATAATACATTTTAGATGCATCAAGGGTGGTCTTCAGTGATGCACTGTTCTCATCGCCGATTTCGGGTTTCGCATCATATCTGATCCAACGGCAACCCCGGCCTAATTCAAGACGAGTCAGGCCACCTACTTGAAAGCGTCGTGCTACGCACCATGACATTGCAAAAAACAGAAATTACATTCCGAGCGAGGCCGAACTTCGACCGCTCTTATTGACATATATCAGTCAACGTCAGCCAATGAAAACAGGGCTTTTCACGCTCCTCTCCTATATAGTGTTGTCTTTTTACTTCATCCGGCTTAGCTTCGATCTACTACTTCCGGAATCCATAACTTTATTGCATAGTTTAATCCAATGCTGTACATATTAAATACTAATCCCATAGCGATACTAACTCTTGGACTAAACCTACACGCGTACCCAACCCAAATCTATCCTATACTAGGACTTTCTAAAACAAAATTAGCTATTCTAACTTTCAGGTAAATCTGTAAATCTACATTTAACTTATACTCTTATTCAAACAAAATCACTCTATGCAAAAGCATTTGATAAAAGACGCCACTCAGAAGTGTTAAAACTTTTAGGTAATGTTGACATATTTGGGAGGGATATTAGAATCATTCGGAACATATACTAGCAACAAACCGCAGGTATGCTAAAAGAAAACAGATTCAATAAATATACGAAAAAAAGAAACCTGTGTAAACAATACTGAGAGGATAAGGCCAACCAACATTTATTATGGGTGATCACATAACCATATAAGATATGCTGATGATTTAATGTTGATAGCAGCCACAGAAAGGAAACAACTTGTCTTAGAGAAGATAATGAAGTAAAGCGAGAAGAAAGGACTATACATTATTTAATTCATTCTAAACTTAATTTCAAGAAGACAGAACGCATAGCTCTGAGCAAAAGCAGCAAATTTTCAAAGTGAAGATCCCAAACTCAAGCAAGTACAACAATTTAAATATAGTGGAAATGTGTAACAGCGGATGGGAAGTGCGTACCTGAAATCTGAAAGGACGTTGGGACTGCGAAAACTACCTTCAAAAAACTAAGCAAAGTATAAAGAAACAAGGAAATGTCGTTAGAAACAAAGAAAAGAGTAGTGAAGTAAAATCAGTCCTCCTATATGGTAATGAATGCTGCACAATCTGCCTAGAGTTGGAGAAGTTTTAAAGCAACAGAAATGTGGTTCTCCAGAAAGATAATGAGATTACTGTGGTCCGAAGATGTGAGCAACGACGAAGTATAAGAGAAACTAGAAACAAAAAGAATCCTAATACTTATATGCATCAGAACGATACAGTTGACATTTCTGCCGTAAATAATGAGGAAAGATGGCTTGGCAAATTTGATACTCACAGGACTTATTGACGGCAAGAGGGACCATTTCCTAATTAGCGAGGTTTTAGGAGAGATAACAAAAAGATAAAATTTATTCGAAACTTCAAAGGACGGGAAGTATGGAGAGCCATGATCGTCAACATCGTGAGGTGACACGGCAATTATCAATTAACAATTCAAACAGGTAAATTTATTATTGGTCTCGTAGATGAAGTGGGTCTCCAAAACCTGTTCTCCAACTTTTCTCAGGCTGAATAAAATCACTTGACGCTCGAGGTCGACTGATATACATTAAAGACCTCAGAAAGTTGCGTCATAGGGATTTATTGCAAAAACTCTCCAGCTATGAAATCTTAATGTAATGTCTTCTTAATTATCAAATGTTTCCTATCTGAAATGAAGTTAACAGTCATTTCTTTGAAGCCCTTATCAATAATGACATCCCTAATGTCCTATTTTCGGCCCTTCTATCTTTCTGGATTATATTAACGGCCGACGTGAATATTCAGAAATATGGATGACCAAAAGTCGAGAGCTGATTTCACCGATGACTTAGCTATTACAGCTGAATTGAAGAAAGGAATTTTCATTCAAACATCCATAATAAATTTAGTAAGGCTTCATAATCGCCGAGCAAACCGTAAATTTACTCCAGTCTTGAGGAACGTTCGTACTAATTGGAGTGTTATGCAAGAAGGAATATTCCAAGTTTCCATTGACCATTATAGACATTATTATACCTGTTATAAAATAACACCTTAATACGCAACCGGAAGAGAATAGCTGAAAGAAATGATGAACGTGCATATCGATATATATATATATATATATATATATATATATATATACTCTTGGCATCAATTTGTCACATATAGATAAATTATAACATAACTATACCACAAACAGTGTGAAAGAGACTAAAAGAGAGATGATCTTACTTGTAATATTTCCCAACGGGAAAAGTGGCAGGTCGGTGATGTCCTTTATGTTGATGCTGGGACCTGATCATTTTTTTTCTGTATGTCCTACCTTTGTGTTCTTATGATATCCTGTCTTCACCGTATGTTACGAAGCAACTGAACTGGGTAGACATGTCTTGCCTAAGAAAGGAATGAATAGCAAATTATTTTTCAGTCTCTATAAACTGACGTTACTTACAGGCGTTCCCGTGACCCTTATGACTTCATCAGAACTAACATTTCCATGCCTGTAATGCTTCCAGTGAGGTTCATTGCCTCGAACGCCTAGTTTAGTTCAGTTTTCACATTCATGTCATCTATAAAGACGCTTGAAGATTAGTCGTTTACTTATATCCCTGCAGACATTAGTGGGTTATCTGTACCTATGCAGACATTACTTGTTTACTTATACTTCTGGTTACTTGTACCCCTACATATATTACCTAAACCCTTATGAAATATCCTCTAATTTTTTAAAAAAGTCAGATCAAACCAAACATGGAATATTTCTGCCATATAAGGGCTCGTGTTTCCCACTCCACTCTGTTATTCTATTCCCTGTAACCTCTCGCCCACGGGAGAAACGTTACTAATCTTTCACTAATCTATGTCTATTTCAGACTGTAGCAGCTATGCCCCAACATGCCATATACACAGCGTGAAATTATTCTAATTTCAGTCGTATTCCATTGGTAAGGAAGAAGTACCAATCAGAAAACATCTTTCCCAGATCTGATACTTTGTCGAACAGTCTCCAGAAGGTTGCTTCTCAGATAAAATGTTTTAGTCATTTAACACCAAGCAAGGAAATAAAGCCACTAAGATGCAACAGGTTACTCAGTGGGAGAGAATATGAAAAAGAAAAAAAGAAACATTATTAACCCTTTGAATCCTGAAAATCACTTTACCTGTGGTAGAGAAAAATGACTTAATGCCCAGCTACTGGTAGCAAACACGCTTCTCAAAACCTCCTAATCAGATGTTTTGTTGCCGGATGTCGTTTATCGTTGTACTCAGGACCGGCATTTATTAGCAACACGTTTATTTTGAATCTCGGATTAGAAATCGATTTCGAAATGTTAATTTAAAGAGTATCAGGTGAAGTTAATTGATGACTTCCACTCTCGTCATATACCAACAGGAGCAGGCGAATCTTTAGCTCCAAATATAATCATGTTTGAAATTATGGCATTTAACAAAAATAAAACAATTCATTTACTAAATTTCGGACAATACACCACTGAATTCGTATAACACAATTGTCATTTTACTAACGGTGAGTGGGGTCTGTGATGGTGACACTCCATGTTTTACTCAAACTTTCTAATCCTATTTATGCTGTGATGCAGACAATCCCAAGTTGTAATTGAATGTATTGTAACTTAATGCTTTCCACGTCAACTTCGCAATTTCTATTGCAGTTGGCCGCAAGACAGGAATGTACACACTTGTAAAAATCCGTACAAGTAACTGTTGAATTCTTCCCTCCCTCCTCTATTTAGCATTTAACCCACTTGGTAAATTACAGTCGAAACCATTGCCACAGAATAGGAACTGTCGTGCTTTAAATTCATGGTTTTTATACCATGCTTTCCTAGGAAAGCTCCCAAAATGGAAATTATAAAGGATAGAGGAAAATAACTCCATTGAATGGAGCAAGTTTTCACCATCAAACAATATCCCTCGCCACAAAGACAATAGCATTGTCTATGAATTTTTAACAGAAATTTACAAAATTCTGCATGCCGCTCTTGCGGACTTAGCTCATATATTCCCAAAGATTTGTACTTTATCATTTGTTTGATGCTTATATTTCCATTTCCTAAGTAGCATCTAGGGCGTCTTCTCTTGCAGATAACTCTACTTCTAATATTCTTGCAGTTGATAGAGTGTCCTTTGTTTCTCGTTTTCGCCTGTCTAGGGGGTCCCAGGGCCGGTGCGTAGTACTCCCGAAAAGCCCCGACTGATTAGGAACCTCGAACAGTGATTTTTTGACCAGCATTATCTTATCAACATTTCCATTTTTCTATCGATTTTTAAATACGTTAGAAATTAAACTAAGCTGAATTATTAAAGGATAGAATACTTTCTCAGATTTCTGGTGTATAAAAAAATACAAAAAGATCCGTAAATTTTGTTTTTCTCATGCTAAGTCGCGAAAAAACACTGTACAATATTTACTATTTTTATCCATAATGTTGAATATGATAAATTATCGATCTTTTTAAAAAGAAAAATCCAAAGTTCATGTTAGAATTGCAGTAAAATATTGTTGATTCATTTAAGACTAGCAGCCATACCCAGCTGGTCGATCAGAAAAAACGTCCAATTAGAATGGGGCATAAAACAAAAAAATCATGTTTAGATGGAACAGAGTCTATCTTCTTCAATTACTTTAACATACTTATATTAAAAACATTTTGAATTTATGCAGTTAATGGTATAACAGAAGTAGTCTGTATTTATTTAATCGAAGTTAGCCGAGGACATGAAGGGGTAAAGTAGGCAACATGAAGACCCACAATTATATTGGAGTTTTTGAAATACAATTTTTCAGTGTGCTACCAGGGATGTAAATGAGGATATATTTATAAAGCAATTGTTAAGTCTGATGAAAATTAGTTGAATGATTAACGAAAAATAAGAAAAATAAACAGCAACAAATCGCCATTTTACACTATTTACGCGGGTTGTTACTATATGAGTGGACTCAATTACCACGTGAAATGACTGTTAAAATTAAACTTATTGTTGGCTACAATTGAGTGAAGTTTGTATTAGATTGCTTCAAAATCGAGGGAGTTTTTAGTTTTAAATTTACGTTGAAATCGTTTTTAGCGGTTTTTCGCTAAACGCAATGGCATAGAATAAAAATGAGTTATCCCTGAGCGAGTTTAAACGAAATCGAAACGAAAAAGTTGAATTTATCGATTTTTGATTGGCTTTATAGATTATTAATTTTTTTTTTTAGATTATCGATTTTTTACGTTAAGAATCTATGTCTTACATTGTAGAATGTATGTGCTAAATTTGGTCGAAATCGGTTTGATGGATCTCGAGTGAAAAGTTATCACAGACAAACACACAGGCATCCTCTGTTTTATATAGAGACATGGAATGATCTCTTATGACATTCATATTTAAATACATTGTAATTATTTTCAATTTTTTAGTTGAATTGTTCACCTATATTGCATATAAGCCATTATTTTACATAATCATGTTACAATAAAATTTGTAATTTATGTGAATACTTCCTCATAAAAATTGAGTCTGGGGCCTCGTATCATAGATTTGTAGAGGGACCCCAAGACCCTGTCACCGGCTCTGGGAGGAATTGTAGCTTTTGTTTTCTAAGTACAGTGTCATCTGCGTATCTTATATTGTTAAGATTACGCCCAACGATAATATATCCTGGTAGGGTCTCCAGTTCTCTTAGGATAGCGTCCCTATAAAGGTTAAATAATTCTAGAAAGAAGGTACATCCTTGTCTCAAGCCCCTATGCTTTTTTTATAGCGAGTCAATTTATTTTCTACCCGGATGAATGTTCTTATATTGGTACAATTCATTTCGAGGGAAGACATTCGGATATTTATTTAAAGCGAAGAAAAATATTATTTAAATATGATTTATAAAGAACAACGTTACAGGATAAACTAGAATTCACTAGAAACATGTGCACTTCATATGAAATCACGTAGATCAAATATACAATGTTGGTCCGAATTAGCGGACGCGGTGATATACATCTGCTACGGAAGCACAACTATGACATGATGGGTTGTAACTCACTTGTACCGGGTAATTGATGACGCTTGTCTGTGATACATATATAGATAAAACAAACAAGCACAAAGACTGACAGAATCTTTTCAAGCCTAACCCAGGACGTGATAAACAAGGATAATTAAATTGATTTATGATACCCAGAGATCCGAAAACACTTTTCCTCACAGACATCTGCGTGCCTTATATTGCTAAGATTATGCCCATGGATAATAAATTCTGCTAGTAGGGATTGAGAGAGGCAATTCTAAAAGAATTGGAAATCCTACAGGGATTCAGCATCGGTGGCCATAATCATAAGATAAGCAGATGACACAGTACTGATACACACACACACACACACACACACACACACACACACACATATATATATATATATATATATATATATATATATATATATTATATGAAATGGACACAGAGGTGTTGATATGCCGCTAATCAGTAAACAACCAACCTATTGAACAACGAATTTTCTAGAAAGGATTAAAAAAATCATATTATATTTATAAAATAATCACAAAATACTTTTGTCTTTCCCCTTAATAATAAAATAAACATTTTGACGATAAACCTTTCTTTTTATCAAATATATTTCCAAATTTCAAAATCTGTGTCTAAACTGCACTTTTGAGTAGTTTGTGAACACATCTATTTGTCATTTCCCAGTTCCATCTCTGTCTTTCGGCAGAGTGCGCTCAGAGGCAGCAGCTTCAAAGGGAACAGCAGCCAGAGGCCGTGCCCTCTCATTGCACCAGAGAGAAGGAACGATGCTCGCACCGAGGCCAGTTTAACAGGCAGTTGCAGGGGCTGCGAGCAATTTTTGTTCCTAGCCCGGATGTACGTGCTCGGGCTCCCCACATTAAACCGACCTTGTGTCACAATCTGAACTCATGGGGGTGAGTAAATACAAAAATTGCAAAATGTATGCCCCATTGAAATGCAGAACTTTGCTAGAGAGAGTTGGTCCTAAACGTTCCCATGGCGTTTTGAAAATACATATGAAAGTACATTAAATTGTATTTTTTTCGTTTTACTCTAAATTCTATTATAAATTTAACAAAATAAAAATTATATATATATATTTATAAAATATAACGGATTACAAAGAATTAATATTCCGTTTTCTAAATCCAAGAAAAGTTATTTATTTTTCTTTCTTTCAATTCAATCAGACAAATTCTTCAAACTATAAGACATGTTAATAAAATCCAGAAAGGAATATTTTTGATAGTTTTGCCTTGTGGCAATTACTGTAGGTTTCTTAAGCTGACGGTTTCTCCTTCGTCTACTTTGAACACAAAATTAAACAAAAATATATGCTTCTGTCTAGGAAGAAACAATTGGAAGAAACCTGCTAAATCAATAATAGATCATTCTGTCAGATGAAAGCTTATTTTATCTTGTCACTGTAACCAATTAAATTTTGAGCCGGACTCCATCTTTGCGCAAAATAACGACCACAGACATCTGATGACAAAGTTTTATTTCTCATTCTCTTTACCTCTATATCTGTCTCTTTCGACTCACACATACATAAATCTCAACGTTATTCTATATCCGTGACCATTCAAGATGTTGGCGGCCATGGCTATGCAAAAAAAAAAAAAATCTTTTTTTGCTAATCTAATAATATCAATAGATAGGTTCGCCTATTACCCGGTTCACGCTCCTTCCCGGTTTTTCGAACAGGATTATTGGTTTATCCCTTGTCTCCTGTTTAGGATAAGGTTCCCGTTTCCTTCTAAAATTTACTTCAACTTTGTACTTCTAATGTCTTCGCCTATAGTCTGAAATTTAATTAATTATTTATGTTCTATTTTTTTGCCCCAATAGGAGTAGATAGCTGGCTGCCACGAATAGACAGGAAGATTCTATTGGCCAGCGTGAGAGCCAACAGCTGACTGGCACGAATGTTAACTAGCATGCTAGCATGCAAAAAAAAATCGATAACTGCATTCGTCACAAGTGGGGAAAAATTTAAATCTGCATGGCACTTTACTCCAATTGACTCATTCGCTTGCTTAAACTCAACGTTGATTCTGATTCCGCAGAACTGGGTTGGGTGTGAAAAAGGATTTGTTGTTAACATTCTTTTTTTCATTCGGTTTTTCCAATAACGAGTCCTTTTTTAAAGCTGATCGTTTTCTGTTCATTTTGTTTAGTCCTTTTTTCGTAACAGATTTAATGTTTAGTATAGAGCTTAGAAAAAATTCGCAGTGTGAGATAGGCAAGAAGCAAGACATGTAGCAACATCAGCACGGCAAAGGGAACTCCTTTAAAGGCAAGGAAGGGCAAAAATATTTTAAGTCAGTTAATATTAGTAATTTATTTAATGAGTTCGTGGAAAGAAATGACAGAAGAGGATCCAGGAGGGAGTCTTCTGATAGGCTCCGAGTTATAAGGGTTTGGGGTTTCTCTGTATTTGATATGGCTTGGTTTGTTCGTTTAAATTCGTATGCGTCATTCAACGTCGAAATTTTATTTTCTTGGGAGTTTTGGCAAGTTTCTTTTAATATTAAATTATATTGCTGGGATTTTATTTACTATTTTTTTATTATTAAAATCTATTTCTGTAAAAAATGTTCCTATTTAAATCGCTTGCTGGATATTTTTTTCTTGTATTTTTTACTATAAGCATATATTTTAAATTTCCATAGTCTTTTGAACCGAGTTAGGGGAGATATTTGGCCATATCTGGGACACTAACAGCAATGTAGAGGTTGTTCAAGCTCCTCAAAATCTCTCGAGACAAGAGGCCTTTATGTTAAATTTAGTCTAATGTCATACTCAGGGCGTCTCTGTATTATTACTTCTGTATAAATTGTAATAATCTTCATCCCATGATAGAATGTGAGGATCCAATTTGTTAGCTTGATTTTACACACACACACACACACACACACACACACACAGACATATATATATGTGTGTGTGTTTGTGTGTGTATATATATATACATATATATATATATATATATATATATATATATATATATATATATATATATATATTAAGTAGACATTATTTTTAGCGGATACTCGTAGACACTCCGTTTATTTCTTAAAGAGTAAATTTTCGTCTACCAGCTTGAATTTTATTATAGAAAATATGCGCTCTCCGACAGTATTCGAATAGAATTATCTGCCATATATATATATATATATATATATATATATATATATATATATATATATATATATATATATATATATATGAGAGAGAGAGAGAGAGAGAAAGAGAATTTGTAACCCTCAATACGAGGACGAGGAAAAATACATTGAAAATACTTTTAAAAACCTCTAATATCCTCATTATTTCATATACAACGTGATACAAAAGGGCTCGTAAAATAATTTCAAGTAGAAGAGTGACCCTTTCTAACAAGCTTAATGAATCAAATTATGCTGTTGTACCAACCGACCCCATCACAAGTCCAACTGAAAAGAATTCATCTAAGCTAACATAAAAATTAATTACGACTTCTAATACGAAACAAAACAATAATAAGCTAAAACTTGTCTGTGTAATTTGCTCTATCACCTGTATTAATTGCCACGAAGATTACATAGGAGCAACCTCGATGAATTTAAATAAATTATTATATGAACATAAAAGGAATCTTTTACAAAACAACGCACAGACTGCATTGGTTGCTTCACCGTCATGGGCCTGACGAATATTTTCTATTTAAAAATTATTACATTTGTTAAAAGACAAAGCAGCTTGCTAAGATGAAAGGATATATACAGAGAATTTCTAACATTGCACCTTTCTTGGATAGGCTATATGCTGGAAACACATACCCCAAAAAATTAAATTTAAAATTTTCAGCTCTTGTGTAGTTTCATCAACAGAAATATGACTTTAGTCCGATGAATTTCGAAAGGATAAAATGTGTCACACGAATATTTTCCACATTGTCATTAACTTTCCTAACATATATATATATATATATATATATATATATATATATATATATATATATATATATATATATATATATATGATGTGATGTGAACGCAAGTAATATATAACTTCTAATGTTCACAACATTAATCCAAAAGATGGCTCGATACCGATAGTGGAGCGGTAATTATTTATTTATTATAATTTTATCATATAGACAAAACCATTTTACTCACTACAAGGATGCAACGTGGTTTCAGTGTATTTCAACTGCACTTCGACGGGTGAGAGCCGAAAATGGTTATGAGCAATCTTACTGGTAGGCAAGCCGTATGTAGTAAGTAAAATGGTTTTGTTTATATGATAAAATTATAATAAGTAAATATATATATATATTTGTGTGTGCGTGTGTGCGTGCGTGTGTGTGTGTGTATGTGTGTGTGTGTGTGTGTGTGATTTTGGCGATTCAAAATATTAACTTATCAATGGTATCGACTCGGAATCCATTTTCGAAACAATTTTGAGCTGTTTTCATTTCATTTATTTTTGCTTTTGCGATTGAATAAATTGCTTATTCTAGTCTGTCTCTTTGTTCTTTCAGACTAATCACTTTTCTTCAGAAACTTGAAAGAAATAAACTTCTATTATGAACGGTAATTTGACAGAAACCTAAATAACAACACTGCGAAACAGAACAGACGATCAATACCATATATATATATATATATATATATATATATATATATATATATATATATATATATATATATATATATATATATTTGGGCTGCAATCACTCTTTAATACAAATTTCTTTAAAACCGGCGTTTTGTTTTTTGAAATTTTTTTCTTCCGGTCTCATAATTCTTTTTTTTTTTTCGGACATAAATTCTGTGGAAATTGTCTAAATCTTCTGCATGTCCGAGCTCTTTCGGTTATTCTTTAAGCTATTATCAAGAATGATTTTATTTTTACTATTAACATAATGTATGAACGCATTTTCATCTAGTTGATAATACAAACATAATAACCTCATTAAACATGTAAAAAAAATGTCTAAACATAATGGAAATCTTATTCATAATGAAGAAAAACGCAGCACGCAAAAACATTGACTATGAACATGGTCACGTGTTTGTAAAATAAAATATTCCTGTACACTACCTACATACATAAATAAAACAAATTCATATATTCAGTTCAAAGTAATAAAAAAAAAGAAATTATCTTTTATAATGACTAAAAGAATAGTCACGATCTTTTAGACATACAGAACATTCGGACAATTTCTACATAATTTATGTCCAGAAAAGAAAAAAATGAACATTAGAAGAAAAATTAAATGAAAAACTTAAACGCATTTTTAGAATTCTAGAAAAGAAAATTCGGATTGCCAACACATAAACAGAATGTCTCATATCAAGAATATTCCACATTGAACATGAAGAAAAAAAACGTTAATTATTTTTAATAATATGTAAAAAAAAAATCCACTTTCACCTGAAGACGGTTTCTGCGAGACCAGACCAGAAACACGTGTCGTGAAATTATACATAAAACAAAGTATAATATTTTTCATCTCAATAAATCCACATTACAACCAAAAACGTTTGTGGCAATCCCCTCTTCTTTTTAATATACATACTTTTCTCTCGTTGGAACCACTACAACATATTTCCTTTATATATATATATATATATATGGAGAGAGAGAGAAATAGAGAGAGAGAGATGGACAGATGGTAGTGGAAGGAATATCAGGACTGATTGAGAAATCGAAAAATTCAGGTTATATTCTAATATAGTTATTTTCATTCAACTTACCTGCAAATTCCTTAGGGAATAGTTTGAATTCATCACTTGGCACCCAGTATAGGTGAAGGATAACTCCGAATTCAAAGCTTCAGATATTTTATATTTTTAATTTCGCGCATGCGCATTGTTTGGTTTTGATTCTGTCATCTATACTATAGCTTTTCCTCCCCCAGAAATTTGGAAACCGCTTGCCGTACTGCTTGAAAATCGCTCCGGAAGGTCTAATACAAAAGTTTCAGAATCTTTTGGTGTCGATCTGATGATAGTGCAGAGGATTCGGAAAGAGTCAGGCGAGTCTAATGATGATTACGAAGGTATGGCAGCTCGGAAAGATTAGTCTGATCGTTCTCGTAAGAAAGAACACTTGAATTTGTTGGTGATGGTACTCACAATCAATATGGCGGTGTACAATAAGTCCCTTGAGAAGGTAGTGCTGCCCTGGGCCAAGAGTGTCACTGCTGGAAGACCATCTATCTGGCAACAGCACTCTGCACCATAACAGAAAACCAGGAGAACCAAGTCATGGCTGTCAGACAGTTTCTGTGACCTCATCACCACTTACAGCTGGTCACCTAACACTTAGAACTCGAACCCACTTGATATGTGTGCGACGCAGTTGAGAGAGGGGGAGTGGGGAGACCAACAAATTTTCCTTGTAACACCAAAGATGAACTGAAGGCAAGGTTTATAACAGCATTCACCAACCTAAACAAGGAGACCGTCCAGAAGAGATGCAGGAGATTCTGAAGTCGTCTGGAGGCCGTGGTTGAAACCAGTGGCGATTATATTGAATTAATTTACTCTTTAGTATTTCAATATATTTTTGTGCAATTTTGAGATGTTAATTTTTTATTTATTTTTGCGTAATTTAGACGATAGTTTATCCATCGCACCCTGTATTTGCAATACAAACATTAAAGAGAATTTGGGTGTTAATCCGAGGGCAGCGCAGAGGATTCGGAAATTTGGATGAGTCTAATGGTGATTACGAAGGTACGGCAACTCGGAAAACTCTCTCTGATCGTTCTGATAGGAACAGAACACCCGAATTTCAAGTACCTCGAAGAGTTATTCCTGCCGTGTGTCAAGTGGGTGGCTACTGGAAGATCCCATATCTGGCTACAGGACTCTGCACCATGTCACACAAGCTGTCAATTTCCGTGACCACATCCCCCCTTACATCTGGCCACGTAAATCTCCAGATGTGTGAGGCTCAGTTGAGCGAGAGACCAAGAAAACTCTTTGTAAAACTAAATATGAACTGAAGGCAAGAATTATGGCAGCATTCACCAACTTAAACAAGTAGACCGTCCAGAAGAGGTGCAGGAGATTCCGAAGCCATCTGGAGGCTGTGGTTGAAGCCAATGACGATTTTATTGAAGAAATTTGCTCTTTAGTATTTCAATATATTTTTGTGTAATTTTCGTAAATATAAAATATATCTTTTAAAATGAAACGTTATTTTCATTTTTGGGTAATTTAGACGACAATCTATCCAAAGGACCCTATATATATATATATATATATATATATATATATATATATATATATATATATATATATATGCTGTTCTATGAATGTTTTCACATTAATTATTCTTGTGTACTTTCCTCTAATGTGTGTGTTTGAGTGAATGCTTGGTCGAATGAAATCCTGAATTATTTAAGTCCCTCATTAATTTCGTCCGGTTAACTGATGTTTCTGCACCAATTGAGGATTGGCGCTGGGGTGTTAATACTTACAGTATTTTGTATAGTTTCTGATATATGAAATTCTAACCACTGAAAATATTCAATGGAGTTTCATTTTTAAAAGTTATTGTTTTTACTTACAAATTAGTTAAGTATCAGAGGTATCGTGTTGACTCTAGTAAGAATAGGAAGTAAAAATATGTTGTTTCGGTGTAAGGCATATTGTAGCTCGTACGGGACAGGGTTTGTGGCTAAATAATTTTAAGATAAGAAAGACTCGCATTCCTCTGCCTCACCTTATTGTGATACTTTCTTTCTTTTTTTGTATTCAAGAAAAATAAGTATTACTTTCAGCTATAGAACCTAAACTTTATAAATTTATGAGCAGTAATAGATTAGTGGTAAGGTATCACCATTATACAGTGGAAAGTAACCGTAAGTTCTATGCTAACAGTTTCTTCTGTCACCCTTCTTGGGCGTGGAACAATCTTCCGGCTTCTAGCTTTCCAGTCATCTTTGATTTTCAGAAATTTAAATGCGGTATTAATCTTCATCTTCTGTCTTCTTACTTCTTGTTTTTATTGTCTTCCCTTCTTAATAATATTTTTTTCACATGTTCTCTACCCTTCAGTAACTTCCTTGCTTCTTAGTGGCTTTATTGCCTTGCTTGGAGTGGAAAGATTTTTTAAAAATATATAAAATATATATCATATATATCGTATGTTTAAAATGTATGATATATAATTATGATATGAAAATGTTATGTTCTCCAACTTGAAGGCTCGTCTTGATCACGGGCCCACGCCCGTTCATTCAATGGGAGAGCCTCCTGCGTTTGCCGTTTACTTTAGTCTAGGAAACCCACCACATCTGGATGCTATGACATCACCACGCTGACTGCATACATAGCTATTATGGCCAGTCTAGCACTTGTACAAGATAACATTTAAACCTACTACAAGTGATGGCGTCGCGATCCCATCAATTTACACTTGATGGCGTCGCGATCCCATCAATTTACACTTGAGTTGGTTAATTGTGGAACTCCCTTCAGACTCCATTTTTTTCCAGCCAATTTTAATCTGCAAAAATTTAAATGCAGTGCCAATCATTATCTATTGTCCTCCTGATTATTCTTTCCTATTCCCGTTCATTATTAATCTTTTCGTTCTTAATTCTTCCACACCCTGTAACCCCCCTTGTGTCTTAGTGGCTTTACTGCCTTACATGGGTAATTCCAATTAAAAACAGGTCGCGATTTTAATACTGCAAGGTGTTTAGTCCCCCTTCACGCCAGAAACGCCTGGTGAGGAAACAGTTTCATTGGTTTGGTTTATTTTATTTTACGGTATATCAACCTCAGTGGGTTATTTAATACCGACAAACCTTTTTTTATTGCTGGTAATATTTTCAAAAATCTTTTTCTGGTAATATATTTCCTTCAAAATTATATTGCTTTCAGAAAAAAAGTATTGCTGATAATAGCTAACTATTTGCCCATAGCTGGGACCCTAACAGGTGCTACCATCCCGGGTCAGGGTGGACCTTGAAACACCAGCAATTAAGAGGTGGTTCCATGCTCCTCAAAACCTCCTGATCAGAGGCCTTGCTGCTGGATGTAGTTTAACGTCTTACCTAGGACACGGATGTAGTTTAACGTTTTACCCAGTGTGACGTCCCTAAACACAGCGTTCGCTCGCTCCTTGCTGCTTCGTTCGGGTGTCGCCGTTCCAAACGTGACGTCCGCCTGTCGCGTCAGTCGTGTTGTCTCGTCCTGTGACGACCAACTGGCTTGGTATCGGTCGCGGCACCCAAATGTGACGTTCTAATCTTTTGGTGACTCGGATGGGAATCTGGTTAGATTCGATATCAGCCTCGTCGTTCCCAATTAGCTTCCAACGTCTGGTTACCAAAGTAACTGCGTTGATCTCCAGTCTGCCTACCCACGTTGTGAATTGATCTTAGGCAGACGAAATCAATCAGTCGTCAGGGCCGCAATGCAAGTTGGGTCCAAGCGGGGGTGGTATCGCACAAATATGTATAAAAGAAATAAAATGATAACTCAAAAGTTCAAGGTATCAAAAAAAGGATAACAATACTTTATGTCTAGTTGCTGGATACATAGGACGGTGTCTATCTCCCGACCCGTTCTATGGATTGTGACACGTTGTTTTTTGTTAGGCGAGTTTTAACACTTTAAGTTGTCTGTTCTTTAAGAAATTGGTTCTTGCTGTGTCTTCAGGCGAAAATCGAAAAACTTATTTTGGTTTGTATGGATCTAAGTCGCTCTTCAAAATAAATTGTTCTTGGATTGAAGATGAGTTCGGAAGTTGCGCGAATCTTAGTCATCTGCGAGGCCTGCTTCAACTGAGCACTCTGAATTCTTCGGAAAACTCTGCCGGACTCTACTCCACTGAGCTGTACTGTACTGATTTCTGCTCGCTGCGACTTTGCTTATATGGACGCCGACCAAAACCGGGGTGGGTTTGTCGGCGTTGGAGGATCCTCGATAATTCTAAATACATATCCACTTCTTTTATTTTTGGTTAGGAATTTTCCACTTCTTCCCATTTTTGGAAGTCTTCTCTTACTCCCACCTTCTCACCATACTTCAGAGGGGCGTCAACGGCTCTCCCCACTTCTTCGTAGCAACTTCTCATACCTATCCTCTAAATGGGCGGCGGCGGCCCCCCGTCCTTGCGTCACGTGATCACCTTCGGCCAATGATGTCCAGCCGGGCGTGTGCGATCCAGCTGGCTTTGTTTCAGGAAAAAAAATATATATCTTGCTCAAAAAAAATTATCTTTTCTTTTCCTTTTCTTTCCTTAATCGCAGCTCTCATCCCCCATGTCACCTGGGATCCGTCAATGCCAATTATCAAGTGAGGCAGTCGTCCAGCGAAAACACAGTCGACCGTCGTCTCGAAAAAACAGTTCCATTGTTCTCGTCATTCTTGGTGCCAATTTCTGATAACATAGATTTGTTATCACAACCGAATTCTAACACCTATAGATGTCAGTCGTTACTCAGGGTTGGCTTCGTGTGCGGCTACAGACGGCACAGTTAATTTTTCTTATGTATCCAAAGCCCTGTATTTCACCTGTTCTTTGTCAACTATCAAAATAACATTATCAATTGGAGTTCTCTTTTTCTAGTCGGTCTGTGGTTTGCTAATTAGATGTTTGCCAGCATTAAGCGGCTGTTATCTATCCCCGATAACACAAGTTCGTCGCCAGAACATAGTCGATTCCCTTATCCACTTAGAATTTTTCTGCAATGGTAATGACACCTTTTCGCCATTTGCTACTTATCAAAATAACATTGTCAATGCCCCTGTTCATGGATGGTTTCTTTTATCATCTACGCTTAAGTCTCGCCTCTCTTTTCCTTTCTTTCCTTTCTCTTTTCCTTTCTTTTCTTTTTTGTCCTGTTAAATGGTGTCACACCAGGACGAGGAATCATTTTCAGTAGGCGATGGCCCGACTGTGCTATTCTCAGAATCCTTCTGTAGAACCAGCTTTCTGTTGCATTAAATCCCTTCATCATTGACATGATGTGGAAATAATATATAGAACGCTCATAGGCCGAAATTTCGAGCTTCTTAATGACTGGACACCAGTGGATGTCCAACGGTGAGGCATTTCCAACAGCGAGGCATTTGCCATTAAAATAGAGGCATGCAGCGTGTCATCTGTGGGAAAAATTATGAATCAACGATAATACATTATATAATAATTGAACTCTATCAAGCAAAGTGGGGAATGTGTAGCTCCAGCATTGATATGGCAGCAGTACTCACTTTTTGGTCTTATCTGTTTTTTTGTAAAGATAGTGTATAGCAAGAGGAAAGTGATATAACATATAACGTCACAAGGAACTGACCATTTTCTCAGAAACTTTAAATCTTTTCATCAAAGTAGCATTTTTTTTAGAAGTAGTAATCCGAGTGGATTTTCCTTCTTAAGAAATGAATAGGAAAAAAAGTCCTCAGACCTTTAAGCTAGAACCACATATATCAAAGACATGGTTAAGCCCATAGCAGATGATTTCAAAACTGTTTGGATTATGGAGAAGTATTTCTTTGTTTGATTTTCAAACAGATATATTATGTCAGATTGGGATTAACAACATAAAACAAAAGTCAGAGCAAACATCGAGACATCTTTATATTAGATGATGCTCTAGAATATAATTTTTTTAATTTTTTACCAGTAAAAATAAATGACTTATTTTTGCTGAACACCTCTTTTTAGAATGATCATTGGAATTAACTCAAAGTCGCCTGAGGAATAAAGCTTTGCGATTCGAACAAACGTGTTTGCCGCATTAAGTATTAAGTGAGCATCACTTTTTCCTTTATTCTTTGCGTCCTGCTAAAAACCAATGAAGGATTAGAAGGGGTAGAATGTGTTCAATGGCTGACATAGTTAAGTATTTGACACTTGAAAAAATGTCGGTGTTCATGCCCTAATAAAAGTCATGATTTCGAGATGTAAACTCGTTCCTTTCTTTCGTTCATATATATATATATATATATATATATATATATATATATAGATATGTATGTATATATATATATATATATATATATATATATATATATATAGAGAGAGAGAGAGAGAGAGAGAGAGAGAGAGAGAGAGTTCGATTTCAGTCGAATCCATTAGACTTTCACGTGCTAATACCCTTCTTTTCCCTCCAGCAATGGGTAAATAGCAGCACAGACTGGGTTCTATAGCATTGGATTACAACTGGTCTAGGAGAAGGATAACTCTGCATTCAAAACCTTCGGAGGGTCGTTTAAGGACTTTGTGTCACGTAGTGCACCAGATCTCTGTATTCGGCCTTTCAAAAATTGTCCTTAGTTCTTCACAAAGCTTTCACCACTAAAATCAAATCATATGTGCTGGTGTCTGGGTTGTTGGCCCCTCGGAACTGAGCTTTTTGACCCTCATGTCGAATACAATTGGAGAGTCTACCATATATATATATATATAAGTAATAATAATAATAATAATAATAATAATAATAATAAAACAAATCCATTTACATCATAAGGGGGAATAGTCCATTTCGGGAGACATCGAAAGTTGTCGCCTGTCTTTTCAACCCCGATGTGCAATGAAATTAAGCTCATGTCTGTAAGGATAGAGGAAGGTGGGTGTAACAGTTCACAGTGAGGAATTGAGACTGGAATCTAAAGAGTCAACTTAAGCTTTAACTTACCGAAAACAGCTAATACAGAGTTTACCCTTTTCACTGTTTCACTCAGTATCTAAGTACGAGACAAGGGTCAAGAAGGGTGGTAGGCATCTATCTTGAAGGGAAGGAGTTTTATTTAAAAAAACAATACAAAATAGAATATTAACCTTATGACAACAAAGTAGGTTATTAGAAGAAAACACAATTTTTAACTTAAATTTAAAATTAAAGAAAACATTAAAAACGAACCCCAAAAATAAATTCAAAATTTATATCTAAAAAGAGACGTAAGTGATTAATGGAAAATTATGTAGATATTGTAAATGGATGAAATTTTACAAATTATAACTAATATAGTCTAAAAGGTTTAGACTGGGAGAAATTCCACTATGGTAATTAGAATATTAGAATTTCATTCCACACTGGGGTTGAAATGAATGAGTATAACTTTCATCGTCTGCCGGAATAAACTATTCCCCATATGAAGTAAAAGGACTTGTTTGATTATTAATTAGATTGCTTTGTATAAATTAAATAAATTACATCGATATCTTTTTTGTGGATCGGTTCGAATATGTTTTCATATTACTAGAATCCACTTCGATTATATACCAACGGATTGTTTACCTTACAATATTGTTGTGGTAGGATCCACCTAATTTGCATAGTAGAGCACCGACCATATAAATATGGTTGGTACCGGGAAGAGAAGGGGAGGAATTAAGAGATTCAATCCAGAGACTCTGCCGACTACGACTAAGTCAACACATTTCCAGGAACGGTGTCCCAAGAATATACAAAAGACTATATGTAAATATTGTGTACACATTCTTGTTTCAATACATTTTTGTTCTAAGTACATTTTGTGTTGTATTATTATTCCATGCATTAGTCAAGTTTCAACAAATATATATATATATATATATATATATATATATATATATATATATATATATTCAAACATATATTATTAAATATAAAAGACAATGAATGTTTATTATGTTTGATCATGAGCCGCTCTAGGCTTCGTATAGTGGCTTTAGTTTCGGAAGAAAAAAAAATTGTCCAACATTTGTATAATTTTTGTTATGCTGTTCCTCGATCTAAACTTTCGGCTCCCATGAATCATCATCAGAGTTGTTAGATTGACACTACAACAAAGATGTTCACCATCAAAGATAAAATCCTGTTATATTTACGTAGAAATTTGCTATGCGACAACAACGGTCGCGGAATAGCAGACGGAAGTCATGAATTCAAATGACGTCGTATATAACGTGAGAGAAAGAAATGTTATCCACAGAACCATGTGTTTAAATGCATTGTAATATTTTGGGACTGGTTAGAAATGTATTTTTTTAGTGTAGTTTGCTTTCTTTTAATGTAGATAGCCTCAAATATTTTAAGTTTCTTTTTATTGCATGTATGTGTGAGTATTGTTGTGTTATCAACTAATATCTGACTAAATTATGCACACTGCTATGTTTTTTCTGTAAAATGTTGTTTAATGGAACTAAGATCAAAAAGATGATAGGTAAGTCTACGAGAGAGCGTGGTTGTAGTAAAACCAATATATAAGTTTATCATTAGTATCAGAGATATAATCTTTGAACGGGCATGTAAATTGATGCCCTACATTGTTTTATGTAGAATATTTATTTGTGTAGCTGCAGGGTTTTTGGAAACTCTAAGGTCAATATTTTTAAAATTTATTTTGTTCCAAAAGGAAGTCGATTGAAAATGTACTTGTCCGCATTTATATTTATTAACTCTGAACATTCTTCTTCCATTTGTATGCTTTAGAAAGATCCAGCCTGAAAAAATATTTTCCACCACTTAAATTTGCAAAAATTTCCTCTGAACTTGGTAATGTGTAGTTATGGGATTCTAAGTTTAACCATGTCAAAAAATCATCACAGACATGTATTTTATTTTATTTATTTTTTGTTTACATACACTGATGGTGCTACCTACCTTGAAAGGTTATTGTTTTTAATTACATCTATTTTTTTCAAGTCTGTCTCATTATTTATTGATTTGATCCAATGCTACGAACTGTTTAACACATTGTCCCCTCAACAGTTTTTCTTAAATATATATATATATATATATATATATATATATATATATAGCGTACAGGTAACCGATCTGTTGATATATAATCTGGGTGGATCCTAGTAATATTATTTATTAAAACTGATCCACTGAGAGATCTAACTCTTTATTACAGCAGAACTTATGTAATTTTTTTTTAACCTCCCAACTTAAAAACCATATCAATAAACGTATCACTGCTAATAATGCTGAAACGTGGTCCTATAAACTTCAAAAGATTATAGGTGACTATCAACCTGGCTACTTTTACGGAAATTTAAAAATGAAATATAAAGATCCTCCCCTCCGACCTCTCATTTCACAAAACCTACACCAGTGTATTTCTTTGCAAAAAAAAAAAAAATATTACTCTCGACCTACCAAGTAAATATTGCATTAAATTCACAAATGAAATTGTACAAATTCTTCATACTGTAAAACCAAACAACCAAATAATCGCATCTTTGGATATACAAATATTATTTACTAATGTCCCCGTCCATGAAACAATTGATATCATTATCCATGATATGTACAATCCCACTTCACTCCTCCCTCTCAATATTAAATCCACTATTTAAAACAATTATTATTAGGATGTACCACTCAAGTTTCTTTTCATAACCCCCTAGGCAATATGTATACTCAATAGATGGGATCTCATTATTTTATGGCACATTTAGAAAATAAAATACTCAATGACACTAATAAACATCCTATATATGTAAGATACATAGATGACATTTTCATTTTAGCTAAAAATATTGATCAAATTTCACAACTTAAAAACAAATTTGAAAGTCATTCCGTCCTCAAATTTACACTAGAACTCAATATAAATAATAAAATTCCATTTCTTGATGTACTTATTGATTCCAGCACATATAAAGTTGTTACTTCTCTATATAGGAAACCCACTAGCATTAACTCGTGTCTTCTTAATTGTAATACTGAATGCCCCCAACGATATAAGTTAGCTGTTATAAAAAATCTTAATTCAACGCAATCAAATATCTTCTTCCAAAACCATACTCTATAAAATTGCATAACATCAAACACTCCGTCATTGATCAACAAATTAAAATGTATCTCAATAAACTTAATAATACTACTAACAAAATTAATAATAATATTGTACGTCAAAATAAACAGAATACTATTAACTTATACTATTGTGACCAAATGCATAATAATTATACACATGATGAAACAATACTCAAAAACATAATAGCTAGAAATGTTAAACCCATTATTAATAATAAATGAGATCAGGTCATCATATATTAGAGTAATTTTAAAACAAGTGACCTTAGATTAAAAAAGTAAAAAAAGTGGCTCCAGCTATATTTCAACAAGCTATGGATAATATGCTTGCAGACTGTGATTTCGCAGTTACTTATCTTGCTGGTCATCTGAAAAGATTAAAAAAAAAAAAACATACAAGAATATGGCTTCAAACTCAGTGTAAAAAAATTCTTTTGATCTAAAATCAAGTACTTAGGACAAATCATTGACAAGTTTACAAGAATTTCTAGGACTAGCAAACTGTAGGGTTGGTGCATAATTATCAGGCGTTTTTGTGGGCGAAGTTATTTGTTAATAAAAATTGCCGTTTTTATTTTACTTTTTTTTAAATAAAAATATTATTATTATCATTATTAAAATATTATTCTATTTTCAGGTTATGAAAATGCTTGTCGATAAACATACGCTCCGGAATAATCATTTAAAAATGTTATTGTTGAATCGTTATGTTTGTTTTTTCATAATAAATAATGTTTAAAAAAACAGCTGATAATTATGCATCAACCCAATATTATCAAATCTGTAACCTTATATGCAGAATTTGGGAGATCCACGTATTTGCTTAAAAAAGGCGTAAAGTGAAACTATAATGACGTTTGAAGGAATCCAAAAAATACTAACGTCAGACTTTTGATTAGCGCACTACGATCCAAAAGCAGAAATTCTATTAGCTTTAGATGCTAGTAACTGTGGATGAGTAATTATATATATATATATATATATATATATATATATATATATATATATATATATATATATATATGTTGACGGTAACATGAAAACCGTCGCAGATGCTTCTCCATCAGTGCTACCGCATAAAAAAAAATAGAGCCAGATTAAAAATGACCGGAGGGCACATATTTTTCTAACAAGATTTCTCGAATATTCAGGCCAGTAGATCTAAATAAATAAATATACAATTTAATAAATGAAATAAAAAGAGAATATCTACTGAAATATGAGTAGCCATTTAAAAAATAACGTTTAAAAAAATAAAATATATATTAATATATATATATATATATATATATATATATATATATGTGTGTGTGTGTGTGTGTGTATGTATGGATGTATGTATGTATGTATTGGCATCTCCAAAATTAGCTAAAATGTGAGCAAACATGATGAAAACATGTTCCAATCTTATTAGGAAGAAAAATCAAATGATATTATGATTATTAAATTGTTATTCTTCTTCGTTTTAAAACATTCAAAATTTCGGTTGAAAACTGTTTTTCTTGTATCACCGGGTGAAGCAAACAAAGCAAAGATTAGTATGGGAAATGCTAGTCACTTTTCCGGTGAAAAAAGCATTGATTTCGAAATTCATGCAAAAATCATATAATTGTAATAAAACTAAAGTCTTATTTACAAATGAAGTAAATTATTGCCGAAATCATTGTCT
Source organism: Acanthosepion pharaonis (assembly GCA_903632075.3). NCBI lineage: Eukaryota > Metazoa > Mollusca > Cephalopoda > Sepiida > Sepiidae > Acanthosepion > Acanthosepion pharaonis. The sequence continues at coordinate 1,191,658 of CAHIKZ030005580.1, read as the reverse complement.
TTTAGAGAATATCGTTAAATTCTTTTTATTATCTACCAACTCCGCCAACGCAAACTTATTCAGTTTTATGAAATTTCGAGAAATCTATTTTTACCTGGCATAATGTTTATATTAGTTATTAACAGAAATCCTTAGAGAATTTAAGTCATCAATTTCTTTTTGTAAAACAGAACCCCCAGTTACTGAAAATATGATCTTTATCATAAAATACGAAATGTAATAAAATATATTATTTAATCAGAAAATTAATTACATCTATGAATAAGATATATTATGGATACTTATGTCTTAAGAAAAATTTCATTTTCGATGAATAATGAAGTTTTGCAAGAATTTATACAGTTTTAATTTTGTTTTAATTCTGCCTTAATCTGTACGGCAAAAGTGATGTTGTTAATAACTAAAAACTATATATACTAATCATAAATGGAAGACCGTATTACAGTTCGGTGAACCTCTGTATTTAAAAATAATTTTGTTTTGGCAAATACGGTTATTTATACACGACACTATCAGAAAATAAGTGCGATAACTTAATAAAACATTAGAATACTTATAATATTTTCCTAAATACTTACGTTTACTGGGTAATCAAGAAATTATATATTAAAAGGCGCTCACGTTATGTTCGTCAAGTAATTTTTGACAGATATGTCCATTAAGTTAAATTTTCGGTTATCAATAAATTTGTCAGCCTGTGAATAGACATGTCAACACACCATAAACACACTTCCGTGTTAAAAAATATAATTATGCAATATTTCAAATTAAAAAGTAATATTTGTTTCAAGCCAGATTAAAATTTAAATCAGCTAATTTCCATGGAATGAAATTTCAGAAAATTATATTTATTTATACGCTGTGCTGAGAGGATTTTAAATATGGCTAAAATCAGACATTTTTAGAAATTAAAAAATAAAACTATTTTATATCGTCATCATCATCTAATCTAAAAAATATCCTTATCATATACACATATATATATATATATGTGTGTGTGTTTGTAAAAAACGGGAAAAAATAAAATATGCGTTGCATATACACACATATATATACACACATGCACATGAGCATACACACATATAAAAATACATATATATACAAATAAACACATACGTAAAAATATACACATACACAAACACATACGTATATTCATACACATCTATGCATCCATACATAGATATGGCCAATCGTATTTGAAGATACCCGTTTACCTAAGGCGGCTAGTTTGATCAGGCGCATCTGTGTCTATTCAACACCCACAGAGCCCACCTGTGGTTTGTACTGCAACTATGCTGAGCAGACCTTAGTTACAGTTTCTGGGAAAGAGCGTGTTATCTATATATCTATCTATATATATATATATATATATATATATATATATAGATATTTGTTATGGGATCTTACCCATAATAATAATAATGGACTATTCCATACTTAATAAATACAGCGCCCCAGTCAGTAGTTCAAGTTGAGTCAGTAGTTCAAGTTGAGTCAAGAGTCGAGTCAGAGGCAGTCCGAAACAGAATCGCGTTCAGACAATTACTGCAAGACATTGGAATAGTGATACTGGTCGAGACTACATTGTTATCTCTACTAAACCTGATTGTTCATACTAACACTTCTACTTCTCTGTATATATTCATGTTTGTAATATATCTGTGTTATTCCATAGCTGTGTTCGAGTTTTTCTTTATTGGTTCTACCTTGGGCTATCACCTTGGTACAAGGGACCGGACCATAACAATAATGCTAAGGAGCCAGGCAAACCTACCTAGGTTTCACCTTAACGGATCCGTTTACGTGAAACCTGGTTTGCCTGACTCCTTAGGATTATCTCATATATATATATATATATATATATATATATAATCGACTCTCCCGTCGCGTTCGACGTATGAGGGTCAGGCCGATAAGTCCCCAGGAAACCGACATCCCGACACCGGCACATGAGATTTGATTATAGTGGTGAAGGCCTCGTGCAGGACCAGCCACACTTTTTGGAGGGACGAATACAGAAACCTGGTGCACCGAATGCATGCCACAAGGTTCCCAAACGACCCTCCGCAGGTTTTGAATTCAGAGTTGTCCTTCTCCTAGACCAGTTGCCATCCAAGGCTATAGAACCCAGTCTGTCCTGCTATTTTACCCATAGCTGGAGGGAGATGAAGAGGATACATACCTTTCCCAAGCGTATTAGCACGTAAGTGAATGTAATGGATTCGACTGGAAATCGAACTCAGCTCTGCGATTCTTCAATTCAAGCCGCTATCCACATATATATATATATATATATATATATATATATATATATATATATAAGCATTTATGTTTAAACCAACAATTTTATTATTTCAAACCTTATTATGGTGGATATACGTATTAAACATAAACGCACCATTTTATTTTAAACTGTTTGTATTATGTCTATCAGCCTGCGCAAACGATAAATCTTAATAAAGATAATGTTTCCGCCCACAGGGATCGATCCTGCTTCCTCCTTTTTATGGGGAAACCACCATTTCACCGGCCTTACTTCACAGTAAGCAAATTCCCTTCACTTCATTAAATTTTATCATTCTTGAAACATTCGTATGTGAAATTTAAATGAACGAATTTTTAAAGACTTAATGCATTTTTTCAGTAATCCTAGATTGAAACGGAGTTCTAGAATGTTAAATAAAAACAAGAAATCGTGACTGCCAGTGGGTATATAAATACATTTATAATAAGGATCTTATTGAGGTGGGCTAAATTCATATCCACCACCAACCTGACTTTTTCCAGAGCCAGATAGATAGGAGTCTCCAAAGTCAGCAGGCCTTAGATGGTATGTCTCACCTAAATTGGTAGCGATCCCTGGCCAACACATTTCCCCGGCTCCAATCTTTGCGGAATATATACCGTAAGTCACGTAAAGGCAACCCTAATATATAATTAAGTATCACGTCACTTGTATCGCCATAAGATTGCGCGATAGCTGCGTAACTTGAAAAATCGTGGAAAGGAAGTAATATCTGAGTATAGTTCATATATATATATATATATATATTATAAATTAATTGATTTAAAATAGGTTATTTTCGCAACACAGTTCCAACCATGTTTCAAAAATAGAAGACTAAAAATACCCTAATTTTATTTTTTTATAAATAAATTAAAAGCATTAGTTCTATTTCATCTTCAAGCGAATTTTGGAGTAACTTTTAAAATTTAACACACCTTATAAAACCCAACACCAATCCTTTATATATACATCCTAAATCAAATCACCCCCATCTATAATTAAACATATACTTTATCTATAAGTAAACGAATTAGTACAAATTCAGGGATTTTTGATGAATATCAATGGCTATAATAAAAAGATAGTGGCTACAAAAACCCAAAACTAGCGTATATAAAAAATGAAAATGGAAACATAGAAAAAACAGATGTAGAAAAATTATTTGGTATACCCAAATGGTAAAGAACAGATTAGGACATAAATTCCTCACATTAATAGTCAAGTCTTTTTCTTGTGAAAATAAACTAAGTACTATTTTCAATAAAAACACACTAAAAATTCAGTTATAGCTGTACAAAGAACTTAGAAAAAATCATTAAGAACCATAATGCTAATATCTTAAATAAACACTTATACCAAAAAACCAAAAAATTTAGACAATAGAAAAATTAAGATAAAAACTGATGTAAATAAACAAAAACTATGTAATTGTCGAAACCCTCAAAATTGCCCTCTACAAAATAAATGTTGCACTGAATCATTAGTATACCAATGCAATATCTCTTCGATTGAAAATCCTGATAACATAAAAAATATATATAGGTTGTACTAGCCATGAATTCAAAAAAGATTCAACCAACATCAAACTTCATTTAGAATAAATAAATATAAAAAATCAAACATCTCTCTCAAAATATTTCTGGCATCTAAAAGAATCAAATAAAAACACCTACAGTAAAATGGAAGTTAATAAGAAGAGCTAGAATTTTGTAGATCATTAAACGACCCGTGTCCTCTATGTATACAAGAGAAACTATATATTACTAAGTTTATAAAAAAATAAAATTTACTGAATCAGAGAAATGAAAATAGCTATTATATGCCGTCATTGTCAAAAATTTTTCTTAAATAATATATAAAAAAAAAAAAAAAAAAAAAGTCTATTGAATGGCAGGAAAAATGTTTTAAACTGTTATTTAAAATTGTGGTTAAAACGTATTAAAACATAAACACCGTTTAAAAAATTGTAGTTAAATAAAATGTATCCTAACCAGAAACACTCTATAATAAATGTACTACAAACACTTGAATGAATCCGATAAAACACCTCCCTGAAAAAAATGAAATTATAACTAAAGCTAGATGATGTAAGGTAATGTATGACCCATTGTTCTTTGTACATACATATGAAACTTTATTACTCAGGTTACATATATTTAAAAATAAATAATTTAATTAATTAATACATAAAGTTTACTAAATCTGAGAAATGACTTAGATAGTTTTGTAGTTGTAATTTATATTACTTAAATATTTAAAATATAATAGTTTAAAATTGTATTTATATATATATAATTATACTTATATGAGTAATTATCCTTCTGTTATAAAAGTATAGTCAATTAAAACTAACAATGAAAATATTTTTAAAATTTTAATGTGTAATTTTAAAATTGTAATTAAAATTGTTAAATAAAATGAATTCTAACCTATTGGTACATACATATGAAACTTTACTACTTAGGTTATATATTTTAAAATAAATAAATAAATTAAGTAATAAATAAAGTTTATGAAATCCGAAAATGAAATAATTTTGTAGTAAGTTCCATTAATATTACTAAAATAATATTTTAAAATATAAAGGTTTAAAATTGTTTTATATATACTTGGATATTGAAAAATAATTTTACTTACTATGAGTAATATTCCTTCAATAAAGTAATATAGTCTAATATAACTAACAATGAAAAAAATTTTCAAAAGTTTAAAGTTTGTAATTTTAAAATTGAAACTAAAAATTAAACACAAATTGAATGAATTCTAACCTAAGTTTCTTTTTAAATAATACTACACGCACTAAAAAAGAATCCCAAAAAGCAAATATAGTAAAATAAAATTAATATGAAATGCCATAAGATGAAGCTTTTGAATGACCCATGTCCTTTGTACTTACATGAGAAACATTATATCACTAGGTTTATATATATATATATAAAAAAAAAAAAAAAAAAAAATGTAACCTCATATACATACTTTATTGAATTAATACATAAAGTTTACTAATTCTGAGAAATGACTTAGATAGTTTTGTAGTCTGGCCATTAATATTACTTAAATAATATCTAAATTAAAAGTTTAAAAAATTGTAATTTACATATACTTTGATAGGAAAAAAAATTTTTTTACTTACTAGAGTAATTATCCTTCTACTATAAAAAGCAATATAGTCTAAATTAAAACTAACAATGAAAATATTTTTAAAATTTTAAAGTTATAATTTTAAAATTTTAAAATTGAAATTAAAATTAAAAAATAAAATGAATTCTAACATGTTATTTATACATTATAAACTATAATTAGGTTTATATATTTGAAATAAATAAATTAATTAATTAATAAATAAATAAAGTTTACTAAATCTGAGAAATGATATTTTATATAGTTAATATTTAAATTTAAAGATAAAAAAAAAAAAAAAAAAAAAAAAAATTTACATATACTTTGATATAAAATAATCTTACTTATATATTATAAAAGTAATATAGTCTATTAAAACTAAACAATGAAAATATTTTAAAATTTTAAAGTTGTAATTTTGAATTTGTAATTAAAATTGTATTAAATTGAATGAATTCTAACCTAAATTTCTTTTAAATAATACACATTAAAAAAAGAATCCAAAATATAACACCTATAGTAAAATAAAATTATATGATATACCATAACATGTAAGCTTTTGAATGACCCATGTCCTCAGTACTTACATGTGAAATATTATAATAATAGGTTTATATATAAAAGAAAAGTTTACTGAATCAGTGAAATTAAGTAACCATTTCTGCTGTCATAGTGTAACCTCATATACATACTTAAACTTAATGTTAAAAAAATCCTACATAATATAATATATTCTAATACATTTAACTGTTCTTAAAAGAATATTTTAAAATAAAAATTAAAAAAAAAATATTTAAATCGTAGTTAAATAAAAAGTATTGTAAAAAAAATCTTTAAATTTTAAAAGATGACGTTGAAAATTTTTTACCGTTAACAATTTTTTTTTTTTTTTTTTTTTTTTTTAAATTCAGACGACATCCATTCAACCGACGTCAGGTTTCAGTGTAAAATACATCCTCACCCCTTAAAAAATGTAGCTAATAACGTGATACTGTCATAAGGAAAATCTAGACAACCCGTGTTCAATTTGAGTAGAATATTCTGTAACCATGGAAACGTGATTTTAGCTATGATTTTTAAAAAGTTACTCCAAATTGCTTGAAGATGAAATAGAACTAATGCTTTTAATTTATTTGCAAAAATAAAATTTGTTTTAGTTTTTTTTGTATTGTCGATTTTTAAATAATAATTTAAATTTACATTGAGCACTATTTTGTAAAAATAAAATTAAGAACACCGGATTTTATATCTTGTTCTTTTCTTTTTATTTATATATCAATATATATATATATATATATATATATATATATATATATAGTTCATTTATATATATATTATAGTTCATATATATTATTTTATATATGAATTATTTGAAAATGGGAAAAATAAATGTCTTATAAAAGTGAACATTAAATTCAACGCTAGACGACAATGGTGTCTAGACGCAAACAGTCTATCGCCTTTAAGTGTACACTTCACTTATATTTATAGTTCATTTAAATATAATTTATATATATATTTATATATATATATATATATATATATATATATATATATATATATAGTTCATATATATATATATATATATATATATATAGATATCTAGGATTATATATACACCACACACACACATATATATATATATATATATGCATTAAAAAATATCCCAATCGATATTACGACTTGGAATTTCATATGGATACGCAATCTTCAGTTTCATAATTTCACTGACCGATAAACGTAAATTAGCGTTCTCCTGGCCTTGATTTAAAATTGCGTGTTAAGACTTGTTCCGTTTAGTATTGTCGATAATATTTAAATTGATTATCTATAATTAATATCAATCAAAGTCTTTAATTCAGAAGTCGATTTTTTTTAAATGAATTATTTGAAAAAATAAAAAAATAATTAAACTTACGTAAACAGTCTATGCAGCAAGGAGGATTACCCGCTTTTTGCATTAAAAAAAACCTGTAAGTAATATTTGTAATACGAAGCGTTTATAGCATTTTTATATATCTATATACACATATAATTCCATATTGTAGATCGTACTTGATTATTTTACTATGTGTGTATATATAATTTCAACTTTGTAAATATAAGGCTAGGTTTAAAATGCGTTATATATATCGTCTTAACATACAAATGAGTTAACATCGTGAGAAATATATTTATTCCATAACACATTACTTTAGTAATATATTTTAGTAAGCACAAATTATTTCTGTAACCAGTGCCGACTGTATTTTTAATGCAAAAAGGGAGTAATCCCTTTTGATACATGGCGTGTTTACGTAAATTCAAAATTTTAACTATGTTTTTGAATTCGTTGTCTTCGAAATTAAGATTTTGAGTGACATAAATTATAAAAGATTAATTTAAATATTATCGACAATAATAAAATGAACAGACAACTTTAAATCAATACCACAAGAACGCGAATTTCATAACGCTTAACGGTCAGTGACTGTCCTGTACCTGAAGATTGCGTATCCAAATTACGTTTTTTATTATACAACGCACACACACACACACACACACACACACACACACACACACACACACACACACACACACACACACACACACACACGCACCCAAACACACACACACGCAAACACATACACACATACACACACAGTCACATACACACACACGCGCGCAAACACACACACGCAAGCACACACACATACACAAACAAACGCACACACACACACACACATAAATATATATATATATATATATATATATATATATATATATATATATATATATATTTTTTACATATTATTGCGCAGGTATGCAGAAAATAGAAAAGAACACGTTGGGTGCATAATCCCGAGTCCCTTAGTATTTTTGTTTTTATTTTTAAGAAGACAATGCTCCATACAGAAGTAGAATTTATGTTATAATATTTTTTGTTTAAAAATATAATTCCTTCGCTACATAAGAGTTCTCATGTTTCAAAAACGAGAGCCGAAACCATCCAAATAATTAGTAAAATTAAGTTGAATTAAGGTGTTTAGTCCTGTTTCATCTTCAAGCGAGCGAAGGAATTATATTTTAAACAAAAAAATATAATATATATATATATATATATATATATATATATATATATATATATATATATATATATATACGGCAAAATGGAAAAAACGACTTTCGTTTTTTACTTTGTTGATGCCACTGCGCAGACGCAAGAAAATGCTGAGAATTGTAATTTTAAATTACTTTTAGTTTTACACACACACACACGCACACACACACACACACACATACAAACATAAATGTTTGTTTGTGTGTGCGTTTATATATATATATGTTTTGTGTGTGTGTGTGTGTGTGTGTGTGTGTGTGTGTGTGTGTGTGTGTGTGTGTTTTCGGTATATAATCGAGCCAATTTCATTGATATTCTTTTTCTTTTTCTTTCCATCACTTTTGTTATCGGATAACAGATCTGCCAGGAAATGTGAAATGTAAGAGCCTGGACTTAAATTTACTGTGGAAGATCTAGTGATCAGGGCACTGTGTAAATATTTTCGTCTCAGTGAATTGATTCTTCTTTTCATCATTTTTATACCAGAATTGTTGTCAGACTTCTTACGGTCAATTAATAGATTTACTTCTTATATATAATGTCTGTTTTGTGTTCATATAATCATTTATTTAAATCCCTTGAGATTTCTCCTATATATTTTTTGTGACAAAGATTACAGGCAATAGAGTAAATTCGTCCACCAAGTTTTAG
>CAHIKZ030005580.1:1037500-1177500 GCA_903632075.3 Acanthosepion pharaonis | reverse complement strand
TTAGCTTTAGAGATCATCCGTAAAAATAACATAATTATAAAGGAATCGTATAAAGGCAGCACTATAATGATCATGGACAAATATACTATAAAACAAAAATTCTATTTAGATTAATCTTTGTCTTCAGGATCATGAAGGTAAAGTCTGATTAAAACTTAAAACTCACTCCAGAGTTTTGATCCCATTTCTTTAAAATGTCCCTTGAAAGAATCTTTTCTTTTCTGTTGCATATATGATCACATCTCTTTTGGTGCCCAACGCGCAGACACTTGGTCTAACTTGAATATTTCAGAGGAAACTCTGTAGGTTAAAACAATCAGGATGTTAGGTAGATTTCCCGATGTTAATCGTCGGTCGAGCTCAATTACGTTTTGAATAGTATCGATTTTCTTTCGTCATAAACTGATGCTGATGGTCTGCCAAATGTTTCTCCATCTTCAACTCTGTCTCCTGTTTCTTTCTAAAGAGTTACACTTTTATAAGTTACTAACTTTGTGGAGAATTATCTCCATAAACATTTCGGGAACATACATAATATGCTCAGTTTTTCAACTCAGTTTTACCATAAATTTGATGTGAGCCGTTCGCTTCAATTTTGACAGGATTTATGCCGCTCTAAAGAACCTTGCTTCTAAATTGGTTTAAACTAGAATACTTTTGATGCATACTGATTATAATACATAAAATCAATTTTATGTTGCAGATATCAGAGATATCTGTATAGCTTTCTCGTAACATGCTTTTTCCATTATATTTTTGTCCTTCGCATGTTAGATTTTTCGACAAGGAATATTTTATTGATATAATGAAACAATATTGGATTTTAATTTCATTAAAAATCTAATTAATTGAATAATCACTACTATTAATCATTATGATAATCTATCTAAAAGCCTATTTTCAATAGATGGCCATCTTAGGGTATTCTTTTAAAAACAATGCTGAGAGACCCGAAACGAAATATTTCTAATTCTTGAATGTGCTGTCTCAAAATATAATACAGATTTTCTTCCATATTATTTTATGCATTTTGCTTACTAATTGTTCAAACAATGCACAAACTAAGAGCCACTCAAGCTAGAGTATTCCTAAGTGAAATTGTTGTATGAATATAAGAGGTGGAACTAAGAGATGCAAATTATGATGACACATAGGAAAGATGAAGATTTTGAGAGATTAAAAGGGTGTCTTTTCTATAAAGTAGATCTTTTCTTGAGAATGTAGGAATAGAAAAATGTTTCATACTATAAGCTGGGTGATTTTCTAAAATATGCGTAAATTCTGAGAATTCTACGTGATTATGTCTTTGTGTGATAATCGTTTTTGTTATTATATGGCATTTTATGTTTTTTCCATGTCGACAATATTGGAGAATATAATACATATATTAATTTCAATATATATATATATATATATATATATATATATATATATATATATATATATATATATAAATTTCAATAATAATTCAATATTACACAAGAATTGTTTTAATGATAAAATCAAATTGATATATTTTTAAAACCGTTCTCCAAACCTTTCGTAACACTTTTGGCAAAACAATATTTTCTTAGTATACTGAAACAATAATGGATTCTGATTTAATTAAAATTATCTAATTAATTGAATAATCTATTATTATTAATTACGATCATTTATCTAAAAGCCTATTTTCAATAGATAACAATCTGAGTTTGTTCTGTTTAAAACAATGCTGAGAGACCTGAAACGAAATATTCCTAATTTTTGATTGTCCTCTCCCAAAATCTAATACTAAAATCCTTCCTCATGTATACACAGTTGTTTCTGCATTTTTCTATTAATTGTTTGACAGAGCAAAAGCCACCCAAGATAGAGTATCAGTGAATGAGATTATCGTATGAACCTGAGTGGAGGAGTTAAGAAGTGCAGATTACATGTAAAAAAGATAACGGTAAACTTAAAATTGACGTGGTTAAAATTGTAAGCATCCTTTCTGGAGTCTGTTCTATAAAGTAGCAGTTCTTGAGAAGTTGCTGTCCGAATGGAACTTCCTTCTTAACAAAGCAATACGGACGAAAAGGAATGCCTTGTCCCTTTACACGTGGCATGGCAGATGTTATCTGTGAAGTTTCGCACAGTGGAATTATGGAATGTAGATCGCCAGAAGATTTGCGATTGAAATAGTGATAGTAGTGCGTAGCTTTTTGGCGCTTCTTCTGCGGGAAAGCGATTATCGAGTGAAAAGCGATTAAATGTGAACGCGTTTGAACTCTACCAAGGGGGAATCGCGACTGTACAGTTCCAGCATAGATATGACAGCAGTATTGCTCTTGCATTTTGGTCTAATGGATATCAGTTCTGAATGAGAATTCGGAGAGCCGATTTCGAATACCAGTCGAAAGGGGAAAGGTACAAATTCATCTCTTCTCCTCTCAGAATTGAGATGAAAAACAGGTATGATTGGGTCCCCATAGCTTCGTTTGACAACCAGCCTACAACAAAAAGAAACGGCAACATATATTCTCGTTGACCATGTTTGCCGTAGTCTCTGAATATGGAATCCAGTGAAGTCCGTAATGTGTTCAATATCAAAGTTTGGCAGTGAAGATTCAAAGAAAGTAGCAGCTGTTAAGTAATTCTTTAAGTCTTCGATATCAGGTTGGCAATGGAGATATTTTGGGAGAAAAAACAAAATGGCTGCCTTTATACACGTCGGAGTGAATATTTTGAGCTTTCTGATTGGTTAACCCTTCTATTGGTGAACTATAAAATGAGTCAGCTCATTTTGACTTGCTCACTAGTACTTACATACCCAAAAAACTGCAACAATTCTAGTCGCTCATGATTTGAAAAAAAACATGATCACCCAAGAGTGTACCACGTATGGCACGTAACTGTCTACCTGACTCATCTTTTTATCTGATCTGGCTCTTGTAAAATCAGGGGCTTAGCAGGGCATAGAACAGTTAAAGGAACAGACGTTTTTTTCACCGTCTTTAGCGATGTATTGTATATGTGCTTTGGACTTGAGCTGTTAGGTGAAATTAAATTCCAACAGGCCTTCAAGACAAGAATACCTCCTCAAGAGAATAATCTTTCAACATGGTAGGTGTAAATCCAATGTTTCCTTAGGGCTGCATCTTCTTTGATGTATGTGGACTTTATTGATATATAGGAGTATGGTTCCTTTTCAAAAAATTGCCCATTTCTTCGAATTGCACGAGATCCTGACAAAAGAGATGACTTCTTTAGGATTTAGATATTCATATTAAACAATAGATGTTATATTCAACCCTAGACATAAAAGATTTATTTTGATGTACTCCTGCTTTTGATATAAAATTTTCAAAAGGATTTCAAGTGACATTCACGAGATAGGGATTATTTACATACACACAGAGACAGCTCAAATAAAAGTAACTAGGGCAGTCGTTCCCGGTGCAATCAAGAATGCCAGGTCATGTATTTGGGATGTTCCACAAAAAAAAAAAGGAAAAAAAATTGAAAATAAGTAAAATAAAATAAAATGAAATAAAAATATTAAATTTCTTGAGTGATGTAAAATTTTGAGAATGGAATGACACGTTTCAAAATAATATAACTGTGAATAAATAGCATTTAAAAAAAAAAAAATCTTTCTGTCTGCATTACATATATTTACCAGCAATCCAAAATGAACCGAAGCAAACCAGAATACGTTTATTTTTGTTTTTTTCTTCGATAATGTCTTCTCATTCTTTCCCTCTCTCAATAACCAATTGCTTCTGAGTGGCATTATCGCCTTCCTTGGGGTGAACTTTTGTATTTAGAGTCACATTTATATTTAGTGAAGAGAGGAGCTGACTACCCAAATGTCTACACCGGACAGACTTAAGTATCATTTATATACACGGTGCGAAGGATAAATTGTCGTTTAAATGACCCAAAATAAAAATAACACTGACATCTCATGTGAATAGCTATATTTACCAAAATTACACAAAAATATGTTAAAATACTGAAGACTAAATTTATTCAATAAAATCTCCATTGACCTCAACCACTTCCTTCAGATGTCCTTGGAATCTCCTGCAACTCTTATTAATGGTCACCTTGTTTAAGTGCGCGAATGTTGCCATAATCCTTGCTTTCAGTTTATCTTTGATGTTACAGTGATATTTGTTGTTCTCTCGCTCAACTGCGCACCACATATAATAATCGGGAAGGTTGCAGTCTGGGGAGTTAGGTGGCCAGATCTCAGGGGTGATGTTACCGCAGAAATTGTCTGACAGCTATGACTGTTTTTTTTTTCTTTTGTGACACGATGCAAAATTTTGTTGCAGAGATATTGTCTTCGATCAGCCACCCTCTTGACCCAGGGTTGCACTACCCCCGCAAGCCACGCGATGTAGGCCTCCGTGTAGTGTCTGCCGTACCTTCATACTCAACATTAGACTCTTCCGTCTCTTTCCGTATCCACTGCACTGTCGCCATATTTACACCCAAACACTCTGAAATATTCGTATTGGAACTTCCTTTGAAAAGGCTAAGCAGTACAGCAAGACGTTCCTACATTTCTTGTGCCGTGAATTGCATTATGGTGCTCTGTCTTCTTACAGGCGGTGCCCAAGCGAGCCTACTATACTGTGCCGCCTACAAAATCAAAATCAAGCAACGCGCATGCGGAAGTTAAAAATATAAAAGGGCGACAATTTATTCATCGCATCCTGTATCTCCAGAAAGAGTGCCCGTTCCGATTAGATATTCGGCCAAGGACTAAAGAACTCGGCACATAGAGTTGTGTTTTCTGATCTGTGTTAATTCTTCTCTGTTAAAATTAAGACCTTCAACAGACTTTGTTCAAGCCGACTTCCTATAGAATGGAACAACTCATGGTTTTGATTCTGTATTGAAAAAAAAAAAACTGAGCAGGAAACGCATTTGCAAACAGGAGCGAAACATCTTCGTATTCCATTTGTGAGAAAAAAGTTCCATTGAGACTGCTTCTTCCCAAGAGTCGCTACCTCACTGGACTGACTCCCGAGATAATACTCCCAGGAACACTACAAACTTACCTTCTATAAATCTAGTGCCAACCTTTACCTACTAGACAGATCTTCAATATTTGCAAGTACTTCACCTTCCGTCTTTCAACGCACATATAATTTTATTTAGTACCGCTCTACATTGAGCAGTTCTTACGATTTGTATTGGTCAAATATTTTGTAACGTTATAAATGATAGTATATATAAATGATAGAAAAAATATAAAATTATGCATACAGTTGATTTCGCAATGTTAGCTTAGAAAAAGGCGTGATTTTACATCCTCCCTCCTTCTACTGGATAAAGAATATGGCAGTTTCAGAGCTTTTACCTTCGTTGGCAGACATTTTTGAAAAAATTAAATTTTCAATTCAGGCCAATTAGCCGTATGAATGCTGTGAGACGGGAGAAGGCCATTCCTTGTATTGAAACCAGGCAAATACACCCTTCTGCAATTAATTGGAACAACTGTTCTAGTTTCCTTTCTTTCACCATACGGTCAGTTTTAGACCCACTAGAGTGACAGGGTGTAATAGATTTCTATTTTTTTTTTTTATTTACTCAGGTTAGGTAATCTGAAGTGGTGTGCAGTAATATGAACCTATTTTCGGGCTGTATGATGAATTTTGTTTGGCCTTAAATAATATTGTGTCATCCGTGATTGCACCAGATTTGTATCATGCCCAGAGCCTATTGTCTCAATTGTCGATTAGTTGTCCTACGGCCATTGTATGGGATAATCGTTACTCCAAGGAAGCGTACAAGAATTTCCAATGTTGCACGAACACACTAGCAAGATTTAACAGTGAGCAAATCAAAGTAATATAGACTGACCCGGACACTCTTCAGATTTAAATCCACTTGAAAATCTGTGGATAATCTGCAAAAAACGACTTCGTGAAATGGGCATTCGAAGTAGTAAGATGTGCACTGGGTCCTGGTTCATTTGGAAAAATACGGAGAACATGTAAATAATAACAGAATTATTTGTATTGATACAGTCAATTTGCAGAAGGGTTTATCTTTAAAATTTAAATAATTCCAGTCACTATTTTTCGTCTACTGGATAAAGAATATGGCAGTTTCACAGCTTCTACCTTCGTTGGAAGATATCTTAGAAGAAATGATATTTTCAGTTAGGGGTATATATGCTGTGAGATGCGAGAAGGTCACTCCTTGTATTGAAACCTGACAAATATATCCATTGTAATGGAGTGGTTCTAATGATTAACGTTCTAGTTGGAAAGCGAGATGACGAGAGGATGGGTTAGGATCTGTGCAATGCCATAATTTCTGTAAACACTGTACACGCACACGCTATTATTTCTTGAAATGAAACATCTTTTTCTGTTGCCATATATTACACAGATCTGACAAATTAAAAATTACCATATCCTTGTCGTTGTAATCACATAGTATAGCCCGTGACGAATAAAACGCCACCAACAATTTAAATATATATATATATATATATATATATATATATATATATATATATTTCAAAGTTTAAATTAGTATGAATTTTCATCATGAAAGTAGTATGCAATTATATCGGACAAGTGGTTCACAAATAGGGGAAAAACGGGGTCATTTCCGGAATAAAGTTCATGGCGAAAATGACGTATCTTAATTATATCTAGAAACATCGGCGCGTCTGTTAGCGTAATGGCATTCTTCTCGAATTCCTTCAAATATTAAAAGCGACGGACACATTCTTCTGTTTCAACCATATCCTCTTTCATTTATGTCACACACATCATCCACCATTTTAACAGCCACCTTCTAACTTAAGTAATCCTGGGTTTGACGATAGACTACACTCGGCAGCAAAGCGTCCGATAGGGAGACTGGAGGTTTTGAGGCGCATTGAATCACCTCTTAATTGCTCCGAGATCCACCTTTGGCCGGGGCGGTAGCACTTGTTAGAGTCGAGATATGGACAGATAGCGACCCCGCCAAACAAAAACCAAAACGCTATAAAATTACGAAAATAAGTTTTTATAGTAAAAATACCATCAATATATTTTTATAGTAAAAAATAAAAAACAATGCCTATTTATACTAAAATGACCAACAACACATTTTCAATCAAAATGACCAACAACACATTTTAACTGTAGCTGAAGGCATACAATTGCGTAAAAAATATACTTAGTTGAATCCGTAAAAATCTGTTTAAAATATTTAGATTTCAGCACAAAATAACTAAAATAAAAGAGATATGCCTCTAAACAAAATCAATCAGCCAACCAACCAATTTAACTTTAGAAGCTATTGACCCTTGTTTTGGTTGAATTTTACTATTACAAAAGTACATATAAGTAGCTTTATCTGTTAATTTATTACTAAATCTAAAACAAGCTTTTATATTCGGTTGTACGGAAAATAATTTACGATTTTAGAATCAACTTCTATTTCTGAATTAATGTATTTAAACAATATTTAAATCAGTTAAAATATGAACCCTGGACATCTATACATTTCTGCCATTGAGTTACAAGTTTATTTATGCTTTCATGACAAACATATAAAATTCTAGACGCCAAGAAATCTTTGAATACAATTTCTGCATCTCCTTAGTAATTAGCTTTTTGGTTTAAAGAATTATCATAATATTTGAAAAATTAATCCAGTGGGTGACGGATCAGAGGAATATGGTGGATGCGGCATAGTCTCGTATCCAAAGTCTGTGTGCTTCTTCAGTTTTATCCCATTAAAAATGTAGCCGAGCATTGCCATGATGCGGTATTGAACCACATCAATTAACGAGTGACCGCTGTATTTTTTTTAACCTAATGAGCATTTCATCCGGTTGCTGGAGGTAAACTTCGGCATTGATTCTCGGGTTAGATTCGCGAAAACTGTAATGGAAAATAGCAAAGGCGGACCGTCAAAAAGTCACCATAATTTTCTGTTGGTACAATTTCCATTTTGAGATGTTTTTTTTTTTTTGCGTGCATAGTCATGATCCACCTTTTGAACCGATCATTTAAGAATTTCATAAAGGATTCATTTCTTAACACAAGTCATAATTTAGATCAAGAAATCGATCATTCGAAATTCGAAGAGACAGCTTCAGAAACACACCTCAAAACGTCGAACTCTGACTTTCAATGACTGGAATCAATTTATCGAGTTTCTTGACCTTGCAAATAAGCAGCAAATGTAACACAGGATAACAATTTTGAAACTTCCTTGGTCTATCCTCTACCACCCACAATATTCACCCGATCTTTCACGAACCGATTATTACACTTGTTGATCAATGCAAAACGCTTTGATGCGGAAAACCTTCCCAATGAAAACCAGATTCAAAAGTGCGTCGAAAACATTTACACGTCAAATGCTTTTTTACTGAGCACCTATAAAAGTGCTTCATAACAAGTGTCAACAAAACATTCCAAATAATGGTGAATATATAACACAATTTTGTTCTTTCATTTCAACCGGAAGACGCCATCCTAGCACAAGAAAGCGAAACGCATTTTTATTAAAAAGAAAACTTTTCCGCTTAGTCCCATTTCTCCACATATACAAAGGAAATGTTATTTTTAGTGGATATCCACATTTAAGCAGACGATCAGTATAATTATTATTTATTTATTTTCGTCTACCATCCTGAATATTCGAGAAATTTTAGAGAAAATTATCCTTTCTCTGATAGGATTCGTATGTGGAACCGTCATTAGATCTGAGGCCCTTTACTTCTCGCCTACTGAGTGAGTCGATGACCAATCAAATTTAAATGATGCCTTTAAACACAGATTTACCTCTGACTCTTGAAATAAACACATCTGCTCAATTTCCTATCCTAACGTAAAGAAAGCAATTTCTAAAGAAAGGAGTTGATTTTTTTTTTTTATTAATCCTGCAGATTTTGATTTTTAGAAGAATTTAGTTGATAAAAAAAACGGGCATTTTTCATAACTCAACCTAATAGGATTAACAAATATATTCAGTCGGAAAGGTTTATATATCTAGAAGATATAACGGATAAATTAGGCCTGAAAATCTTACTACCCACAGGCCGTATTGATACCAAACACGGCGCAAGGGTAACGATGAAGTATCAATGGCTGGCAGAAAAAAAGAAGGGTTAGAGTAAATGGTTAAAAAAATAGACAGTTATTACTGATTGATTCCTTTTCTACGGCTTATCAACCCTTTGCAAGTTATTTAAAACAAGCTAATATTTTTAGATTCTAAGAGTTTGGGGTCATAATGATTTAGTGATGCAAATCTTACCTATTAGCCCATAGCTGGTGGAGAACAGTTGGATTGATATTTTTTTCCAAAGGTATATGAGCGTACGTGAATATTACGAACCCAACTGCAATTAGAATTCGTCTCACCGATTAAAACTTCCGTGCCATTATCGATTACAGCATCCATACATCCATGCTTACAGCGCTTCGTAGCCATTATTGGCCACGACCTCAAATAGCTAAGCGAATAAACACTACATCAATTTATATAGAGAGAGCCGTGTGCTTAATTCACATTCTTAAAAGGTCGGTGTCGGGTCAATATGATCCATGTCAAGAGGTTTGGTTGGCTGAAAACAATATGTAGAATATCATGTGGTATTTTTTCTTTTTAACACCCGAGCGCTAATATCACTTCAAATTTTTCCAAAATAGTCTTATTTCCTTGCAAATGTATATGCCGAACTCAAATCAACAATTAGATATTGAAGAAATCTACCTTTCTGGATGTTAACGACCTGAAAAAAATCGGACTTTTTTCTGGTCTTTCGTCAGCCATTACCGGCTTATTGACAAGTAATTCAGTGTTGAATTTTGTTGGTGGACGTATACAATTTGGGCCTATTTACTTCCTTCACAGTAATTTCTTGTAGTTAACTTTCAAATTAGGGTTAGGTGTTTTTTTTGTTTGTTTGTTTTTTTGTTATGCTTTTATTTTTTTTAAGAGAAAAGTTCACTTTCAAATTAGGGTTAGGTATTTTTTTTTCTTTTGTTATTCTTTTATTTGTCGATGTTTACATATATTTGAAAGTTAACTTTCTTCTAAATTAATTACAAAAAAATCAACTTTACGGAAGCGCGTACTAATTTCTGAAAAGAAAATAGTTCAACAGTGAATGGCGCACGGTGTTAAAATGAAAATTTACTTAACATGTATTATAATTAAGATGAGAACAATTGATTGTACGCCTGAAGAAGAGCAGAATGTTCTGACTGAAACGTTATTTTTATAATAATTATAATAATCAGCAATTCGAACAAATCGAAAAATTCAAATATTAACTATCCTTCATCTGAAAAGTCAAAAAAAGACAAAAATATCTAAACGATATAAACAAATGTTGTGTTCCATGTTTTCTCTGGATTCCCACGCTACTATATAAAATGGTATTAACGGAAAGAACAATTTCTTTTTCATATTAATTATAATTAGAAGAGAGTGTTTTACGCGGCCGATTGGATTCAAAGAGGGACTTGAGGTAATCAGGTCATAGAGACTCATGTCGCCTTGTTGGTTTAGTGACACTCCGCGTGTGGTCTTAATCTGTTTCTCGAACCTGAATTTGAGAAGACTATCTAATCTTCAATAATCACGCAATGAAGAAAATCTGGTGATGGCCGAAGAATACTATTTTTTTAAGCATATCACGCCAAGCAAGACGGGAGTGGCACTAGCGCGCAAGGGGTTACAGAGAGTGAGAGCAAGAGTAAAGAGGGCTGTTTGATTAAAGGATATCATTAGGACGGGGATCAGGATCAAGGCAAGAGAAGATGTCGTTTGACATTACATTTGAATAGTTGAAGATTATAGCTATCAGGGAAGCAAGTAAGAGGAAGGGAGTTCTACTGATGGGAAGTGTGAGATAAGATTTGGAGTAGAAGAAACGGCTACATTTAACCGTTTCGACAGTGAATGTATGGGACTGAGATGTCAACCTAGTAGCACGCTTAAATTTATGGAGTTTGTGAACCATTCAAAGTAGCTCGTCAGAGCAGTTCCCATGAAAATACTTGTAGAAAAGATAGAAGGAAGCCACAACACGTCTGTGAGCGAGCGACTGTAGACGCGATTCCAGATCAGGATCTATCACATTGCATATCCGTCTTTCGATTTGGGCGAGGATCTCGAGATTAACAGTGAGGGTGCCAAGCCTTATATGGCAGCAATATTCAAGTCAATGATGAATGGTTAATTTCTAGATTTGAATGATACTTGGCCGAAATTCTACGCTTGTAACATCTATATCAAGAAATAATCGAATAATTCAAAATATATTATCCATTCCTCTTCAAGAAACTGAAAATATTAATCTCATATATTAAACATTATTACTATCGGGAAGATTCATGAACGTATATACGGTTATTGTGCCGTTTAGCAGAAAGGCTACCGTAATTAAAGACCATTCAAGCAGTGTGTCAATAAGGATTGCAATGGCAATTAATGACCAATAATTAGGTGAATATATGTTAAGATATATTGGATTTTATTTTCCTTTATCCGAAAAGGTAAAGATTATTTACATTATTCCGACTATTGTCCTCATCTTTGTCGCCATATTTATTACAACGTTTCGGCCGTTGGACGCTCCGGCCATTCTTTAGATGGTTGGAATGTTCCAAACACCTGACGAAGGCCGGAGCGTACAAAGATGAGGACAATAGTCCGCATAATGTAAATAATGTACATAATACCTCATCTCTTAAATATAGACCGATATTGAAGGGCCGAAACATTGTAATAGACATGGCAACAAAGATGAGGAGAACAGTCCGAATAATGTAAATAGTGTACATAATACCTCATCTCAGAAATATAGACCGATACTGAAGGGCCGAAACATTGTAATAAATATGGCGACAAAGATAAGGACAATAGTGCGAATAATGTAAATAGTGTACATAATACCTCATCTCAGAAATATAGAGAGATGCAGAAAGAAGATTGTTGAACTTTGAAGTTACAAATTCGAACAAGTACGAAAATTTAAATATCTGAGGAAATATGATAGTGTGTCATCGATATCCGAAGACACATTATGATAATGAAAGTTAATTTCTAAATACAAAACAAAAATATTTAAAAAAAAAAAAACTACATGAACATTTCATTAGAAACAAGAAAAATGCTATTGAACAGTTATCTATTATCTATTCCTACGATAGGGTAGTAAATACTAAACAATATCCCTCGGATGAAGTGTAGACTTTAGGTAACAGAGATGCTTTTGTAGAAGGATACTTAGAATATCATGGAAAGACTATGTAATCAATGAGGAAGATTTAAGTAAAAGGTTAAAAAAAGGAAAGGCCTGAAAAATTTGACGCTTACCAGATATAGTGAAGCAACAGGGAGAGAGTTAAACAGTGATTAACCTGCCTAACTAGCTTGTTTAACTTCATGAAAAAGGCGTCACATATAACGAGGAAAGAGGGTTTCGAGTATATGACACTCACGGGACATATTGAAGGCAAAAGATGCAGAGCGAAAAAGAGAGGGAATTACCTAACGAGATACTCTGTGTGAATGTCAGAACAAACAATAGGACGATTTTAAAAATATAGACATTACTAAAAGCTACAATCGATAGGAAATTGTGGAGAGCCATCAGCTCCCACGTTTTGAAGGGATAAGGCAGACAGAAGAGGAAGAAGAAGAATATTAATAAACTTTGCTTTGATGAAAATGCACCTGATCCCAAGTATTCTAGTTTTACGAACCAGAATTATTTTGCTTTATTTTTTTCTGACGGCTGAGCAAGCTGTCAAAGGAGGTAATTCATTTAAAAGATAACAGTTGAAGACATTTTTAAGTTATAGAAGGTTATAATCTTTTTTTGATTAAAAGAAATAGAAAAGCAAGTTTATCTTATTTTCTTTTTATCTTAGTAAACAATTTTGATTTGTTTTACAGATGCAAAAAAACTTGTGTATAATGGTTTAGGTCTTTCGGTACTATTCCATTACTATCAGATCGGCCTTGTCAAAAAGTTTTTCCTAATTTCTTACAGTATAATCGCCCTACATTCTACATGAAGATCTTCGAGCAAAACATGATTTTAAGTTAAATTTTAAAGCATGAATTCTTTCAAAATATGGAGTCAATAGATAAGCAAATAGACCGTTTGCTTTCTTTCTATAGTAAGAGACGATGCGTTGTCATATTTTTTCCCGTTAGAGCGATAACGATGACAGAAACAGAAAAACAAATAAATATTTATTGAAAGATGCTTTGGAGATTCTAAGCAAAATATTAAGAAACAGAAAACTTCTGTTTGAAACAATGAAACATGTACAGAACCATTAGATAAGTCGTCTTTAATTTAGTAAATGTTGGACAATCTCCTGTCAGGTATGTCGTTCTACAGACGGATGCTATGATTACCATGATCCGAACATATGATGTAACGACGAATTTTACTTAAAATGGGGATAAAAAGAATAGTTATACTTAATAACAAGACACAGTTGTAATTACTAGAGAACATAATGAGGAAAGAGGGCCTGAGAAACCTGATATTCACAGGACAGATCAAAGACATGAGGTACAGAGGAAAACAACATAGCCCACCTAGTGAGTGTGGACGAACTGCTAGCAGAACAGGGTTTAGGAGAGTTAACTAAAAGATAAAATTTCATAAGACATACGGTAGAAAATTGTTGAGGAGCCATTATTTATACACCCCGAGGGGACACAACAGATAGAATTCTGCAAACGTTAAATTTGCCGTTTAAACCCAGCTCACCAATTATAATTAATATTTCCTGAAAATTTACATTTTGATGTGAATTTACATGCTTATTTCGAAAATAACAGTAAACTTTTGCGGAAATCTACTGTTTAGGAGTTATCGACAAAAAATTTCGGACTCATTTGTGTCGCGGCAACAGAACGGCCGCATTTACTAACGTTGTTTGCATATGTTTTCCTCGAGAAGCCATGAGCGGTAGCTTTACTTGTCTTGATTATTGCGCAAAATTTGCGCGAAATTTAAAAAGAGTATGGTTATTTACAAAATAAAAAGTGCTAGAAATGAATTAATAATAAGAACAATTTTAAGGTTCAATTTTTGTTTTAAAATTAGGTGTTTTAAAAAGATTCATCACAATTAAATTATTATTACAGCTTCACTATAAAAAGCTTCACTATAAAAAGCTTCACTATAAAAAGCTTCACTATAAAAAATAATCAACACTTGTCATTGCTTTTCTAAATAGCGTAAACATTTTTTTTTTTAAATTCAATAAAAGCTTCACTTTCCAAAGTGTATAAAGACTTCATTTGGTTTTTGCGCAATAATTGAGACGAGTAGGAAGATACGAAGGTCAGTAAAAAGGCCGCTATCTAAGCATCCGCGCATGATTATCGATGTAAACGTATGTAAAGAGTGCCAGTAATGGCGCACGAACCCGACACGAAAGAATCCGAACTTTTATTGTCGATAAACGGTAGATTTGCGCAAACTTTTATAGTTATTTTCGAAGCCTGTAAATTTACACCGAAATGGAAATTTTCAGAAAATTTTAATTATAATTATTGTTCGGGGGCTTAAAGTTCAATTTACCCTGCAAATTGTACGAGAAAGTTTCCGGATAAGAATTGAGGAATCGTGTCCCTTTTCGGTCAAAGATTGACTTGGATGAAGAATTCCCTTAAGCAGTCTGCCGTTACTTTCTGCCAAAAATATACAATTCAGTCTTTCTACTATTTATCCCATAACTTGGGGGCAGAATAGATGGTTTCATACTTTTCCCAATGGTATTTCAATGGTCAGTGAATGTAACGGCATTTTAACTCGGATTCATTACCTTTATTTAACAAACTATACGACAACCGTCAGTAGGTACGGCAACCAAACTTGTGAGAGCTTATACAGTGCCTCAATTTATCAAAAGACAACGACTTAGCCTCGTTGATAAGATGTTTGCACTTATTATGTATGGACAAAAAGAGGCGTCATTTGTCATCAGAGTTATCACGTTTTTATCTGACTGCTACCATGCTTTATTTTTACAAGAGTCACATTAAACCAACAAAGAATATTAGTCATGTCTGTTCTGGAGATGTTTTATTCTCCGTTTCCAGACTTGGTACAGTCCAAAATCGTTTACGTTATCTTGTAGAAGGATGAGTAGAAGGTTCCACTCCGCAACCTCTTCCCCGCAGACATAATTTTGGGAGCTTCTCGCTATTCCCTCGCTATTTCCATGGCAAATGTTCTGAGCAGCTCTACTTTTTAGTTCTACCAGTTTTGTTTCTTTGTTGATAGGACACGACTTACTACGTGCATAAAATCGAATTGAAAACATTTCTTTCGTATTGCATTTGTTTCCCTCATACATTTTATTTTCCATGAGATATGGTACTTTGTGAAACATCTTCAATTCAAGGGTTGATAGTTAATTATCACCATAATTAATTCTTTCAACTGCCTATTCATAACATGTACCTCATTTGGTAATTCGCGACTATGAATGACGTGTGAACTTTATTAAAAAAAAAAGAGAGGTACCTTGTAGACACAATCGATGTTACATGTTCACGGTCATTTAAATACCACGCCTCATTACTTAGGGCATCAAAGTGAGGGTATCCATACAATGATTATTCGTGCGTTCAGTGTCACTATATCTCGTGAGAATCTACTCCAAACACACGAAATTCTTACTTAAAAAAGTACAATAAATTAAAAAAAGACATAATTATATATACATTATCAATATCATGATAATCAGTCCCTTCACCTGATAAGGTCGTAGGATCGCTATGCAATCTGAGATCCTGAGTAGTTTCCTCACTGTATCTATTCATAATTCTATCATCCTGTTCAAAATCTTCAATGTTTTGTTTTTTTTTAAACAGGATTAGAGGTTTATCCCTTGATGTTTGTTTAAGATTTGGTTACCCATTCCTTCTAAAGTAATCTCATTGAATTTTACCCTAGTAACCCCTCCCGACTTATTAACATTATAAAATTATGAATTGATATATATATATATATATATATATATATATATATATATATATATATATATATATATATTATTACTGTAATTACTGAACAATATAGTTCATGCCACATAGACGGAAAATCTACCAGTAAAAGAAGAATTCTCTTTTGTACAAAAACGCACAACCTTAAAATTTAAATTCAAACTCAGCATTGCGACCGCACGTTCCAAAGCAATAACATATTTCTCATAGCATTTTTTCGGATTACATCTCTATTTTCGTTGTCCTCTTATTACCGAGAAGTAAAAACAAGAACAAAATCTATTTCCATACCTGAGGATGTCTATAGGAACAGACGAAAGCTTGTAAAAATTAAAAGAACTTATGCAACTGGAATTTATGAACAGGGATCATATCATTCATATACAGGTTCGGGGTTGATGTATCTTATTTATATTGTTTACGAAGATGTATTCTCGCCATTTAAATCATTAACCTCTATATTTGTTTTTTGTATGAATGATTCATGAATTTATATCTAGATAGATAGATGGACTATTTCGATGCTCAGTGAGGCTAGACGTCCGATTGCTAAATGTAAATTTACAGAGCACTAATATTATAAATTAATTGATTTAAAATATGGTTTAATCACAAAATTAAATTCGGGGCTTTTAGCTTCCATTTTTGAAACATGGTTAGAACTGTATAGCGAAAAAACATATTTTAAATCAATTAATTTATAATATATATATATATATATTGAGAGAGAGAGAGAGAGAGATAGAGGGAGAGAGAGAGGGGGGCAAGGTGGAGAACTGGATAGCGGCTCGGATTGAGGTATCAGAGGGCCGATTTAAAATTCCAGTCGAATCCATTACATTCGCTTACGTGCTAATACACTTGGGAAAAGTATTAATCCTCTTCTTTTCCCTCCACGTATGGGTAAATAGCAGGACAGACTGGGTTCTATAGCCTTGGATGGCAACTGGTCTAAATTCAAAACCTGCAGAGGGTCGTTTAGGGATTTTGCGGTACATAGCGCACCAGGTCTCTGAATTCGCCTCTTCAAAAATGTGGTTGGTTGTGCACGAAGCGTTCGCCACTATAATCAAATCATATGTGCTGGTGTCTGGGCTCTTGGTTTCTAGGAACTGATCTGCACGACCTAATACGTCGAATACAACGATATATATATATATATATATATATATATATATATATATATATATATATATTGGTTGAAAGCTGAGCGGGATTCATTTACGCGTAGCATGTCTCGGGTAAGTAGAGCTGGTTGATCGAACAACAATTGATGTCATCGTTTTGGTGTGGGACAAGTGGCGTTGATGCCGCTGGAGTAACCCAGCGTCCTAGCTCTTGGCTTCACTCGAGCGAAGCCCTGTCTGTACACCATTGGCTGCATCCATCGCTATGGATCCCAATCTGTTTCTTATTCTGGATGGCCGCTAGTCTTATCAGAAGCTTCTTCAACTCTTTGACAAGTCTTGTTTTCAATTCTGTTCATATCTCACCACGCTCCTCACTAGAAAAAACCTGGTGAAAGAAAGCTTTTAAACACCATTGATCAACCATGCAGCAGGAAATACTGTGTTAAATTGTATTTTTTTTTAATAATTTCACACTAATAATGGCAATAAAAACTAGTAGGATGCTAGAGGTTACTAATAGTGAAAGAAACACAGAGAACAATAAAAGAACTGGATTCAAAGAAAACAGATATAAATTTGTTGCATAGATCCTTCGTTCTGGAGAGGTCTTGGGTGACGGCGATCGCTCGATAATAAAGTTGCATTCTTTTTCTCGGCCGGTGATCGCTACTAGTTTTCAGAACTAAAAGAAGACAAGGAATTTTAATTAAATATTTTATTAATCAAGTCGACGTCTACAGTTCTAGCTATCTAGTGGGTTTGCTTTCCCTCCACTGGGGAGCCGTTTCAGACACGAAAGAAAACACATCTACATGGTTTAACGGTTAAAAAATCTACAACCTTAAAACCTTATCTCTATGTATCGTTCTCACGCTGGCTCAGCCAATCCAAATCGACTTCCTTGTTTTGTCTTCCATCTGACCTCAAAGACCAAACTGGGGAAGTCGGAGCAGTGATACATTTCCCGTTAAGAATAAAAGTCTGCTAAACTATTATTTAACAGATTGACATCGAGATTAAATTTTGGAATATCATAGACGACAGGAAAGAAGTAAGCCGGAAGAGAGTTACATATGCAAGAAGTGTGGGAAAAAAAAATCTAGGAGCATTAAACCTATGGTTACAACTACCAATTTCAACGGAGCAATTAAGACACTTGACTTCCAGTCTAGTAGCACGCTTAATTTCGTGAAGTCAAGACTGAAACGAGGAAAGCTCATTAGAGCAAGTACCATGAAAATACTTACGGAATTTTCAAACGAAAACTAAACTAAGTGGGAAAGTGACTAAAGAATCGGACACCTAGACGGGACCGATAACGTTGCAAATTCTTCATTGGATATTGTCAAGAATTTCTAGATATATAGCAGAAGCACCAGACAAGATGTGATATTAATATTCGATACACGAATGAATAGTAGACTCATAAATATGAAAGATAGCTTTTGGCGACAATTGTCGAAGACAAGAGAGAGAACAGATTTTCATAATAGCAGATTCCTCGATTGATTTAATAGAATGATTCAACTTTCTATTTGTAGGAAAACGTTAGACAAACAAAGCGCAGTTATTTGAATCAGTTTGGTTGGTTTATTTAACGGCATATCAATTCTTTATGGGTCATTTACATTCCAGTAAGCTTAGGGTTTTTTTTTAATTGTTTTTTTAAAGCTTGGATCGTATAATACTTTTCTAGAAAAATGAATGGCTGGTAATTTTTTCTTATGCATTTTTATATTTTCAAATTTTGACCCAAGTTTTGGTGTTCACTATTTGCTTATAGCTGGGACCCTAATAAGTACCTCTACACTGAGACAGTGTGTACTTGAGAACAACACCAATTAAGAGGTGGATTCACGCTCCCCCTAAAAACTCCCAATCAGGAGCCGTGGTACTGGATGTAGTTTATAAACATTCGCAGAACGACTTTTGAATTTTTCGGTCCTCATTGAAAAGTTGTTACTGGTGAAAAAATGTATACTTATTATCATACACACACACACATATATATATATGTGTGTGTGTGTGTTATATATATATATATATATATATATATATATATATATATATATAATTATTTATTTAAAAAAAATTTATAACATAAATATGTTATAAAATCGCTACAAAAATAGCCATTTTGTTTCAAACACTCTCGGTGTCTTATCAAGTGATGATGTTGAATGTAAAATTTTACATTCAACATCATCACTTGATAAGATACCAAAGTGTTGAAACAAAATGGCTTTTTGTAGCGATTTTATAATATTTATGTTATAAATTTTTTTGAAATAAATAATTATATCTGCTTTCTATTTGTATTGAGCACTCTTTTAAGAATAGTATTTGTTGGTTGTTTGGAATTCGTTCCATATATACCAATCATATACTTGGATATATATATATATATATATATATATATATATATATATATATATATATATATATATATATATATATATATGTGTGTGTGTGTGTGTGTGTGTGTGTGTGTGTGTGTGTGTGTGCATATACTTAAAAAAATAAATACACACATAATATGAAGTCCTTGTTTGTTAATGAAACGCTATAAATTGTACCTTTCCAATTTGAATTCCTTTCCCGGCCAGTGTTTCCTACTCTTATTTAAATTTAAAAACTTATTTAAAAACTGGTTTTAAACATAGAATAATATTATTCTAATTTATTTTTTATGATAATTCTTATTTATTTTACATTTATAAGTATTATTAGGTACATATGATTGTATTTGACATCCTTGTGGGGTCGCAATGGCCGAATGTTAATGTCAAATTGTCGCATGTTTATGGTGAGTAGCCATTTCGCAACTGAAATCGACCTATGAAACGGCAATTTTTTGAACATTTTTTGTAGCTGTGCATAATATGCACCCCATATTTTGCTTATTATTTTTTAGAAAAAATGCGTATTATACATGAGGAATTACGGTATGAACACGCATATGTGAGTGCGTCTGTGTATATGTGTGTATGTGTATGTGCATTTTTTCTGTTGATAAATAAAGTTTCGTCATTCCTAAAAGAAAAGAACCATTAAAAAACTTCCTCACATGGTTTCCTCTTCTTGGGGAGAGAAGAAGAGGATTCATACCTTTCCCAAGGGTATTAGCACGTAAGTAAATGTAAAGAATTCGACTGGAATTCGAACTCGGCTCTCTGATTCCTCAATACGAGCCGCTATCTATTGGTCCACCGTGCCTAGAAAGCTATGGATAAATAGCTGGACAGACCGGATTCTTTAGCCTTGGATAGCAACTGGGCTACCGCAGAAAGAGGGGAAAAATCTGCCTCGTCAGTCATGTATCGAAAGATACATAATCGCCTAAGCGTGTATCACGCATGCCACATAACTAACTGGAGCGTAAGTCGTGGAAAGCTGAGTAAAGTTGAGTATTGTTTTTATTATATTTATTACGTTGGCTCTCTTTGTATTTTTAAAAAAATTGCATTGAGTACTAAGGATGCATTCCAAAACCTGTGCAGAGTAATGCGAGGCACGAGGATTTCTTTGGTAACAGAAAAATAAGAATACTGAACTGTTACGTCACATTTATCTTTCTTTACGGCAGCGAATATTGGACGATTTCCTCAAAGATGATAAAGAGACTCGAGGCGACGGAGATGTGGTTCTAAAGAAGGATGCTAAGGATATCATGGACCGAACGCGTGAGCAACGATGAGGCCTTACAGAGTTTGCAAACAAGGGGGAGGCTTATACTTAACACCAGGAAGAGGCAGCTGAAGTTCCTGGGACGCATAAGGGGGAAGGAGAGCCTGGAGAATCTGATACTCACGGGTCGAACATAGGGAAAGATAGACAACGGAAAACAACGCATGACATATCTAGCGGCTTTAAGGAAGTGGATGACAGAACGTGGTCTGGGGGAGGTGGCAGAGGGAAGGAACTTGTTGAGAGGTGCAAGGGATAGAAGGAGGTGGAGAGACATGATCGCCTACATCCTGAAAGAAAGACTGTTCTTGTAGTGTACTCGTGTGTTTTTATTATACAATATACATGATGATTGGAACTTATTTGCAGAAGGGGTCCATATCTTCAGCTTTTTGGGGTTTTTTTTCATTCAGAATTTTACCATTTCCAACATTTATACCCGAGCTAACACTCTGCTGTGGACCCGTAAGTGATTCTTAACGTCAGCTTCACTGTTACAACCTCTCTTATATACGTGGCAAGCAAAATGTATCTGTGTAAACTAAACTGGAAAATTGTCTGTCCTTGTGGAAAGTCGTCTGACTTGTGAGTTCCACAACAGACCTACAAATCTTGTCACTAAACTAGTGCAAGTCACATGCAGCTTTTTCTGGTAGGGTTACATTCGCAGGTGTATGCGCCTGACGTTTTTGGTGTGATCCCACGTCACTGGCTAAACCAGTCACCGAGAGGATGTCTTTTCCACAATTATGACAAGTGTGTGGGTGTCCTAATAGTTCTGGGATGGATCTTATTTCTCCCTACCTAATGGCGCGCTTAATTCTCTTCTGTTCAGAATTGGTACCGTATTTTTAAATCAATCTTCTCCAGCCACACACACACACACATATATATATATATATATATATATATATATATATATATATATATATATATATATATATATATATCTGATCATAAGTTATCTTTTAGGGATACATTGCTTTAAGTAAATGCTATGTTCTTTTAATTAAACAGTTGAATGTTCGAGGAATTTCGTAGAAAATATGCGTCCTTCTACTATATATATTTCGATGGCAACTGGTCTACCACAGAAAGAAATGGCAACCTACTGCGGGAAAATATCTGACTCGTCAGATATATATCGAAAGATACATGATCGCCTAAGCATGTAGCACGCATGGCACATGACATACAGTCCAACACTTCTATATTTTAATCTAGATAGAATCTAAATATTTTACTAAAACTTGATGTTTAAATCATTACTGCCCACCCTGTAAATCCGGAAATTATTAAAAAAAAATCAAATTAAAACACGTATTAATAATGAGTTTCAAACCCGCTATGTATTATAGATTTATGAAAGAAAATCCCGTTCTTAATAATGTTTATGTTACCCATAACACATTAATTAATATCTGGGTATATAGACTTACATAATATAAACAGGCTTATCTTGACATTCGTGGTATCTAAACATATTATTCAACCCGCTTCAAAGACTTAATCAAGCGTTGTACACTGCTTGAAAGCGGAAGTAATTAATCCATAATGGTCTTTACGCATGCGCTTAACCTAACCTTGTCACTGCAGAATATTTGCGAAAATTTCTATTATTGTATCGCTTCAGTGCGTATCTGTTCATCAAGCTAGTCTTCATTCTCCTCGTCATACCTTGCATGGAATTCCTTGTTGATCACGGAACTCGTTTAGGCCGCTAGGGATTTACTGTCAGAAAGTTTTGATTATAAGAAAATGGCGGAAGATCACCTTTAGTATTAATTAGTATTGTTAAAGCATGGTTGTCATTAAACAGAATAGCGCAAGTTGTGATTGAAGAATTGGAGATTTCGAAAAATAAGTAAGTAAATAAGACAAATATGTAGGAAGTTATTTAATATAGTACGGAGAGTGTAATACCGAAATACTTATTCAATAACCTTTTAGGTTGAGTGCCACTTAGATCTTGTATTTTTAAAATTATAATTTAAAAAAGAAGGCGCTATACGCCCGATATTCTTATCGCGTATTCTATCTTAAAAAATAATGTTTTCGTGTCAAGATGACTTCTTTTTGTCTTTTTAAGCAATCTACCGCATGCAAGGTGGAAGTGCCACTAGCACGCAAGGGGTTACAGAGGATTGAGAACATGAGTAAAGAGGGCGTGTTTGGGGAAAGGAAACAAAGATGGACGGGGGAAAAGATCAACGTATCATATGTCGATTGACATTACACTTGAATATTTGAAAATTATAGTTATCAGGGAAGCAAGCAAGAGGAAGGAAGTTCCACAGACGGGAAGTACGAGAGAAGAAGCTGTTTGAGTAGAAGAGACGGTTACATTTAACCGTTTTGAAAGGGTGGGACTGAGATGCCAGCCAGGTAGCTCGCTTAAATTAATGCAGTCTGGGAACCAGTGAAAGTAGATCCTCGGAACAGTTGCCGTGAAAATACTTGTAGAAGGGACAGAGAGAAGCCACGGCATGTCTGTGGGAAAACGACTGTAGACTAGATGCCAGCGCAGGACCTATCACATTCCATATTCGTCTCTGGATTCTGCAGATGACCTCGAGACGTACAACCAAGGCCCCAGACCATATATGTTTGATTTACATATTTGAAGGATAGACTCAGATGGAAAAATAACTTAAATAGAATTCCTCAAATTATGATAATGTCAAATCTTTTGTTAGATCGATTTTTGTCTGTGTCCATATTTCTTCGAAGTAGAAAAGAGATTTTTTTATGATTCATGGACGCATATGGATGCTTTGACTGTCGATTATGATTGATTCGTTCCCATGTTAGAACAGGTATATTTTTTTCTGTATTCACTTTCTATTATTTACCAGGTTTTCTATGCATAGATTAAATGCAATCTGCAGAGAAAACTTTCGTGCCTGAACAAAAACAAGACTTCAGGCAGAAAGTGATATGACCTCAGTCGGGGTTCTGTCTTCGGATAGAGACTCGGTTGAGAAAAAACACACCAGTAACTTACTCGAGCCTTCTTTGGCAGGGGTTGGATAAACGTTTAACTAGTGGCCCGAACGGAAACGCTAGCATAAAACTTGACCATGTGGGGCGACCGGTAAATACCAGTTGCATTGCAATTTGTCCCAGGATCGTGAAAAGATAAAACCTTTGTTTTCGGTCAGAAAGTGAAAAAACATCCGTCCTCGGTTTGAAGGTGACTCAGTCGAGATTCTGTCGTCGGATAGAGACTCGGCTGAGGAAAACAGACAAGTACTGTACTGCTTATGCGGGGGCTGGAAAAATTTTGACCGGTGGCTTGGGTGAAAACGTTCGGCTTCCTCACATGAAACTTGACCTGTGTGGTGCAACCGATGCATACGAATCGCAGTCAGGCAGTTCGATGCCAGGCATGCGACATACCAAAAAACGGGTGACTAGACCCCCATTTTCGGGTGGAGGATAACTCAGTCAGGATTCTGTCTTCAGATAGATCTTCGGCTGTGAAAAACGGACAAGTTTGAGACAGGCAGTTCGTTGACTGGCTTGCGACTGACAAGACCTCTGTCTTCGGGCAGAGGGTAACGCAACCGGAGCTCTTTATTCGGATAGAAACTCGGCAGAGAAATCCAGACCAGTACTATACTCGATCCTGCTTTGGTGGGGTTTGGGTATATTTTGACCAGTAACCCGCTTGGAAACGATCGGATGTCCCACAATAATCCCTATATTGCGGGGGTTAGAGGGCAGCGTAGATACGAGTCGTATTGAAGTCATTCTCAAGCTCGCGACAAGACCTCAGTCTGTGGGCATAGGATGATTCAGTCGGGGCTCTGTCTTGGGATAGAGACTCGGCTTAGAAAAACTAACATTAACGTACCCGAGCCACTTTTGCAGGGGATGGGTAAATTTTGACCAGTGCCTTGTATAGAAACGCTCGGGTTCCCAACAGTAAAATTTACCTTTTGTAGCATCACGTCTCAGTGGGCAGTCTTATAAATATTATTTTGAATTTTGAGTCAGTCTTCATACTAACTTATACAGGCGTTAGGACAATAGCGTATAGAGAATACTTAACGAATTACGTTATACCAAGTACAAATCTATGTTATAGCAATAACATTACAATATGGATTTATAAAAATGTGTTTCTGTGGTGACGTTCTGGCAGTATATGGCCGAACATTATGAAGAAGAATTGAATTTCGCCGATTAAACAGTGACGTCCGAATTTGGTGGTAGTAAACTTCGACAGTGATGCTCTGATTAGTATACAGAAAGCTGTAATCGATAAAGAAAATGGTGGACCACTAGATGTGCAATTTATATATTAAAAAGTGTTTGGGTGCTTCGCTATAACTAAGTCACTGTGTCGATCGTTTACAGTTGCCATAAAGGATCAATTGCAAATTACTAGTCGATCTCGAGACAGATCATTTGAATTTCGCAGATGCAACATCAAACACACATTAAAACATAAACCTCTTAGACATTCATTTGATCCATGTTAAATCCATTTATCGAGTATCTTTATCTTGTAAGATGTTTATCCCTAATTGAATTGCTGACCCCATTATCTAAGATATTTCTCGGAGATTCTGACATGGTTTTTCTTCATCTAGCGTTTCCAGATGTTGATTATTTATTGCAGATTTACGTCCTATTCATATCCCTACTGTGGGACTTTATAAACCAGCACCGTAATGTCTGATGACAAGTGGATCCTTCGTCCCTTGCTCTATGTAATGTTGGAAGCAGCTGGAGAAGCATTAGGACTAAGCTTGAATTCATGCAAAAAAAGTAAACGCATTTCTTCTTTTTTCAAGATTAAGGCTATATAATGTTTTAAGTTAAATTCTGAAACTGATTGATATAAAATTAACAAAGAGGGCACGTTAGTTATTATGAATGAGAGATTTGTTTTTATAAAATTATTATAATAATATATTAGAATAATATATTAGAATAATATATAATAATATATTAGAAAAATATATTAGAATAATAATATATATTACTAGCAGTAGAGCCCGGCGTTGCCCGGGGATGTAACAGTAAGAGATAGATCAAGTATCGACCATCATAAAGACTGAAAAATAAAATTGACAAAGATTATTGTTTAAGGTTGACGGACACGCATGTCTTAATTAGTTTTTTTGTTTGTTTGTTTTTTTTACGAATTGGTCAAACCCAAACTCAAACAAAAACATTGTTTTCAATCGTTATGAGTCTATCGATTGAATAGAATTTTATTATAAACAATTGTCTTGTAAACTCAATGTTTAAAGCATTCTGAATGTAAAAATAAAGAAAAAAGTGTGCAAGACAATAAGAAACACTACCTGCCAAAGAAAGTGAAGTTTTGTTGAAATCGGTTGAAAAATGTAGGAAATTCTATCCCATATATAAACGAACACACACACACACACACACACACAATCTGGGTTTTATAATAAGTATAACTCGATATGAGCATTCTAGCGACAGAATCGTGTTTTATCGTGTTTTCAAATTGATTTCGTGCAAAAACAATTTTTTTTTTCAATTTTTGGCGCTGTCAGAACCACCGCAAGATAATTTTACGCAGTCCTGTGAAGTTTTCTTGAAATCGGTTGAAAAATGTAGAAAATCCGATCCAATATCCTGTACGTCTCCAGTAAGTATCTGATTTCTCATGCTGTCTTTACAAGGGCCAGATCAAGCCTGAAATGGAGTACCGTTGTGGTATTTGGAAAGGAGCTGCTTGGTCCTCACCTTCAAGGCATGATAGAGTTAAAACACGTCTACGTGTACTTGTGTCTCAAAGATTGTTTTCCTCTCTGCAACCCCTCTCTCACAGACGAGATGTCAAAAGACTTGTACCGCTTTATCGCTACTTCCACGGAGAGTGCTCAAACGAATAACATTGCTTAGTTCCATCCGTTCTAACCTTCCCCGCGAGGACCCACCATGCTACGAATCTTTTAGCAAACCACCCTCATTCCCTTCGTATTCCATTAACTAGAAGTAAGTTTCACTTGAATAGTTTCTTCCAGCGAACCATTGCTCTGTGGAACCGGCTGTCAAGTGTATGTTTTCCAGATCACTACAACCTTAACTTGTTCAAGTTTAGGGTTAACCGTTATCTTTTGCATAAAATGTGCCTCTGAGTTTATAACCCTCTACCACGAGTGGCCCCCGGGCCTTTTACAAAGTGAACAAATCACTATAAAAAAAAGATAGCACGCATCTTTTCAGTAATACTCTAGCTCAACAAAAAAGATAAAAATACGTTTTCTCTTCAATAAGACCGGATAATATTTGAGATTCAAATCTTGCATTATTTTAATAAGAAACTAAATTCATAAAATGCCTAAAAAATGCCATTTTCCATGCAAGAATCAATAAAAAGTAATGGTGGACTTTTTTTCAAATATGAAAATATGGCCTGATATGACAGCTGTCAAAATCCAATCTCACACAAATTTTTAATGAATTTAATCATGCTATCGAAGGCCAAAAAACAAAATCAATTTGCTTGAATAAACAATACCTCCATATATATATATATATATATATATATATATATATATATATATATATATATATATATATGTATGTATGTATGTATACATGAAGTTGACAAACGGTCAATACCGAGTGGCAGGCGAGAGTCTGTCTCAAGTTTCAGCGCAATCTGTATGACACGAAAAACAGGACTACATGTTCGATATCCGGAGAATTGTGCACAATCATGAAACACACAGTTGCACATCGGTTTTTTGACATCAGTTTCCTTATACATATATATATATATATATATATATATATCCCTAACACTGACCACTTTATCCTAAATATCTTAAATTTTAGTTTTATAATGTATATATATATATATATATATATATATATATATAAACACAACACACAGACACACACACACACACACACACATATATATATATATATATATATATATATATATATATATATATATTTAAAGACATTTTAATGTTTAACATTCTTTTTATAGATACAAGTATTTAAGTAAATGCTGTTTATAATAAACAGTATTAAACAACATTTGCCGGCCTGAATATCCGAGAAATTTTCATAGAGAAATACTTGTAAGAAAATCATGGAGAATTGTGGTTTAAAAACAGTAAAATCGACCTTGCTAACCGAAACGCTCCTCTGTGGCTCCATCGGTAAAAAGCACGTCAGGCTATATGACGGTTCCGTATAGGATACAGGTTCGATTTCTGCCGGTGGACGCATATTTTGTATAAAAATTTCTCTGACATTCAGGCCGGTATATGTTGTTAATACTGTTTATTATAATCAGAGCATTTACTTAAATATGTGTATCTATAAAAAGAACGTATAAACATAAAAAATGTCTTTATATATATATATGTTGTATTGCCCTCTCGTGATGGGTGTAATCTTGAGGCGCCGGTCTAAATTAACTCATATGTGCATTCTTCTCTCTGTCACCTTCAGGACGAGTGTGGAAATGTTTTGGGGCCCGGATTTCAGAGCCATCAGTAAAAAGGATTAAAACTTATCTATTTCATTAAACACGTCGAAGTGTACATTTTTAACTAGCCAGTGGGGTTGGTCTATTACCCACACTAGGGAGCAAGTTCTTCGAGCTACGAAATAACCACGTCTAATGTGTATGACTTGTAAAAACTTAACTCACTGAAAACACTTTCTAATATTCCTACGTTCGGCTCAGCCAATCAAAATCGACATCCCAATTTTGTCTACCATCTAACCTTAAAGGTCAGCCTCAGAAATTCTGAGCCAAAATACACTGCCCCAAAATAATAGTTTGAAACTATATATATATATATATATATATATATATATATATATAATATATATTTTATTTTTAGATAATATATTGTTCATCGAAATATGCATGCCCCTATTTGAAATAGATGCTCAGTTTTTATTTTAAATAATGTTTATTAACAGTTCGATATATGTAATGCAATATAGAATTTACGTTTGAAATAATAAAATCGTCGGATTTAATATAAATCAATTAACATATTATTATCCAGTTATTATTATTAATATTATTATTATTATTATTATTATTATTATTATTATTATCTTTATCCGGTTATTATTATTATTATTATTAGGGTTACCCGTATTGAATGTAATGTTGAAATTGTCACCTTATCTGTTACATTCCTTTTGTACTAATGGACTTGCGAAAAACTTGAATCAATCTTCTTTCCTCCCCCATGTATTGTCTATAAAGCAGACTAGACAACGATAATAAATAATATGAAGCTGTGGATTGGCTCCATCCTGAAGGAGCATAGAATTAAATAAAATGTTACAGGCTGCTGTTACTACTGCTGGATTGAAAAACACATTAATTATTAATGCAATGTTATTAGTCCTGACCTGGCATCTCTGCTTAACATAATTTTGCGCACTACTTAAAGCCTAAAAGCATTTTGAATTGGTCGAAGAATTATTTCCTATTTTTGCGAATGAATATTGAATAAATACGTTCAGGGCAATAATGTGCGGCTGAATATTACAAGTGACACAATTATTTTGATATATCAATTTTCGTTTATCGGATACAATCCTTGATTTACGTTAAGGGAAGAAAAGATGGATTCATATCTGG
Source organism: Acanthosepion pharaonis (assembly GCA_903632075.3). Taxonomy (NCBI): domain Eukaryota; kingdom Metazoa; phylum Mollusca; class Cephalopoda; order Sepiida; family Sepiidae; genus Acanthosepion; species Acanthosepion pharaonis. Next base: position 1,148,082 of record CAHIKZ030005580.1, on the reverse strand, counting down.
CTTACCGGTGAAAGTACTCAATAGCATAATAAATAATAATAATAATAAACACACACACACACACACAACAAGTAGAAAAGGAAGATGCAGATAAAGGAGAAGAACAACAACAATAGCAACAATATCAAGAGCAAGAAAAATACATAGAAGAGGAGGAGGAGGAGGAGGTTCAACAACAACAATAATCAGTAGAACAGCAAAAAGATGTCAAGAACAACAACATAAAAAAAGGAAGAACAAGAAGAAGAAGAGGAAGAAGGTAAGAAAGAAGAAAAGAAGAAGAATAACATCAAAAAGAAGGAGAAGAAAACAAAGAAGAAGGAAAAGAAGAACAAACAATAATAACAGCATCAAGAAGAAGAAGAAGAGAAAGAAGAAGAAGAACAATAACAACAGCGTCAAGAGGAAGAAGAAGAAGAAGAAGAAGAAGAAGAAGAAGAAGAAGAATCAAGAAGAAAAAATAACAACAGCATCAAGAAGAAAAAGTAAAGGAAGAAGTAAAAGAAGAACAATAACTACAACGTCAAGAAGAAGAAGAGGAAGAAGAAGAAAATAAGAAATAGAAGAAGAGGAGGAAGTAAAGGAAGAAGTAAAAGAAGAACAATAACAACATTAAGAAGAAGAGGAAGAAGAACAATACGAACCATAACAACAACAACATCAAGAAGAAGAAAAAAGAACAAGAAAAAGAAGGATAACAACAACAACAACATTAAGAAAAAAAATAACAACAACTACAACGACAGCAAGCGTGAGATTAATATATTTTAATTATGTACCATTGTCTGCAAACAAGAGTTTTTTTTTGGTTTTTTGTTTGTTATCATGGCCTCCATCCAGCGATAAATAAACAACAAACAATAAAATCCAGTGTCAATGAGTTTGTGTCTGCTTCGAAATACGTTGAAGGCGCACATGCCGTGAGAAGAGTTTTGACGAGACAACACATGCTGGGAGATGTTTCTTTTGTTTTTATTTTTTGTTTTGTTTTTTCGAGCCACTGGGCTGCTTTGCTCAGTGATCACATATAACATTTCATTCTTTTAATAAGGAAACTTTATCAAAAATTGTATTTAAAAACTTTCAAAACTCTGAAAATCTGCAGTCACTGTAGAGCATTATACACGAACACGAAGCAAATCCAAAAATATCCCGAACTTTATACAAAAATTTAAACCACGTAATGTGCATGCATACAAGTATACAGACATATACACACGCACGCACGAACATAAACACACACACGTGTTTGGTAATATATATATATATATATATATATATATATATATATATATATATATATATATATATATATATACTAGCAGCCTTAGCCAACTGGTCGTTCAGAAACACCATTCATTTAGTATGGAGCAAAAACAGCATCATGTTTAAATGTAACAGAGTCTATCTTCTTCAATTACTTTAAAGTACTTTCATTAAAAAACATTTTGAATTAATGCAGTTACTGATATAACAGAAGTAGTCTGTATTTATTTAATACAAATTAGCCGTGGACACGAAGGGGAAAGCAAGCTACATGAAGACCAACTTCAGACAACAATTGTTTTGGAGATTTTGAAATTCAATTTGTCAGTGTGCTACCAGTAATGTAAAAGAGGATACATCTATAAAGCAATTGTTAAGTTTGATAAAAATTGGTTGAAAAATAAACGAAAAATAAATAAAGAAACCAGTAAAATTTGCCATTTTTCGCTATTTACGCTGGTTTTCACTATATGGCTCGACTCAAATATCAAGTAAAATGACTGTTAAGCAATCAATTTATTGTTGGCTACAACTGTGTGAAATTTGTATTACATCGCTTGAAAATTGAGGGAGTTTTTTCGTTTAAAATTTGTGTTTAAATCGATTTTTCGTTTTTCGTGGTTTTTCGCTAAACGCACTGACGTAGAAATAAAAACGAGGTATCGTTGAGCTCGTCATGATAAAAGTAACCTACATACCGACTTTGAATGAAATCGGAGGAAAAAAAGTTAAATTTATCGATTTTTGATCGGTTTTATAGATTTTTGATTCGAAAAAATATCGATTTTTTACGCTAAGAACCCATCTCTTACATTGTACGATATATATGCCAAGTTTGGTCAAAAACGCTTGGATTGATTTCGAATGAAAAGGCATCACACAGGCACGCAGAGATCCTCTTATATATATATATATATATATATATATATATATATATATATATATATATATATATATATGTGTGTGCGTGTGTGTGTGTGTGTGTGCGTGTGTGCGCGTGTGTGTGTGTGTGTGTGTGTGTGTGTTAACAAATTTTATATAGCAGCTACACAACCAAGGAGGTAGAGAAATATAATGATTTGTTAAATGTTATAACAGGTGATGGAAAATGTGACACAGAAATCCGAAGAAGCATTTGTGTAGTAAGAGAGAGATTACAAAACATTTTTTTACTCATTTCGCACAAACCAAGGCAATAAAGCCATGAAGATAGAAAGGCTACCGGGTCTGGAAGAATACAAGAAAAAGAAAAACAACACTGAGCAGAGAAAATAATAGAAGAACAGGGATACAGATAACGATTGATTTAAATTTTTACTGAGTATAGTTGAAAGAAACTGCTAGCATAGACCTTAAGGTAACACCTATTAATTTCAACTGTAAAATGATGAGACCTATTTGCCAATCTAGTACTGCGCTTAAATTCCTAATGTATAGTTATCAAAGAGAAACGTCCATCAGAAAAAAATGCCATTAAAATATTTATGAAATTAAAAAAAAAACAGGGAGGCTAAGTTAAGGCGGTGAGAATGTCACTGAAAAAAACATTGCCAGGCCAGCACTGATAACATTGCAAATTCTTCTTTGGATTTTATCAAGTATCTTTAAATACGCACTAGAAGCACGAGATCGGTGATGTTCGGTGCATGTACAAAAGATGGCCTAATAGATGTGTATGATACATTCTAGTTAGGAGAATTGCCTTGCACGAAACAGGTTACAAGATGCCTAGCAATTGATTCAACAGAATCATACAGGTGTGACGTCGGCAGAAAACGACGGCGTGAGAAGGTGCAATGCGTAACTCGCCTGGAGGTTAGCCCCATCCAAGCAAATGGAAGGCTATAAGTTTCTCTAAGGTGAAGAAAGATACATGCACAAATAGGTAAATCTCGTAATATAAATAGATACAGGCATACACACAAACGCGCGCGCGCACACACACACACACACACATGCGCACGCGACCCCCCCATATATATATATATGTATATATATATATGGAACGTGCTGTCATTGGTCAAATTGGTGATCACGCTAGATAACACATTCTCCCCAGAAACTATAATAAGGTCTGCTCTGCTAGTACAGTTGCAGTATAAACTACAGGTGAACTCTATAGTTTTTGAGCAAGCAATAATGTACATGAGCGAGCGTCTGCAGTAAGGATTGCCTAGACGTCCTAGTAGACGGATACTCTCGAATTGAGTGACCAGCTATTATAGACACACACACACACACACACATATATATATATATATATATATATATATATATATATATATATATATATATGTATGTCTGTATGTACGTATATATATAAATAGTAAAGACTATTCTAAAATATATATATATATGTATGCGTTTGTGTTTGTGCATGTGTTATCTATATATGTTATATATATATATATATATATATATATATATATATATATATATAAAAGAGAGAGAGATAGATACAGATATAATAGTAAAGACTTTATTTATATATATATATATATATATATATATATATATATATATATATATATATGCGTTTGTGTTTGTGCATGTGTATCTGTTAGATGTTATTAGACTCACGCGGGTATGCAATGAAGCAAGTAGATAAATTTAATAGATCCGAAGACGCATAGGCAACGTAAAAGTTTACTTTCAAAATCTAAACAAAGTATTAATGAACAGAACATTTCGTCAGGCACAAATAAAAGATTGCTAATATCAATCATTCTCTATGGCAGTGAAAATTTCCTCACTTCTGAAAAGATGGAGGCAACACTGATGTAGTTATAGAGAAGGATACTGAGAATAGTATAGAATAGTTTATACTGAACATGTGCTCAATGAGTATGATGTAAGGAAAATGGTAACTTGCATTTAGATGCAGTAAAAAGGGAGTTGAAATTTCTGGACCACATTATGTGAAACAAGGCATGAGGATGTGAATCTTACCTGATGTTGTGACGGACCGAGGCAAAAAAAAGTGTATGAAAATGTATATCAGAACAGGAAGAAAGAGGGGTAAAAAAAATTGATAAATATAGCTTCGAGCTACAAAGGACAGAAAGTATTATTGTTTGCTGCTAAGTTAGTAGATTGGAAGTAAATATTTTTGTCAGTTGGTATCAGAAGCACCATATTATATATAAAATTTTACTCGGTCTGAAAATCACATGATGTTAGCCTGATACGTTTGTACGCTTTTATTTTCTTAGCGAATTTCGTTCTTAGGAGATACAGCAATTCGAAGTTCAATTTGCTGTGAATGCTCGACATCCAACCTCGATCGACAACCCATTACACTCCGGGGCTTGTTCTATTGTCCAGTACCTGAAATCCACCCATTTGTCCAACTTTAGTCCAAAGGCCCACTGGATTTGTTCTCGGAATATAACGTTTACCTCCATAGCAATATTATTTTAGACTTCGAAGATCAGATAAGGGAATCTGAACGCTGGTCAGTGATAACGATTTCTGTTAGAAATACAAGACGTCACTGGAAATCAGATAGGATTTACCAATCTGCTTCGCTATCAAACATTGTTTCTTTTAAGGCCAAGAGATATTGGTGGGATTTTTTCTACTTTCTAAAATTCTATTTTGATTGGCGGAATGAAGGGATTTTTCTATTTGGCTCCTCAAAATAATCCCAGTTTTTTCTGGCTTTGAATCGAATACACGCTGTACGAAATACTACGCCGAATAAAATTCTGTTTTTACAATTACAGGAAAGCTTTTTATTTTCTACGGAATTATGTAATATCCATCCTTCAATATGGCAATGAATGCTGGACAATTTCAGCACAAATGAGAAGAAGACGGGCGGCAAAAATAATTGTGGTTCCACGGAAGAATGCTGAAAATACGGTGTACGTTGTGTGTAAAGAACGACGCCGCGGGGATGTTGGAAATAAACAGAATGAAATTGACAAAGTCCGACAATTATTTAAGACATTTTCTTTTGTATATACATTCTTTTTATAGATACAAATATCTCATTAAATGCTCTGTTTATAATAAAAAGTATTAACAACATTTACCGGCCTGAATGTCCGAGATATTTTCATAGAAAAATCAAACCTGTATCCTATATGGAGCCGTCATATAGCCTGACGTGCCTTAACCGAATGGGCCACAGAGGAACGTTTTGGTTAGCAAGGCCGATTTTACTGTTTTTAAACCATACTTCTCCATGATTTTCTCTCATTCATTCATACCTGCTCAATGGGTATCTAAATGTAAACAAATGAAGTCATACATTATGAAATGGACAAAATCCGACAATTATCTAAGACGTTTTTATGTTTATACGTTCTTTAAATAGATAGAAATATTTAAGTAAATGCTCTGTTTATAATAAACCGAACGCTCCTCTAACCCAAGCTTTACGCTACATCTGAATGTCTCATTTCCCGATAACACAACAAATTTTTTTTCGGTTAATCACTGATGTAGCCCGGAATTGAATTTGTAACATTTTGGGGTCTTGTCACTGGATCTAACCAATAATTGAGACATCCGGAAGAGGCAAGGCACGTGGAACTAGAACAATCTACCCCGGTGGACGAAATAAAGGTTTCGATGCGAAATTCTAATCACCTGAAGAAAGCCGGAGTGTACAACGGCCGAAACGTTGTGGATATGGTAATGAAGACGAGAATAATTGTCCGAATAATGTAAATAATCATAATATTCTAATTCGAAATGCCAATCAGCTAAAGAAGGCCAGAGCCTACAACGGCCGAAACGTTTTGAATATGGCAATGAAGATGAGGATAACAGTCCGAATAATGTAAATAATGTAAATAATTTAAATGTATTGATCGAACGACACAGAATAATTTTATTTAATTAATTGATTAAAAGGGCAATTTACTTTACCATAAAAAGTGATACAAATACAATGCAATTTGGTGTATTGAGAAATAGAAATACGATTAAGTAGGATATGTTGCCAGTTGAAATGGTTGGATGTACTCGGAAATTCTATGATATCGTTCTTAGCATCTGTAGAAGTTTGTTTCAGCTTCTTCCTTACCAAACTACTTTGATTTTCAAATATTTAAATACTATGTCCATTGTTATCTTATGTGTTCTTAATTCTTGTTCTTTTATTGGTATCTCCCCATAACAATATTTTTTCTCATATTCTCTAACACTCAGTAATACCTTGCATCTTAGTGGCTTTATTGCCTTGTTTCGGGTGAAATGATTAAAAAATGTATTGATTGATAGAAATTTAACATAATTCTAATGAACTGATTGAGAGATGCACAGCGTAAATTGTGCATACTAACAGATAAAAATAATAAATAATTTAATGTATTGATTTTTAGAAGCAAGAAGTAATTTCGGTATATTGAATTAACAGAAATTGTGATATTGGCACACCATAGATGGCTCAAACTGGTGTCTGACGACTATTGTTGTTTTCCTGTAGTTGACATTGACCGTTGTTTCACAGCTTTATTTTTCCCTGCAGTCTTCGAGCGAATACGCCAAAGTCATTCTATGTTTCTTATTGAAAATTAAATAAAATTAAATAAGCCGTATTTTCACCGGGAGAAATTTTTTCTTGCCATAATAAATAATACATTTTCTGACTACTTGTTTTGTGACAAAGTGGGTGTACTGAGCGAGAAAAAACCTCCCTATTCTCAGTGGCGGTATCCTATCAGTTCGCACGAACCGATTCTTGAAATCATAAATGCTTAGCGAACCGGTTGTTGAATTATCCGTAAATAATCTTATGTGTTAATAGCCGATATATAATAGCTAAAGATATAATACCATTGCTCTAATTTCTGCCGAGGCTGATTGAGGGTTTGTCTTGAAGTTAAAAATGTGGCAAATCTTCTAGTCTTAAATTTGATAGTTCTTCTATTGGATCTTTGGGAGTGCAGCGATTCTGTTCGAATGTGCCTAAGAAACAATCAAACAGCTGATGACACAAAAAAGTATCATACTTCTGAATAGAAATATAATAAGAACAGAATTTCAATCCGGAAATATAGTAATAAATAAATGTTGTCTATTAAATTATCAAAATAGTTTAATTCTTTTTTCAGTTTGAAAAGAAAAATAAGTAGAATTGGTTACTAAAGATCACCTGCTTTTATAGAACAGGTTTCTGGTAATCTAAGATGTCATTTTTACCTATTCTACCATTGCAGACTCATGGAAGAATCTTACTTAAGTATCTTTGGAGAGAGAATTTTTTTAGCAAGAAATATTTTGTTCACAATATTTTGTTTCAATTTACTGGCCAATGAAAAAGCATCGTTCTATCCTGAGTCGTTCATTTTTTTATATGGGGCAAGTGATAACCAATAACCATATAAAATATATCGTATTCCAGAAATATGATATATATTCAACAACCTGTGTGGCAGTTCATTCGGTGAGAGCCCTACATTAATCTCCGTTTTATAAAGACTGTATCAAATTAAAGCGAAATCGTACATTGACAATGAAAATAAATTCCTTAATTTGGCTTGGAATAAAATTCGATCCACTGGATGGCGTACACTATTTTTATCAGGAATTGATAGATATATAAAGATTATCGAAATTACTCCTGCATAATACGCAATCTGTAATATACTCATCCTAACATTAAGGTACGAAATTCTAGGAAAAATTATCTCCTGTATATGCCCTGACTTTTTCAGTTTATAACGGTCGAATTACAACTAAGTTTAAAATTTGTCCAACTTTTTGTCAGCTCTGTATTGGTTAAAATTTTTACAAAAAATATGTGTGGTTTCTGTTATGCTTTGAAAGAAAATTTATGCAACATTAAAATCGGCCGAAAACAAACATGAGACAAGCTTGCAGCGAAAATAAACTTACAGTAGGAGAAACCAAATTATAAAGAAACACTTGGCCCTCGGCTAGAGGTCATTTCAATGTCGCGTCGGGGAACAGAAATGGCAAAATTATTCATGATATCTTATTGGACAGCAGTGAAGATGACGTAATGTCTGTGGAAGAAGTCAACACTAATCTGTGGACGACGATATCGGATATGACGAAGACAACGTCTATGAAAAACGCATGCTATCTCTCTTTAACACGGACAGAAGTGTTTCAGATAAAAATGTGCGTGATATCTTTCTGGATAATATATTTTATTTCGTTTAATACAAGTGGCTGTGTACGTACGGGGGCAGGGTAACTGTTAGCGAGCCTGAAAGCAAAGTAACTGAGCATGGATCGAACGCTGGCCGTATTCCTTACGCGTTGCGTTCACTTTTAAAAACACACTTGGGAAAGGCATATACACATCTCTTTTCCCCAAATAGAGCAACTAACAAAAATGACTGTTTTCTCTCTTTTAACAGCGTCTTGGAAAGTGAAGCCAGCGATCCACGTTCGATATCCTGTCGTGTTCATTACTTTCCCTTTCCTGAAGATATTTATCCATATCTGGTTCCTGTATAAAAAAAAATAACAGGTCTCATTTGGCCTTCTTGTCTTGGACTGGCATTCAGTCTAGTAGAATTTAGCATCTGAATTCAAACCCAGCTTGAAAATAGATGGACTTCAAGTTATATTGGCATAGACAAGAGAAAACATTGCTGCTATGATGGGAGTGTCTTTACGATGCTAATAATGTATATATTTATATATGTACATTATACATGTCTACCGGGCCTGCGTCCTCAGCACCCTTCTGTACGGCAGCGAGTCCTGGACAACTTACGCCAGTCAGGAAAAGAGGTTAAACACCATCCACCTCCGTTGCTTCAGACGTTTCCTGCACATTAAGTGGCAAGACTGGGTCCCTAACACAGAGGTCATCCAACGTGCCGGCATCCTCAGCCTGTTCTCGCTGCTCGTCCAAAGACGTCTCAGATGGCTGGGGCAAGTACGCATCCCAAAAGTCATCCTGTACGGAGAGCTGTGTGGGAGGTCCCGCCCAACTGGAAGACCTCCACTCCGCTTCAAGGCTGTCTGCAAACGAGACATAAAGCTGGCCGACATCGACCTCAACACCTGGGAAGCCGCGGCTGACATTCGTCAGCTTTGGAGAGCCACAGTCAGAGACGGTGTCACGATTGCAGAAGCCGCGTGGGAAGATCAGCAGGCAGCAAAGAGAGCCAGGAGAAAAGCAAGGACAGCCTCCGTCTCCGTATCATCCAGTTTCATCTGCGCCAAGTGCCTGAGAGACTGCCGCTCCAGAGTGGAACTACACAGTCAACAGAGGCGATGTAACTCCATCGCCTAGCGCCTACAGCGCTACTCCATCGTCTCCCGAGACGGACGGATACCGAACGAACGATACATGTTTCAAAGATTGACGTCACCGTAGGTGATAGTGATGTGAACGTCCCCCGGTGTCGCTGCGCCAATCGTGACGTCTGCCTGGCTGCGTGACGACCAATGTGACTTGGTATTGGTCACGGCACCAAATGTGACGTTCTAACCTTTTGCTGATTCGGATGGGAATCTGGTTAGATTCGGTATCAGCCTTGTCGTTCCGCACTCGCCTCCAACGTCTGGTTACCGAAATAACTGTTTTGATTTCTAGTCTAACCTACCCTCGTTGTGATTTGATCTTAGGTAGACGAAATCAATCAATCGCCGGGTCGTAATGCAAGCTGAGTCCGGCCAAGGGTAACACCACACAAGTATATGTAAAAGAAAAGAAAATAATAACTCGAAAAGTTCAAATGTGTTAAAAAAAGGATAACAATACTTTATATCTGGTTGCTGAATACAGGACTGAGTCTTCTTCCCAACCCGCTATATGGATTCGTGACACTTTGTGTTTGTTAGACGAGTCTTAACATCTTAAGTTGTCTGTTCTTTAAGAAACTGGTTCTTGGTGTATCTTCAGGCGATATTCGTAAAACGTGTTTTGGTGGTGTGAGTCTAAGTCGTTCTTCAAAAATAAATTGTTCTTGGTTAGAAGTTAAGGTCTTGAATTGCGTGGAATCTTTCAAGTCAGCTATCTGCGAGGCGGGACCAACCGCCTCGCGGTCATATCCAAATAGGAAAATAGCTATGGAAGTAAATCCAGGCCAAAAACCTGGAGTGAACACTCGAAGGCGGTTAGTTGTCAACACTGACAACTTTCCAGCAACTCCTGCAGCCAAGACGTCCCGAAATGTAATGTTCTGTATTCTTTTGAATGTTGTCTGTATGGCCGACAGGGGATACATATTGTCTGGGCAGCGCACTTTCTCTATATACGTACCAACGCCCACACCTGCGCCCGGTGAAATTAAAGGATTTGGCCATAGAAAATATGTCTTGATTCGACAGAATCAGAAAGAGCCTTTATTTGAATCATCCCGACCGAACAAGCAATATACGCCGCTAAGCGGTTAATGAAAGTGAACGAAAAAGATAGGACAATAAAAGAACAGATTTCAAGAAGATAGACGGCAATTAAATGGATACGAATACCATGAATGTCGGAGAAACAAATGTAAAGATTTCTTTTTTTCTTTTTAATTAATTTCACCCACAATTAAGGAGGCAAAACCACTAAGATGCAAGGGATTACTGGGCGGCAAAGAATTAGAAAACAGAAAAATTATTAAAGAGCATGAACAAAAAAAGAGTAAGCAAGAAGAGAATAGACAGAGATCAACATTGCATTATAAATTTTGAGGATTAAAGTTTGCTTGAAAGCATGGAGCTAGAAGAGAATCTCATAAGCGTGAAAATAAACTGTTAGTATAATACATACTGTTTCCTGCAGCTAATTCAACTGTAAACTGATGCGACCTCGTCACCACTCTAATACTGCACTTACATTTAAAGAGTCTAGGTACCATAGCCAAGAGCGATATACATTCTTCAATGTACAGCAATGTGGCACAAGGCCAAAATAGAGAATGGGGAAAAGAACGGTCTTCTTCTCTCTAAAATTTAAACCTAGCTAGCCATAAATACTGACCCAAACAATGGAACATGATTCCTGACACAAAAACAACGCATTCTTACCTTTCTTCCTTCATCCACCATAACACCGCAATGTCTCCATGAAAGTCTTAACTAGTACCCATATGTACAATTCATTGTCTGTGGGTGACGTTGAATAAAAACACCATAGCCAATATCTCATCCGGACACTTACTATGAAAGTATTTATAGAAAAGGTGGTGGGAAAGTGATTGCAACTGAGATTAGCACCAATAATATTGCTTATATTTCTCCTGGTTTATCAAGGATCTTTAGATGCAGTGATTTTTCAAGCATAGATGTAGCACAAGCCCCAAAGTATGATGCACCCAGTGAGGATCGATCACACTACTCAGTCGTAATTGTTCTAGCGAGAAAAGCTTGTTAACCATTACGCCTTCTCAACGTACTTCGATGTTCTCTAGATATAGAGCAGTAGCACTGACTTGATGTGGCTGCAATATTATAAAACATGGACGAATGCTAGTTGCTTACCGATTGATTTAATTATCTTATTTAAAACATTTGATGTCATATGTTTTTAAAATGTCCTGTGAGTGTCAAATTGTCCAAACTCTCCTTCCACCGGACGTGTCCCCGAAATTTTAGCTGTCTTTTAAATTCTTTGTATAACTGTCCGTTTTGTTTTGTCTTGTTATTATTATTATTATTATTATTATTATTTTCCTTACGATGGACTGAAATTACATTAGAATTTTGGAAGACGTTTGTAGTAGTTTGAAGATAGTTGCACAAGCGAAAAAACGCGTGTATGGCAATTATTAGGTAAGAATTTAGAGATAAAACTAGAGATTTCAACAAAGAAAATAATGAAACCTTGTTAATCTGGTAGTGCGCTTAAATTCCTGAAGTCGATATAGCAACAAGAACATCTCATGAAAAAAAATTCCGTGTTGATGTTTATAGAAGCAAAGAGAAATCACCTTGCGGCAGAGAGAAAGTGAATGAAGTCGAGATGTCAGGACCGAAGACATTGCCAATTATTCTTTGGACATTTCCATTTCTGGAGACGAAGGCATGAAACCATATGTAAGAAGAATATTCCATTCTTGGTCGAATGGTCAAAATATATCGGTGCCAGATAAATACTGAAACTGTTTACCCCGACATACTAAACTGACTTTTCTAACAGCTGACACAGCAACTGATGCAATTTATTTAATTTGATCAGAAGTTTAGTCAACAGAAAATCAAATTAAGCAGTGTATACCAGTATTACGAAATCCAATCAAATGGAAAGAATATCCTGCGAAACATGTTATAACCGATTGATTGGTAGAAGGCCGTTTCCCACGCGTGTCGTACTCGCCTCGGCGTTCGATGCCTGGAGAAGACGACCGAACCCGATCGTTTAGAGGAAGTAAAAGTCCTAACAAGGTTTCCGTATGTAAACCTGCGGAAAGATCATTACGCGATGACCAGCCGCGATTGCGCACGCGTGGTTTACTCGTGCGTCGCCGTCGTCGTCGCTTTTTTTCGAAATGCCGTCTCTCCCCGCCGTCTTCTTCGGGAGACGACTCGATGGTCGGTACTCGTAGTTACCTGCTATCGACTACGGGAAAAAGGTTGGTCGCGTGTAGCACGTTTTCATCGGTTAAATGCCTACGCTCGTTCCGCGACAGCAGGCAAAAGACTTCGAATGAGACACATTAATCAAGTTTTTAATGGATTAAAATTTCGAATTATTACTCTGTTTGAAGAAATTTTTTTTATAAAATTTCATTCCTGAATTAATGTATTTAGACAGTTTTCAAATCATTCAGAATTGGAACACTAGACATGTATGCATTTCTAACATTGAATTACAATTTATACGTTTATGGTAACATTTGTTATGAACCCCACGAACACTTTGAAGACAGTCTCTGCCTCTTCTTGGCATCGAAATGTCTTTTGGTTTCATAATTGTCAATATGCCTGAAAAAGTGGTAATCAATGGGCGAGACATCATGGAAATATGAGGTATGTGGCAAAGTCTCCTCTCCAAAAACGTTGAGCTTCTGTAGTGTCATCCTGGCAACACATGGTCGAATATTGCCATTAGCCGGAATGGAACTTCTTGCAATATTGGCTTTAGAATATCTTTTGGTCTGTCTCCATGATCAGCCCATTGAGCCAATCGTTTGTGATTGTCATAAAGGATTTATTTCCTGTCACGAGTCACTATTCGATCAAGAAATGGATCATTGGTCTTTCGCACATGCAGCATTGAACACACTTCAAAACGTGAAACTCTTTGGCTTTCACTTAGTTCATATGAAATCAATTCATTGAGTTCCTTCTCCTTGTCAGTTTGCTCGAAATGGTTCGATACTGTTGAAATAAAAAAACTCATTGTCTGAGACATTTCTTTGACACGTGGCTAGGGTGTTTTCAGATGTTGATTGTCAGTTTCAGATGAACGTTTTCTTCAGCAATTCAGTCCAATTACATGCGGATCCTTCAACCATAATGACAAAACTTGAACTCATGCAACAAAGTAAACGAATTTTTTCTTTCTTATGTTCAATATGAGGCGTATAGAATGACAGATAGAGTGTGTGACGAAGGGACAACCCTTAATTTTGCCGCCACCCGACGCCCTATGGTGGAAATACATACTGCACAGTGACTCATAATTAAATTTACATATATATATATATATATATATATATATATATATATATATATATATATATATATATATTGTAATAAATAAGAAAGAACAGTAAGATATGTAATCTGGTGTTCTTATTGATAGTTTTATTTTAGCAAAAACACTGCTCAATGTCAATTTACAGAGCATAAATATTATAAATTAACTGATTTAATATATGGTTTCTTCGCTACACAGGAATTAGCATGTTTCAAAAACCAAGTTACAATCTTCAAATTTAATTATATAATTAAATTAAAAGCATACATATATATATATATATATATATATATATATATATATATATATATATAAAACTTGTTTGCGTACCATTATGATATTATTTTCATATACTCAAATATATCCTTTAAATACACAGCCAACATAATTAAACTTAGTTAATTAACATAAATTAATTAATATAAACTTAACTAATTAAACTTTATCAGCAACAGTTAAAAAGCCAAAACAACATATAGTAAAAAAATTCTAAATATGAGGAACCTTTTTATTTCTGAAATGAAAACCAACACTTTCTACTGAAAATTTTGTTTTGCCATTTTGTTAGGAAATTCTTCAATGATATCGTCAAGAAAATATTTCATCTATCATTTGTGGTTCTATAGACACAGTAGACAGGCCAATATTTATATCGTAGTTTAATTACTTGAAATCGAAAAGATCCTTAACTGTCCCCACATTAAAAAAAAACAAATTTTATTTCAATACAGCGAATACAGCGGACACAAATGCATCACCCCCCCCATAAAGGTGCTGCACGGGGCGGATGGCCCAAGTCTAAACACTGCACTTGGTGTCTACAATAGGGATTGGCTAACCGCCCTGGTAGACTGGTATCCTAGAATACGAGTGGTCAGCTATAATAAGGGTGGTCACAATCTTAACTACAGATGACACAGGTGAATTCTGAAAGAGATAGATATAATATTAGCAAAAGGCGCATTAATCATTAGGACTGAATAATATATTTTGGTGTAATTATTATAATAGTACAGGGTGTCCTCAAAAATTTGACATCATTTCGCCGGCCAATAATTTTGGCAATTCTTGTTGAAATAAACTCAAATTTTCACAGATCAAGATTTTATATTTAATGTTTTATTTTTGTTATGTCAATGAGAATCTGACAGAGACATGTATCGGGCATGGTGGAAACGAAGATCAGTTTTCTGATGAAATGGCCACCGCAGTCACCGGACATGTCCCTGTGGGATTTCTTTTTATGGGGGATATGTGAATGGACTGGTCTATGTCTCTATTCTTCTTGCTAGCATTGGTGAACTCCAGCAGAGAATCACTTCCGCACTGGATAATGTTACCGGAGGCATGCAAGAGCGTGGTTGGCAATAGCTTAACTACCGACTTGATGTATGCCGTGTCACAGGCGGTGCATATATTGAACACTTATAAAATCGGACCCATAATAAACTTATGATGTTCAACACCTAAACTATTCAATTGAGCTAGACTTAGTAGTTTTCAAGATGATTGCTTTTAAAATAATGTCAAATTTTTGGGGACACCCTGTCTGGATATTAGAACAAAATTAGAGGATTCTAAAATCGGACATTCTTTAATAGTTAATGGAAGTCGGTTAACGAAACTTCTTTGAACCTAAAAACAAAAATAATGAAAATATATCGTGATATTATACTGGCTTTCTTGGACATTAGTTAGGGTTAGGTGGAGTTTTGTCTTCAAAAAGGAACTGATTTCGTGGGTTACAGCTTCGGCATGCAGCCGCCGACAAAAGACCTCATAAAATATTCATTATTCTCAGAATCCAAAAATAGTAGATTTTGCCAAAGTTTTTCGTTGATCACAGTTTGAGAAATTCTCAGATATTTTTTTTTCCATTCCTGTAAAATAATTCACGCCGGTCAGAATACACCGCCTTCATATTTGTAAATAGTACTATAATCAAAATATGAAAAGTCTGAGAAGGAAATATCTTTGATTGTGGGAATACTGTGTGTGGAACAACGAGGAATATTTTATGGAAAATGGAAACAAAAATGTCGCATGTACTTAGAATCAGTTAAAAAAGTAAAAATTGCTGAGCTGATTGTAATAATTATCCTCCTATAAGGCTTTGAATACTGGTCAACGCCCAACTATGAGTGTTCCCGAGCCCGTGTCGGATTAAAGATATCGGTCTGTATAGTGAGTTACTAAACGGAGCTGAGATGTGACACAAGGCGGAAAGTGTGGATCACCTAGTGAGGATCGAGATCACTCTATGTGCTGTGTCATTTCAGGACGCAGGGGATCATGGCTCTCCATCTCCCTCTATCCCTTGCAGCTCTCAACAATTTCCTTCCCTCTGCCACCCCGCACCCAAGACCACGTTCTCTCATCCCCTTATTTCAAGCCATTAGGAATGTCATTCGTTGTATTCACTTGCCTCTCTTTCCCTCTATTCGACCCGTGAGGATCAGTTTCTCCAGGCCCTACTTTCTCATTATGTGTCCCTGGAACTTCAGCTGTCTCTTCGTGATCTTAAGTATAAGCCTCCTCTTTGTTTGTATCATCTCATCGTTGCTAACACGCTCGGCCCATGATAGTCTTAGCATCCTTCTGTAGAACCACATCTCCGTCGCCTCAAGTCTCTTCTTCATCTTTGAGGAAATCGCCCAACATTCGGTACTGAGTAGTAATTGATATAGCGAGACAAGTTTGCTAGCCATTACACGACGACGAAGTGCTCGAATCGCCATGTTTATAGTAATTTACTAAGTGCGGCTTAGATGTGGCACAAGTCCGAAAATATGGGGCACCCAGTGAGGATCGAATTCACTACCCATTCGTAATTGATCTATAGAGAAAAGATTGCTAACCACATTTATTGCTGCTCTAGAAAAATCCAGTTAACGAATCTTCGATGTTTTTGGATCACGTCTAAACAAGGGAATATACGTGTTGAGATGTTGTGAGTTTCCCGCGTGTCGGTGTATGAAACAAGACAAACACAGTTGTAGAGGAAAATACTGGTATATTCATAAAAGCAATTAACAATAGAGTGATTAGTAGAACGAAGGTTGGTTAGTACGAAACAATATCCAAAGTCTATAGTCCAACGGTATGTAACGGGTAAGCTTATCTGGACTGCTGACGCTCTGTCTCTCGCTCTCCCGTCCTCTCTCTAGAGCTGACTTATATAAGAGGGACCAGTCCATTTCTAGTTAGAAGGTGGGTGCGCCCCAACAATACGCCACTAAGACGTAAGCGGATAATGAAAGTTTAAGAAACGGAGAGGTCAATAAAAGAAGAGAGTTCAAGAAGACATATGGCGATTAAATGGATACGATACCGTGAATGTCGGAGAAAGGGTCTTTTTCTTTTTTTAATTGACTTCACCCCAAGCATGGCAGCAAAAGCACGAAGACACAAGTTGAAGAAGTAGAAAACAGAAAATAATTAAGGAGTGAGAATAAGAGAAGATGAAACAGAAGGACTGTAGACAGACATTGACATTGCATTTTAAAATTTCTAGATTAAATCGTCTGGAAAACATGAAGCCGGAAAAAAAATTCCACAATCAAGACTTGCGAAGAAACTGTTAACATAAAACTTACGGTTGCCTCTAGCCAACTGAACTGTAAATTGGTGAGAGCTCGTCACCAATCTAGTAGTGCACTTAAGTTCACAAAGTCTAGGTACCATAGCGAGAAGTATGGGACATCATTGAGGATAGAATTCAATACTCATTCGTAATTGATGAAGAGAGATAAACTTGCTAACCACGCCGGAGTACCCAGGTTGGGCTGTATATCAGCGTCCGTAATGCCTGCAATAGACTATGGGCAACTTCTTCGCTATGGAATATTTAATCAATAACGAACGTTTTTTCCTTGTCTACAAAAGTCAAGATACCGAATCTTCGATTTTTGGAATCTCATTCAATTCTTTTTGACATGCAAGAAAACTATTTTTTTTATTTGGTTTTAAGACTGTAAACATTTGTATTTTAGTACTGCTCGCTGTTTGTTCGAGGCAATGGGTGTATCTCCAGAAAAGTCATTAGCGAAATCACATGCACGTCTCTTTATGTATATAAATATAAGTACACTAAACTGCTTTCTATAGGATGTAACATAACTTGAAATGAGCCTATTAATTTAAATGACTGCATATCAACAAGGGCAATGTGTGAGAATAAATAGCATTGATTTGTTAAAAATAATTGTGTTTGTTGGAGAATATTAATTTTACCGAATTTTGCTGATATTTTCCTCTTGTGTTGATTGAGCTCATCTTGTTCGCTTAATTTTTGTTTTTCTTGGTTTGGTTTGGTTTACTTTGGTTTACAGCATATCAACTTCAATGGGTTATTTAATGCCGACAAAATTTCCATTGCTGCTAATATATTTTTTTTCAAAAATCTATTGCTGGTAATATTTGCCAAATATCAATAATATGGGCAAATATCAATAATATGGGCAAATAGTTCCCCCCATCAGTTTTTTTTGGGGGGGCAACTATTTGCCCATATTTGGGATCTCAACAGATGCAACCACCCCGGGGCAGGGTGGACCTGGGAACGCCAGCAACCAAGAGGCGGTTCTTCTTAAAATTGATAGTTAAGTCTTTCTTCCTGCTTTCTTCTACTGCAGTTTCCTTTCTGTCTCAGACAAGAATACGGTGACGTTTACGAAATTTATGTTAAGATTTTGCTCACCAATATAAAACTTGCTGAGATTTAAAGATTTGTCAATAATTACTATTTTTTTTTTTTAAATAGTCTCGGCTATCATATTTTTAGCCGTTATATTTGCCGTTTAGTATACTGTGTCGATGTTTAGTATACTGTGTCGATGTTTAGTATAGACGTTGCGATGAAAAGCTTCCCATTCAAATTTGGTACTCAAGTATTTAAATGAAATGTCAATCGTTATCTTCTCTCCTCTTAATTCTTATTCTTTTATTGTTGTCTCCCCTTAATATTTTTTTAATTTTTATTTTTTCTCATATTCTCTTATAATCATTATCTCCTTCTGTCTTGGTGGCTTTATTGCCTTGCTTGGGATGAAAAGATTAAATACAAGCAAATAAACAATTTCCATTTGCCTGTTTTGATCACGATGTTCAGAATTGCCAATCTTGATTGGCAATTTTGAACATCGTGATCAAAACATCGTGATCAAGCTTAAATTCTTGCAGCCCAGAGACTAAGTAGAAAAGCTCATCAGAACAGTCACTATGGAAATAGGTGTACAAAAGACAGAAGGATTCCACGTCACGTTGGTGTGAAAGTGACTGAAGTCTAGATGCCGGATCAAGATCTATTAAACTACATACATTTCTTTGAATGTTATCACGAATCTATATATATATATATATATATATATATATATATATATATATATATATATATATATATATATATATATATATATATATATAGGAGCACCAGACCAAATATGACAACAATATTCAATGCACAGACGAATGGTAGATTTATAAATGTGCAAGATAAATTCTAACAAAAGAAAATGTTTGGTACAACGCAGTGAACTAACACTTCATGTCAGTTGAAAGCGTGAGAGTAAAGTGGCCCATGGTATTACACTGTGGAATTTAGCATCAACCATGTTGATGGAAAGCAAAAATGTTTCGCTATTGATTAAAATATAGAAGTTTCATTTCAGAGAAGTTAGAATTTACAATCCATTTCTTGCACCAATTAACAACATAACAGAGGACAGTTTTACTTTGTTGGATCTGTCAGGATACTATTAAAATAGCAGTATTAATAGTAAATCGTAATAGAAAAAAAATGGAATAAAGAATAGGTAATTCATTAAATGCATGCATCTAAAATCCCTTGAAGTTATCATAAAGTATAAATGGGGGCACAGACCGACAGAAATAATCTAATATATAATGCTTAATTTTTGTATGTCCAAAACATCATAGAAATATATTATTTTTTATATGGAAATATGTCAAAGCCAAAATATCATAGAAATCCTCACAGCAATGTTTTAATCTTTTACGCTCAATATCATTTTTTTTTCTTAAATAGCCAAGCAATGCAGTAAAGCCACTAAGACACAAGGAGTTACAGGGTGTGGGAGAAAGAGGAAACGAAGAATTACTAATGAGTAGGATTGACATTGCATTTAAATTTTTGCAGATTAAATATGGCTAGAGAGAATGGATCGTGAAGAGACTTTCACAAGCGAGAAGTGCGAGAAAATAAGCTGTTAGCATAGAACTTACGCCTACATCGAGCCAGCACAACTGTAAATTGATGGTATCACGCCGCCAGTCCAGTACTGCGCTTAAATTCCAAAAAATTGGTACCATAACGAAGGGCTCATCCGAACAATTGCCATGAAAGTATTTACAGAAAAGACTCAGAGATCCGACCTTAAGTTCGTGGGAAAGTGCGTGAAGCCGAACAGCCGGATCAGGACCACCTGATTTATCTTTGAATTTTATCAGAGCTCAAGGTAAATAACAGTGGCACCGGATCATATGTGTCAACAACCTTCTAAGCATGGGCGAATGGTAGATATAGATATGTAAAATAGATTCCGGAGAGAAAAACTGTCCTTCACGACAGTGTGAACTGACATTCTAAGTAGCTGACCTTCCAATGGATTCAATATAGTATTTCCACTTCATGTCAGCTGAGAACGTTAGCCCGAAGAGGCATCACTTTCCTGGAGGCTATCATCAACCATACTGATGTAAAGCGGAGAAGGAAGTTTAGTTTTGGAGGCATTAAAATTAACAAGTCATCTTTTGCCCCAGTTAACAGACTTGATTGTTTTAGACATTGGCTGCCATTTTGCCATTATATATATATATATATATATATATATATATATATATATATATATATATATATATAATACAAATTTTAATGAGAAAATCGACAGATAATTGCTGATACCTCCTGACGAGTGGACCGAACGATTACAAAAAGGTTCATCTACGAAACTTTGAGTTGGGGTGCTGAATAAAATATTATTCAGCTAAGCGACATTTTATATACAGATACATACACACCCCACAAACACACACACACACACACACACACACACACACACACACACACACACACACACATATATATATATATATATATATATATATATATATATATATATATATATATATATATATATATAATAAAATCTGTAATTGGGTTAGATTATTCCAAGGAGGACTTTAATCCAATGAGAGTTCAATGTTTATAAAGCAAATATATAATGATAAATTAAGAAAACACCATAAAAATTCATATCGGTTATAATTTATTTCATGAATATTGTTATATTCATCTCTTTAGACCGAATATTTTAAGAACATTTTTTCTTAAAAATATATGAAATTATTAAAAAATGGCACAAATAGGAAACTTTACGGCGGTGGCTAAGTGACTGAAGCCGAAGGTAAACAGCAGGGACACCGGAGCATATGTGGGAGCAATATTCTAAGGATAGACGAATTGTAGACATAGATATGTAAGATAGATTTCGGAGAGAAAAGTTGTCTCGCACGACACAGTGAACCAAACTTAGCAGCTTACCTAGCAATGGATTTAATATAGTCTTTCCACTTCTTGTCAGCAGAGAATGTTAGCCCAAGAAGGTGCACTTTCCTGGAAGTTAGCACCAGCCATGCTGATGGAAGGGAGAAAGGCGTCTCTCAGGTGATTAATGGAGATAAGTTTAGTTTTGACTATAAGGGTCTGTCTTTGATCTTGCCCAATATAACCAGAACTTTCTTCTTCAATTTAAAAATACTAATTTCCTATTTTCTGTCTCAATTTCTGGAATGAGCGCTTATCATTATTTACACTATTTGAAACAGATTACAGCGATGCTTCATGAATTTGATGATACAGTAACTGTGAGTTCAATCCCTGAGATAGGTAGTGTGTACATGTATTCAGTGGCAACAGGGTGAGCAATAACTGAGCAGTACTAAAATAAGAACTAGGAGAGATATCCATAGACATGGACTGTACAAGGAGAAGTCTAAACCTGCAGTTACTAAAGAGTACCGTTTATAATTCCCAGTAGGTTACCCACATCGGTAACACCAGATGAAGCCCGAAGACCAGAAAAGCCGAAAAAAAGATGAGAACAATAGTAGAAATAATAATCTAATATATAATACTTAAATATTGCGTGTCCTTTTTAAGATCAAAATATTAGAGAAATTTTGACATCAAGTTTTAATTATGTTCAGGCTTTTATTACTAACTAGCAGCATGGCCCGGCGTTGCCCGTGCTTGATTTAAAAATCGTACGACTCATACAGCAATCGCTATCACTTGAGTTAAAATATTTTTGCCCTTCCTTGCCTTTAAAGGAGTGTCCTTTACCGTGCTGATGTTGCTAGATGCCTTACTTCTTGCCTATCTCACACTGCGTTCTTTTTTCTAAGCTCTATACTAAACATTAAATCTGTTACGAAAAAAGAACTAAACAAAATGAACACAAAACGATCAGCTTTAAAAAAGAACTTGTAAATGGAAAAATCGAATGAAAAAAGACTGTTAACAACAAATACTTTTTCACACCCAACCTAGTTCTGCGGAATCAGAATCAACGTTGAATTTAAGCAAGCGAATGAGTCAATTGGAGTAAAGTGCCATGCAGATTTAAATTTTTCCCACTTGTGACGAATGCAGCTATCGAATTTTTTTGCATGCTGGCATGCTAGTTAATATTCGTGCCAGTCAGCTGTTGGCTCTCACGCTGGTCAATAGAATCTTTCTGCCTATTCGTGGCAGCCAGCTATAGGCTCTCACTCTGGCCAGTACGAAATGGCCGCAAACTACATGAAAAGTGCCGTAGAAGCATGAAAAAATCGATTATTTCCACTATCGATGGGAGTTGGGAAATGCAAAGTCGGTCTTGGACTTCCCACTAACTTGGAGCATGTGCATGTAAATTTTAGTGCAAATCCGTCGAAAATTGCAGCCGTGCATTTGTTACACACACACACACACACAAACACACACACACACACATCCTGTTTTTATAGATAGAGATATTATTGAGCATTTGTCGTTTATATCTTCCAACATATCTATTATCTCTTTAACAGTTTAAATATACTCATCTGATATTGTTTTTCATTAACATTTTGGTACATTTGTAAAATCTTTTATAACTAAATTGCTTATATATATATATTGCTTATTTATATAAAACTATAGGTAACCTACCCTTAGAATTGACATCACAGTTTTACAGAATGCAAAGTCTGGTCCAAGATAGCAAATTACTAGTCTGAAGACACCTCGGTGGATGTGGAAATCTGACAGAGATAGATTGCATTTGTCTCAGTTTAGGATGTAAATTCAAAACAGCATAAAAGCCGCAAAAATTTTGAAGTGTCGACACGCTTTACGCGCCCAGATTCGTTGGAGAGGCTTGCCAGCATGTGGTGAAATGCTAAACCAACGCGTGGGCATGATCCTCTGATGATTTTCCTCTCACTGCCTACTAGAATCGATGCTACCCTCCGAGATAATAAAACAAATGAAAAATCTATATATATGTAAACAATGCATAAAGGGAAGAGAAGAAATATTACAAGAAGAAATATTATATTTTCAAACTCTAAGACATAATTATAATATAATGACATTCTGTATATGAAACGACTACCAAAACTTATCAAAACGCTGTTAATCACTCTATGAATGTTAGTGGTACCATGTAACCCTGTGCTATTTGCCGCTGATCCGGGTAGTCGGTGACTAAGCCACTTTCCTACCCAGGATTTTATTAGGGTGGTTTGATACCCAGTAGGGTTTAAAAGAAAACCTGCCAAATGACTCTTCTTGTGCGATCAACAGCAATGTAACAAAATGGATAAGAGTGGGCTCCACAGTTATAGATGAAGCCAAGGCAAGTCTGGCATCGATGGATGAAGGGTTTTATAGAGGCGAGTTTTCTCCAATGTAATCAACGGCTACGTGTCCGCGACCGAAGCGAGCCTTCAAATTACAGGACATCTACTGCGGTTTGATCTGGAGAGTGATGGACACCGCCGGTTTTATTTGCCCAAGACGCACGACACACGAATGAATAACTCTCTGGCTTCCAACTTAGACATTTGGTCGGAACTGGTTAGGTAAACAACTGCACTATAAACACACGTCCAAAGTCGGGCATAGGACTGGTGATGGTGATGGTGATGGTGATAATGATTATGATGGGGATGATGATTATGATGATGGTGATGATGGTGATGTGGATGATGATGATGGTGATGGAGGATGATGGTGATGATGGTGATGATGATGATGATGATGGGGATGATGATGATGGTGATGGGGGATGATGATGGGGATGATGGTGATGATGGTGATGTGGATGATGATGATGATGGTGATGGGGGATGATGATGATGGGGATGATGATGATGATGATGGTACTAATTATGCGAATGAAATGGAGATGATGATGGTGATGGTGGTGGTGATTGTGGTGATGCTGATGGGGATGATGTTGGTTTTGGGGATGATGATGATGATGACGACGATGATGATGATGTCTGCTAGTTTACTAATACCATTTCACAGCACAGGCAAAATCTCAGTAGAAAAAAAAACAAAAAAACCTTATCAGTGTGAAACATAGAAATCTACCTGACCCCAGCAATGCTGGGTATGGTTACTAGTGTTGAGCTTCATCAAAGTGTTGTTGTTGTTCTTGTTTTGTTGTTTTGTTTATTGTTTTATTTTTTTTTTCGTTTGTTGTTTTTGTTTTATTTTATTTAGGCTTCGTTCTTCAACAAATAGTTGGTTCCACGCTTGCATATTTTAAATCCGATATTAATTCCCCAGAAACTAATAATAATTCGCTGGTGTTATTTTGTCAAAAATGTAGATTCTAATATGTTGAAAATCATATAAGCTTCGTTGCGGACGAAATGCAATATTGAAATGAGTTGAAAAATCGAATTTTCATCGTCTAAATTAGAAACATTCTATGGACACATATTATTAAATAGCTTTCTTAAATTCACATAGATGATTATTTTTACTGTTCAGTTCAAGTAAACATAAATTAAAAATAAATTTGAATGAATTTCAAATACAGTAATATAATTAAAAGAATAAACCAATATAGAGAAATTAAATTTATCTACACTAAATTTTAATATTGATTTTTTTCTTGTCCACATAGACATTCTTACGTTTATTTGTTCGGTTGGCAATTATCGCAGAGCTAAAAAGAAAAATTCACTGCAAATGGATCTAGAGGTTAGCAGAGTATGTTGCACAACCAGAAATACAGAGAGTCCTACGAATATACCTGGCTCATGGCAACACAAGGAAGGTGAGCTCAAATCTATCATGAATGTGATTACGAGATAAATTGATGATATAGGCAACGGGAATTGTGAAAAAGAGATATAAATTTAAGCAAAGTATGAAAAAATAGGAAAATTTCCTTAGAAACTATGAAAACAGTGTCGAAAGATGTAGTTCTACCAACGAATGCCAAGAATATTATGAAGATATTTCAGTAATGAGTGGATGTAATATCCGCAGAATTAATTCAGGGAGAGACAAGTGAACTTTAATTTTATTTTAACTCAACTCTCCAATTTTTTGTTCCCTCTGTAGTCGCCATGGAATGAATTCTCAGCTCTTTGCGACAAATTACTTTTTTTAGATTATATCAACCAAGATTTTTATCCACTGTGCCATGTGTTCTTGGAACCACAAAAAAAAACATATATAGGATCCTGTTAGAAATTCCAACGTATATCACCTGAAGAAGGCTGGAGCGTACAACGGCCCAAATTGTTATATATATATATATATATATATATATATATATAGTTAAATAATACATTTTAGATGCATCAAGATTGGTCTTCAGTGATGCACTGTCCTCATCGCCGATTTCGGGTTTTGCATCATATCGGCTCCGACAACAACCCCGATCTGATTCAAGAGGAGTCAGGCCGCCTCCTTGAAAGCATCGTGCTACGCACCGCGACATTGCAAAAAAAGGAATATATATATAATATATAATAATACATAATATTATAAAATATAACATGACGATTATTTGCCCATCGCCGTCTCTGTATATATATATATATATATATATATATATATATATAATAAAAAAGCAGTCTCAGCATATATATATATATATATATATATATATATATATATATATATATATATATACAGAGACTTCGATGGGTAAATAATAGTCCTTTTATATTTTTAATTTCACGCATGCGCGTTGTGAGTATTTGTTTTGTTGACTGCATAGTATAGTAGGGTCAGTTGAACACTGTCTGTGAGAAATGGTTCACAATGACGCAATTCACTCCGCTAGAAATTTGGAAACGGCATACAATATTGCTTGGCATTCCCGGCGGAAGCGCCAATACGAATATTTCAGTGTGTCTGGGTGTAAATTTCAGGACAGTGTAGAGGATTCGGAAAGAGTTGGATGAGTCTAATGGTGATTATGAAGGTGTTTGAAGTGATCAGTAGTGATAGCGACATTAAGTCTCCATTGATCCTGCCACAGGGCCTCAGAATCAACAAGTTGGCCTATATCAAATGACTTCAGGCGGTGGTGCTACTCTGGGTACAGAGAGTGGCTGCTGGAAGAACCTATTTTTAGCAACAGGATTCTGCACCATGACATGAGAACCCAGTGACGGCTGTCAGAGAGTTACTGCTACGACATCGCCCCTTACATCTAGCCAACTTTACTCTCCAAACTGCAACTCACTCGATTATTGTCTGGGCTGCAGAGTTCTTGGTGATATCAGATTGACGCGATCCCAGGGCGGCTCGTGAAGCTGGTAGCGAAATTTGGTGCACATATCGAATTTAAAATAAAACCACATGCTGGATGCTTTCCTTTCATATCCAATTTTGTAAAAATTATAGTTAATAAATAAAATGGGGAGTTACGTTTAAAACACAAAATATATATATATATATATATATATATATATATATATGTGTAAAAAAAATTATATATATATATATATATATATATATATATATATATATATATGTAATGTCGCATATCGAGTGCTGGTGCTAATAAAATAGTGCTCGATGCAATATACCAGAGCTATAAACTATATATTAACAAATATGCATACTTTTCATAACTGGTAGCATGATTCGGATTTTCATGCACAACGCAATCTTCAGGTGACGTGTTAAATTTTGTTATCGCAATGGTGAGACCGTCCATATTTTATATGGCGATTATTGCTCTTTTCTATTTAAAACGAACGAAATTAAAAAGGAAAAAACAGTATTTGTGAAATTTATTTGTAACATGAAAAAACAAACCACACACGCATAATGTATTTATATTTCAAGTTATAAAAGTAGAGAGAAAATATAAATATAATTATTCACATGTATAAATGTGTGTACATATATATATATATACATACATATATATATATATATATATATATATATATATATGTATATATACACACATATATATATATATATATATATATATATATATATATATATATATATATATATATATATTAGGATATTAAAACAAAAACATGTTAAAAATCGATACATGATTACAATCATGTTTCAACAACATAGACATCATTTTACTGTACACACACACAAATATATATATATATATATATATATATATATATATTATAGTAAAAAAGAAAGAACAGTTACATGGTAATTCCTGTGTAGCGATGCAACCGTATTTTTAAATCAGTTAATTTATTATATATATATATATGTGTGTGTGTGTGTGTGTGTGTGTGTGTGTAGAATTTACTTGTTAAACTTTTGTTTGAAGCAGTGTCGAATGTCAACATCTTTATTAATGTCATTATTTTCTCATTTCAATCCCGTAACTGTTATCATTCTTTCCAATATTTATGGAGATTTCCTTCCTAACCTTTTATTTGACTGCGTGCGGAAAACAACATCTTGTTTATATCATTATTCTCAGGTGAAGTTATATTTGTTTCGTAGTATACTTACGGACGCTAATGTGTATGTCCCCATTCACATAAATACAGTAGTAAATACTATATGTTGGTCTACAGATGAAGATTAGTCTCCACCTCTGCTGGTCAAAATCTCTGCCTAAGAGCAAAGAGGATCTCCAGAAGACTCTATGTCGAAGGGCTCGGGAAACAGCTACCCGACTCCGTTTTATACGGGGTCCACGGCGAAATTTGGCCGAGCCTACGGGCTTGGATAACCCACATTACATTCGGCCTTGTGCCACATTTGACCGCGTGGGGCTGTTGGTAGATATCATGCAGTTGGAGATTCATTGTGGAATTCCCTTGACTCAATTCTAGCTTTTCACTACTTCTTCTACGCGAATCTTATATGTGTTGTTCTTGTCCTAAGTGTTATCGTTAATTACCAACCTTCGTTTGATTATTCTATTCAGTAACCTTCCCTAGGTTACAACAATTTGTATTAGTTTTTTGTTTAGTTTGTTTCACTTAAATGTCACCATCTTTATTAATGTCATTATTTTCTATTCTCAGTCCAGTAACTGTTATTGCTCTTTCCTGTATTGATGGAGGTTTCCTTCCTAAACTTTTGTTTAAAGTTGTGTTTAACGTTAACATCGTGATTGTATCATTATTCTCACGTGGAATTATATTTGCTACTCGTTTTCTTTCTTGTTTCACTTAAATATCTTCATGTGATGTACATTCTGTGATTTGCGACAGTTCTTTAGAATTCTGGAACGCGAGTCGAACGCACATGGTCATCGCAACAGACCTACAGACTTCATTCTTTCAAAATCATTCTTAATCATTGATTTGAGAAAGTGGTTAATACGAAAGTATCAATTCTTCAGTGCAATTTGGGCAAAATTACCAACAACACAGCGTATTTTCTATTCAAATTCACCGTCTCCTCGGCATATAAAATAATGATCAAGCCTGATGTTGCATAATAAAACCTTACATCCCCCAACATATATGACAAATACATCGAATAAAAACAGCTAACTTAAAATTCGCTTTGAATATTTATGGTATAAACTTAATTATACCACGTATAAATATTTTGCCCACATCGGATTGAATATGACATTTTTTGTGAATTCATTTGCATTTATTCTGACATTGTGTATTAATTCTAAGGTGGCTATATTTACTACTTAATAGCAATATTAAACAGATCCCCCTCTTTATTTCCAGTAAATAAACATTAATATTTAAGGTATTTTTAAAAAAATTATTTCACATCAAGCGAAGCGATAAATCCACTAAAACGCAAAGGATTAATGAGTTCTAAAGAATGTGAAAAAAAATCGTTGTTAACACACACACAAAAAAAATAAGATTCAAAGGGACAGAAGACGACGAGTGACGTTGCATTTCAATTTTTCAAGATCAAAGCTGATTGAAAAGTAAGAATCCGGAAGAGACTTCCACAAACCGGAAGTGCGACAGAAGAAAGTGTTAGTATAAATGTTACGGTTGCATCTAGCATTTTGAACTCTAAAATAGTGAAAGGAAGCTGCCAATATATTACTGGGCTTAAATTTGTAAATCCGAGATACAAAAGAAGTACATCAGAAAGATTACTTTGAAAATATTTATAGAAAAGACACCGGGAAACTAGGTAATTGTGTTGGGGAGGTAACTGATGTCGAGATTTCATATCAGAACCAATAACATTTCAATTTCTTTGAATTTTCAATATTTACATTATTCGGACTATTGTCCTCTTCTTTGTCGCCATATTTATTACAACGTTTCGGTCGTTGTACGCTCCAGCCTTCTTCAGGTGGTTAGAATGTCGAACTGAACACTTTATTTCGCTCACTAAGGTAAACTGTTCTACTTCCACGTGCCATGTCTAATGGTTATCAGTTATCTCCCCTCTCCAAGTTCCCCACCGCCTTAACCAGGTATTGAACTCACAATCTTTGGGTCCTGATACTGGACCTAACTAACGCCTTTATCCACTGTGTCATGTGTCATCTGTGTATGAATTTCTGGGCATTACAAGCCTAATGTCTTCAGAACTGTGTGTACGCTATCCCGTGCATCTGCGGAAACGAAATACAAAGGGGAGACAGGCCGCCCCCTTAATGTAAAGCTTCAAGAGCACCAGAAAGCTGTAACACGAGGGGAATTGGAAAATTCAGTCGTGGCTGACCAAATATGGAGAGAAGATGGAGATTACCGCCTTCTGTGGGATCAGGATGAAATCGTAGACAAGGAACATCATTGAAATCTTCGTAAACTTAAGGAATCAGCAGATATGTTAGGCCACAAAAATCTCCTGAGCCGACCAAGCATAGAAATGAATAAAATATGAGAACCAGTAATAAGGACAGCCAGAGAAAAGCAATAATAACAACAAAAATTTAAAAATGGTAAAATCATGCATTGATAACAGCAAAAATTGCAATATGAACACTGGTAAAAAACGGTTACTGAAGACATTAGGTTTATAATACCCTGATTTTCATACACAGATGTTCTCAATGGAACAGTGGATAAAGTCGTTAGCTAGATTCAATGAGAGGACCCAAAGAGAGTGAGTTCGATACCCGGTTAAAGCGGTGGAGAACTTGGAGAGGGGAATTAAGCAGGCGATAACTGGTAACCGACATCCATTAACCATGGCACATGGAAGTAGAAGAGTCTACCCTAGTGAGCGAAATAAAGGGTTCAGTTCGACATTCCAACTACCTGAAGAAGGCCGGGGCGTACAACGGCCGAATCGTTGTAATAAATATGGCGATAAAGATGAGGACAATAGCCCGAATAATGTACATAGTGTAAATAATTCCTCATCTCAGAAATATAGAGAGATTCTTTGAATTTTGACAAGAATTTTCCTATATATAATATATAATATCAAATTCACCAGATCAAATAGATCTTGAAAATTTTCCCAACATTTATTTGGAATGCAAAATCATAAGATTTGCCATAGTAATTCTTAGGCGCATCAATCTATTAATTAATAACAATAGAAATTTGATCCCCCACTGTATTTCCAGTAGAAACATATATTAATATACACTTGAAATATTTACCAACATTGATTGGTCAATGCCAATTTCATTATGAACGCATTGACGGAAAGACGTTTCATTTAAAATCCTTCGTGCGGAAAAAATATATATTCATGTACGCTTGCTTGAACTTTTTGGAGACGATGAAATGGATGTGAACACAAGTAGTAGATCATACATTTTATCAGTAGCGACGAATGCTGGCTCTAAATCTACACTGGTGAAAATCCAGCGCCCATGTTAGATACAATTTTAAAGAATATTTTAAGTTTAGTTATAAGACTATTTATCGGTGTTATTGGCTCTGATTTAGCGTCTCGACTTCAGTCATATTCCCACCTTTGTAATGTAGCCTCCAAGTGCGTTTTCTATAAATACTTTTATGGTAATTATTCTTATGAACTTTCCGCTATGATACCTAAACTTTAAAGTGCGTTTTCTATAAATACTTTTATGGTAATTATTCTTATGAACTTTCCGCTATGGTACCTAAACTTTAAGAATTTAAGCACAGTACCAGATTGACAGTGAAATGTTTCTCGTTGTAACGATAAGTTCTATACTAATACTTACTTTTCTCCTATTTCCGGCTACATCTTTTACCGCCATCTTTGATCTTCAAAAATGTAAATGCAAAGACAATCGTTTTCTATTCTTTTCTTGATTCCTCTTCTTTTTATCGTTTTCGCTCCCCTTAATAATGTCTCTCTTTTTTCCTTATTCTTTCATACTCGGTAACTTCTGGTGTCTTAGTGGCTTTATTATCTTCTATGGTGTGAAATGATTAAAAATACCTGATCTAGATACCATGTAAATAAATAGAAAACATGTTTTATGCATCTATGGTATATGTAGACGGATAACCATGAGGAGAGAAAAGAAAGTTAATTGAATATATAATTAACTATATTTGTCTTAGCTTCGTCTTAAGGTATATTAAATTATAATTTTAAAATTATCCAGTTTTTTCCTTTATTTTACATATGGTCACACGTTCACTGCCCTTTGCTTGCTACATAATAATGTCTAGACAGGGAAGTGTCAATTAGGTCATTAATTACCATCGTTGTTGAAGGAAAAGAAATGGGTGAGTGTTATTGGGTGTCCGTCTGTAATTGGTAAATATCTAGCATGTTAATTGGCCCCTGGATATTTTGATGTCGAGAATAGTCTATTACTGATGCGATTATAGATGTGAAATAATCCATAATACATGCGTACCATCCAGAATTTGCAAAACTTCCCAGAACTTTACATTTCTGCACTTGGCTTCATCAGCGGCTTTCTTTTGTACATCATTTTCTCAACCGGGGTCCTTACGGACCCTGTGGAGTTCATGTAACTTTACTGAGGGACTACATAAGAAAATAGAAAATTCGGGGGTCCACGGTAATATTTTAGTACTAATAGATTTCTGAACGGTTGTTGCAACTGAGAATTGTAATTTCTACAGTAATCTACGCCATATTAAATTACTAAAAATAGAAAAACAACTTTAAAAATGGCAGAAAACGAGATCAAGCGTGTAAGTTACCGTCCCTTTTACTCTACCGTATCCCTTTGATTGTAAAAGCTGAATAAAAACTTAGAAGGATATAAAAAGGAAGGATTATGTAAAGATTATAATTTACTGTATAAATTATTTTAATATATTAATAATAAATAATAATATTGATTTTAAATATTAATGAAATAAAATAAAATATCATTATATTAATATAAATTGATTAATATTAAAAAATATTAATAATAAAATCAATTTAAAATATAATTTATATAAGAATTATATATAAAGGAAACACATATATTTACTATTTCTATAATACAAATCCTAAAATTATCTACTAAAAAAAATCAAATAAGACTTTTTTTTCATCGAATGGTTATGGGAATCCACCAAAAATATTAAGGGTAAAAGTGGTCCATGGGTAAAAACGGTTGCAAAATAATAGTTTAAAGGATTAAACATTTTCGTAGACGTAGAGTTACTGTAGTTGTTTTCGCTTCATTTTGTTTTTTTTATTTCACCCGACGTTAAGGTGGTAATGGCACTAGTATGCAGGAGATTGCAGGGAGATTAAAGCGAAAGAGAAGACTGGGAATAAGGGGTACTGAGGAAAAGACAAAATATAAGAAGTGGGTTCAAAAAGATAAAAGATCGCGAGTGAGATCGTATTTAACCCGAGAACATACTGACATCAACGGAGGCAGAAAGAATCAAGGAGTAACACCCCCTAATGAGTTTTTATAAACAGATATCAGAGAGGGGGAAAACGGGTTAATAAAAGATCAGTCTTTGTTTATAATTACAAGGGGTAGAATGACTGGAAAACCCCTGCGTCCTGATGTGGCAGGTCACATAAAAGAAGATAGAAAATTTTATGCGAAAATGAACCGAAAACCTCCTTTGGATTTCCCAAGAAATCATATCAGTTAAAATATAAGTGTAGCCGTAGCCACTTATGAATATCTACGGCCTGAAGGGACATGGTATTAAAAAATAGACAGCAGTAAGTAAGTAGATACAATCTTAATCCTAGAACATTAACCATCAATACACCACTACTAACCATGGGTATATCATACCCGATTTTGAAAATATCAAAAAAAAATTAAATATAAATCTTTATTTGAAATATTTTACATGCAGACAGTTCAAACTTTGTACTTTGAGTTAACATTAATAGGAACTGGAAAACATATTATTTAGGTAAGAAAATCAGGGACTGAAAATTGTAATTAAAAATAGGAAAATTTACGCTGGGTACTATATACCCATGGTTAGTGTAAGTTTAATATTTTGAAAATTGTTGTTATTGGGGAAGCTAGGTAACGGGTGTTCTAAAGCTGTGAATTACGAGAAAAGAAACTGTTAGATTAAAAGTGGCGGGTTCATTTAGCTATTTCAACATAAAACTGCGGGACCTAGTTGCCAATCTAGTAGCACACTTAAATTCATGTAGTCGGGTCACTTCACCTGGGTGGGGGGAAAAGTCGTCAGAGCAGCTTCCATCAAAATATTTGTAGAAACGAGTTGAGGGAAGACACGTCTCGTTTGGCGAGAAAATGACTGAAGTCGAGATGCCTGGTCAGAATTGATTACATTAAAGGCCATTTTTGTGGATTTTATCAAGAATCTCAAGATGTACATCAGAAACACCAGACCGGATGTGGCAAACAGTATTCAATGTATGGACGACACAGTGACCCAACTTTCGTAGCAGTAGATGCATCTATTGATTCGATTCGATATGTATTCATGTTATTGAAAAACGTGAAGCCAAGAAGGCGCAATATGTTGCTCTCCTAGAGAGGCACAGGAAAGCTATGTTGAGGTGAATTGAGATCCCAGCTCAAGAACTGGAGATAATTCTTTATAATTTATCAAGAACCTCTAAATGCATACCAGAAGTTCCTGACCCGGTATGGCAACAATATTATATACTCGGACGATTGTTGGACACATAAATGTGTGAAATAGATTCTGCCGTGAATACTTTATCGTGAAAGACACAATTGTAGGGATACAAAACTCAATAGTACCCCGTTCGTTGAATTAGCTACAAGGGCCATATATATATATATATAGAGAGAGAGCAATCTAGTAGCCGTGAATGCTTATATCTTGTATATAATGCGTCAAAAATTCCCTTTCTTCTTTGCCTGCGGTGAGAGAATCCGACTGATGTAAAATTGGTCGGGTTTCGATCTTGAATCAAGCGCATGTCTAGCCACACTGATGAACTGCGAAACAGTCTGTCTGTGGGTGACTATATATATATATATATATATATATATAGTTGTATATTTAGGCAGCAATCCTTCCTTTATGCATGTTTCATTAAAAACGACGGACAAGGTACTACGGTTAACCTTTTTATTTAATTTTTCTTGTGTTCTAACAACAGCTTTCTTTTCTGGACAAAGGGTGTGTAAGACCTGTCCAAAATGTTTTATATTTCCGAGCGCTTTCGGCTATACCTTTAGCCATTATCAAGGATGATTCGATTTTTCAGCTTAATTGAATGTGTGCGTTCTGCGTATGTCATAGTGTGTCGCAGGGATGTTTTTAATTTCCGAATACGGTTAGCACATTGTGGCTTTGTTCGGAGTTAATATTGTTGAGAGTTGGCTTTTCTTTTTTATTATTAAAGCTTCCATTATTTTTAGTCTTTTTTTGCAGGTGGATGCAGTTAATATATTTGTGTTTTCTACTAGTATGTTCCTAATGGAGTCGGGTAAATTTGGGTGTGTAAGCATCTATTATTTATATTACTACTAACGGCGGTGTTTTTATGTAAAAAAGGACGTAATTCCCCTTGATACATAGCGGGTTTACGGAAATTCAGTTTTTTGAAAAAAAAAATTTATTTTTGATTCCCCATCTTTCGACCTTAAGACTTTCATCGATATAAATTATTAATAATTATTTTAAATATTATCGACAACAATAATATAAGAAACAAGTTCTATTCCCAATTTTAAATCCACTCCACGAAAACACTAATTTCGCAAAGCTTAACGGTCAGCTTAACGTAACCACATGAAACGCCAAGTTCTGCTATTGACGTAGGATATTGTGCCTATTCAGTAATATATGATAATTAGCTCTGTAATATAACATTGATCACTCTTTTCTAATACCTGAGTAAAAATATGTACGTGCATATGTGCATATACGTATGTTTTTTTCACCATAGACATATCTATCTATCTATCTATCTATCTATATATATATATATATATATATATATATATATATATATATATATACATTCTCACAGACACACACACACACATATATATATATATATGTGTGTGTGTTTCTATGTGCATATATATATATATATATATATATATATAATAAAAAAAGAAAGAACAGTAAGATATATAATATATTACCTAGTTTTTCATAAACTATATATATATATATATATATATATATATGTATGTATGTATGTATTATAATAATAAGAAGAAAGAACAGTAAGCTATATAATCCGGTGTTCTTTTTTATATTTTTATTTTTACAAAAGAAAGCTCAATGTAAATTTACAGAGCATAAATATTATAAATTAACTAATTTGAAGTTGCTAGTTTCTGTTTTTGAAACATGGTAACTCCTGACTAACGAAGAAACCATAATTTTAAATCAGTTAATATATATATATATATATATATATATATATATATATATATATGTGTGTGTGTGTGTGTGTGTGATGGCTGCTACTCAATTTCAAGAAATCCTACCTCTTGTCCCATCCTAAAATATAGGCAGGTCAGATGTGGATTCCTAGCCCTGCTATGGTCTTACGTTGTGTTAGACAGATGTGGCAACTCTGGTCGCCTTTTGGAATTGTTGTTACATAAATTGCGCATCAAGTTTAATCAATGATTTGTCTCTGTGTGTTTAAGCATTTTTCAGAGAAATTATCAGCACCATTACGAATAGTTGTCTTGATTCTGCATACATACTTACTTACCTATGTGTGAGTGTAGTTGACTGTGAACATTTCATCGGGGATTAGTTTCTTCTCTATATAGTGCTTGGTGAAAATGAATTCATTTAAAACATACGCCTTGTTCTTAAATCAAACATTTTTAATGAAATTTTGATTCGGTTACTGTTTCCTGTAAAATATTGAATTGAGCATTTGTCATCTACAGATATTAAAAGGCTTGAAAAGCCGCTATTATTAATTACGGTCTTCATTACTGTAATTAACATAAGTGTTAATTAGAAGTGACCAGGTCCGCGTCAGTTCATGAACAAGTGTCAATTATGTACAATCAACACTGTTCCTCGAAACTTAGCAAACACCTTAATTCCTTCGCCGATAGATTTAACTCGAATTTTATCGCTATTATAAATGTAGGGAAGGGAACTAAAGGTTGCATTAGCAATGTTTGAATTCATTCTTAACGTTACTTTTTAAGTTGAGTTCACCTCAAGAAAGGCAGTAAAGCCACTAAGACCAGAGGAGAATTAGAAACAGAGTTTAATTTGCAGTGTAACACCCGCACTTAGTTCGCATTAAATATTTCCAAAATACTTACATTTATGTGTAATTGTACATGCTCCGTTCGAATCTGGCTTGAAAAATCTGAAAAAATCTATCGTTTCGGAATTACCAACAGTGAAATTTGGGATTCAATGGCGTCGTTGGCGGCCGCCATTACTCGTGTTGTTTCGCTGCAGAAAGATAAACGCGGAAGACTACGGAAAGCTAAACTCGAAACTGATCTTTCTTGTCTAAATTTGTGGCAATTACTGCGCACGAGAACTATTTACGGAGAAACGCTTAGTTTGAGAAATGATGATAATACTGATAGCTATTCTACAGCGAATGTATACAAACAACACCCATAATGGCTACCCGCGACGCCAATGAATTCAAAATTTCACTGTCGATAACTCCAAAACTAGATTTTAGAATGTAAGAATTCTGGAAATTTTTAATGCGAACTGAGAGTGGGTTTTACACTACAAATTAACCATCAATCATTCTCTTTAAAGCCGGAGTATCTGAGGTAAACAATCACTTCTAGTAATTATACTTTACGGAGTCTCACTGTTGAAAATAATATTTAACTTCCTGATGTCTGTCTATTGAATGCTAATCAATACTTGCTGATGCAGGAAAATAGTTTGCTCTTCAGATTGAAGAGATATTTTTGTTACCAATGCCCGTTACATTATAATTGGCTCCATAGACTCAAGTTTGCATTTCACTGTTGTGTAAATGTTGGTGTTGCAACTCTCTGTCAACCAGGGTATTATCAAGCATTGTCTCTGTAGAAAAGAGAATGTCTCGCAATTACACAAACATTCCTATTGAATCAATCTGTTAAAGCCTTCTCAATCTTTGCTTTTATAGAAAATGGTTGTTTCTTACAGCTGAACAATTATTCCACTGAAACGATCCTTTTAATATAAACAACAATTGGCTGTTTAGAAAAGAAAGACCGTGTCTCAAAGATGACAATTATGGTGACACTTTCAGTTGAATGGTAATTAATCCTTGGTTTATAGACAAGAGAATGCGTTTCTAAAATTTTCAACAATTACTGCGCACGAGAACTATTTACGGAGACACGCTCAGTTTGCGCAGTGATACCTATATTGATAGCTATTCTGCAGCGGATGTATACAAACAATGCACTTAAAGGCTGCCCGCCATGCGAATGAATCCAAACTTCCACTGTTGATGACTCGAGAACGGTAGATTGTATCAAAATTATCAATCCAGATTCGAATGGAGCAAGGACAGTTTACAAATAAATGTAAGAATTTTGGAAATTTTTACTGCGAACTGAGTGTGAGTTTTACACTGCAAATTGACCATCAATCATTCTCTTTAAAGCCGGAGTATCTGAGGTAAACAATCACTTCTAGTAATTATACTTTACGGAGTCTCACTGTTGAAAATAATATTTAACTTCCTGATGTCTGTCTATTGAATGCTAATCAATACTTGCTGATGCAGGAAAATAGTTTGCTCTTCAGATTGAAGAGATATTTTTGTTACCAATGTCCGTTACATTATAATTGGCTCCATAGTTTGCATTTCACTGTTGTGTAAATATTGGTGCTGCTACACTCTGGTGTCCAGGGTATTATTAAGCATTGTCTCTGTAGAAGAGAGAATGTCTCGCAATTACACAAACCTTCCTATTGAATCAGACAAAAAAAGATTAGTTTTGAGCTTAGCTTTCCGTCGTCTTCCGCGTTTAGCATTCCGCCGCGAATGTATGGAAACAACGCCAATAATGGCAGCCGCGATTGAATCCCAAATTTCACTGTCGATAACTCCAGAACGGAAGATTTTATGAAATCTATCAAGCCAGCTTCGAGTGGAGCATGTGCAATTACACATAAATGTAAGAATTCTGGAATTTTCTAATGCGAATTGAGTGCGGGTGGTCACTGCAAGTTAACCGAAACAGAATCTGTACTAATGAGCTTTAATACCAGTCATCATGTTATTTTGAGTGCCGTGTTCCTTCTGTAATTTGGTGATCATAGATCTCCACAACTTCTTTTACTTTGTAGCTCTAAGCAATCTTTTTCCCCTCACTGTTCCTGCAAGTCATTCTTCTACTACTCATTTGCACTATTTGGGTAAGTTCCCTCGCTTTTTTTCCCTTCTGCATCTCTTGCTTTCAATAGAATCTGCGAATCACAAATTATTTAAACCCTCTTTCCTCATTATGTGTCCTAGACATTTGCAATGAATTATATCGAGCCAGCACTGTTGTTCAGAGCATAGCCTGATAGATTTAAGTAGATTTTTATCGGCCGTAGAAGAGGTAAATATTGTTTATATTAATAATGTCAGAATTGTTTGTCAAAGTAACTTTAATGCCAAATGTAATCTTCATTTGAGTGCCATATCAATTCCGAGATTTAGTGGAAATGGGTCTCCACAACTTCCTTTTCTTTGTTGCTGTAAGCAATAATTGCCCCCTAACTGTTCCTTTCGGTCCCTGCTCTGGGTAATATTTAATCATTTTTTTCCTTCTGGATCTCTTGCATTCAATAGGTCCCGCGAATCTCAAATAATCCAAACCCCTTTTCTTATGTGTTCCAGAAATGTCCAGTTTCTTTCTTATTCTACGCCTCTCATTTTGTTTCGAATTTGCAACTTCCTATTTGCTCACCTAGCCAGTCTATGGTATTCTCCATATCCTTCTTTAGAGAGGCGTCTTTGTTTTTCCCACGTCTTTTCTTCATCTGGAAGGAAATTGTTCAGCAGTTGCTGCCATGGAGGCGGCGTGATATTAAATAGTACAGAGTGTTCGGAAAGTTAGTATGAACGTTTCTAATCCTATTTTTTATATTTTATATGTCACCCCCAATAGAGTTTTACCAACTAAAGAACGTTTATTTCTGGTCGAGCACGTATTTCGAGTAAGTTGTAGATATAGATTTGATGTAACAACATTTTGCTGATAAACTTACAGATACAGCTCTTCCACATTGCAATGCAGTTCGTAACCTTTTCATACATTTTGGAAAACAGTATAATTGGGCGATGCCAAACATTGTGGAAGGCTAGTAAAGTCATCTTAGGAGGGACTGTTCGATATTTCTGAGAGTACGCAGCAGAGTCCAAGAAAATCATTACAAAAGTTAACCCAGCAGCAAGATATTGGTCTTGGAACAACTCAGATCAAAATTAAATCTCTTCCGATAAAAATAAACAAATCTCTTAGCGGTGTTCGGTAACAGAATAAGAAGTATTTAAGCCTGTAATAATGTTCACATAGGTCACTTCCAACAGTGTTTAGAATTGTTATTCATATTCTCTTCCTGTATGCCATACTGAAACATGTCTGTTAATAAAGATATAATTGCACAGTGTCTTAACGAACACACTATATTTCAGCACTCCTTTCTTTGTAACGAAATATTCTTGTTTCTTTTTGATTAGCCAAGATTTTAGAAAGTCACTTTCGCTATTTCCATACGACTTCTTATTTCGGTGTTACCTTTTTTATTGCCTGTTATAACACTATCCACATCGGTACATATCTGTACTTGTTTAATTTAGACCTTGTATCTTATGTTGCATTACTTGTATGACGTTTTCCTACAGTTGATAGTCCTTTCTCATCACTTTTCATTACTACTTTGATTTGTAATTCCTGTCCTCTTCTTTCCATGTCTTCCAACAATAGGATTCATATACGTTTCTTATCTTGTTAACCCTAAAACACTAACCATGGGTATATAGTACCCAACGCGAATTTTCATATTTTGAATTACACTTTTCAGTCCCTGATTTTCTTACCTAAATAATACGTTTTCCAGTTCCTATTAATGTTAACTCAAAGTACAAAGTTTGAAGTGCATGTAAAATATGTCAAATAAAGATTTATATTTAATATTTTTTAGATATTTTCAAAATCGGGTATGATATACCCATGGTTAGTAGTGGTGTAACTTTAATTGATGCTTAGTGTTCTAGGGTTAAGATTGCACCTACTTACTTGATACTGTCTATTTGTTAATACCATGTCCCTTCAGGCCGTAGATGTTCGTAAGTGGCTACGGTTACACTTATATTTTAACTGATATGACTTCTTGGGAAATCCACAGCAAGTTTTCGGTTCATTTTCCCATAACATTTCCTATCTTCTTTTATGTGACCTGCCACATCAGGACGCAGGGGTTTCCCAAACATTCTACCCCTTGTAATTATAAACAAAGACTGATCTTTTATTAACCCGTTTCCTCCTCCTCTCTGATATCTGTTTATAAAAACTCATTAGGGGGTGTTACTCTTTGCTCGTTTCTGCCTCCATTGATGTCAGTATATCCTGCGATTATTAAATTCCCGAAACCTTCCTTACTCATTAGCAATTTTAAAATTCAACTATCTCTTATTTCCTTGTTGTTTGTGTCCACACATTATTTCTATCTTAATTAATTAATCTTCTTTTAAGTTAAAGAATACAAATTACGAATATATATATATATATATATATATATATATATATATATTCTTTTATTTACTTTTTTATACAATTTCTCATGCGATCTATTTTTTTTTTTCTTTTCGGATGATAAATTATATAAAAACTGTCCGAATGTTCTTTTTATCCGAGCGCTTTCGGCTATACATTTAGCCATTTCAAGGATTAAATATTTTAACTGTTTAATAAGAAATAATTTGTTGTATGTATGTTTTATAAAATGCTTTCATTTTTCAAAACACGCTCAAGATATTATGTCCATGTTCAAATTTAATATTATTAAGTATTGTTTTTTCGTTTTTATTAATAAGGCTTCTATTATTTTTAGCCTTTTTTTTTTTTGCATGTAGATGATGCTATTATATTAGTGTTGTCAACAAGTATGTTACGAATAGTGTCCGGTAGGTCTCCATGAATATTTAAATGAGATCTAATTGAGATATGGTCAGAAAGGTGCAGAGTGAGTCTGCGTGTCAAACATGTTGTAGTGTGGCCTATATAATTATTTACAAACTTTGAGTGATCAGGAATACAATTCCTTAATGGGCATTTAAATTCGTAAATAATATTTGCCTTATTTAATTTTGTTCTAGGTGAATTATTATTTTTAACTATAAGGTTAGAGGTTTTAAATTTTTTGTAATTAATAATTAATCTTTTTCTTTTTTTGCTATTGTCAACTGGTGTTATGCATTTTTATAATGTTCTTAATTCTGCATTCAAGTATATATATATATATATATATATATATATATATATATATATATATATATATATATATATATATATATATATGCGTATATATATTCAATCCTATTTACGTGTTTGTGTAGATATTTATTCGTACGATGGTACAAAATGTGGCACAAGGCCAAAAAGGGGATTGAGGAAAAGGACGGTCCTTTTCTGTCTTAATTCTAAACTTAGCTAGCTACAAACACTGACACAAACATACCATAGTCAATATATACAATAGCCCTATCACCAAAACAACACATTCTCTCCTACCTTACTTACTACATCCACCATAATACCTCAATGTTTCTGTGAAATTCTAACTAGTCCCCATATCTACATTCCAAAGTCTTTGGTAGGAGGGATATAAAACAGCAATTAAAAAAAACAATGATTATTTACAATATGAATGAATACTATTTACATGAAAACAAAACAAAATAAGGTTCGTGTATTATGAGGTGATTATGGCTGTTTTGTCATTTATAAAGCTTCTTCCCTAAACCTTCTTCCCTAATTCTGCAAGCAAAACACTATCAATGAAACTAATTTGTAGCAATA
The DNA here is from genome assembly GCA_903632075.3 of Acanthosepion pharaonis. Taxonomy (NCBI): domain Eukaryota; kingdom Metazoa; phylum Mollusca; class Cephalopoda; order Sepiida; family Sepiidae; genus Acanthosepion; species Acanthosepion pharaonis. The sequence goes on along the minus strand of CAHIKZ030005580.1, from coordinate 1,105,428 downwards.
ATGGATACTTCTTACATCAGCGCCGAATTGACCAAGGTATGAATCACACCAGGAATATATTTGGATATGCCTGAAGGATCAATTAGTACCGACCAATTTCAGGATTGATTTGGAACCATCAATAGGTAACCACAATGATGCGTTTCTAGCATCATGGTACCGTAAATTAGAAGATTTCTTCAGGGAACTCATGCAGGATACTATGCAGTTCTGCCAGGAAAGCATAACGGCACACAACAGCAGAAATTAACCTGCTCGATGAGAAAATAAAAAAAACAAACGGACACGGAAGAATATACCAACATAAAGAATGTCATAAAAAAACAAACAGTGAGGGAACTACAAAAAACAAAAACTGAAAAACAAAGAAAATTAAAATGGAATATTTCCTCCTGACAGAGGAACAAAAGAGAAATCAAGGCAAACTCTGAAAAAATTGAACGACCATACTACAACAGAAAACAACAAAACACCGCAACTACACTGACCACCCCACAACCAATGCAAACACAAAACAGACCAAATAAATACACCAACAGACAACCACCAGCACCACAACCAAAAATAACAACACCGCCACCATCAACGAGAGCTAGAACCTCAAAACAAACACACACACAAAACAAACCACTAACTTACACGGACATCCTTAGGGTGTCGTACAAACATACACAAACCAAAACACAGCAGCCCTTCTACAGAATGCATAACCCCATTAGACATCACAGACCACCTAGATTAGCCCCTAGTAGACAATCAACAGCAAACACACACAACCTTAAAAAAAACGGAATAAGACCCCAACCAGGACACCTGGATGGGAGTATAGCATCCCTAATATGAAGATATGATGCAAGCTTTCGAGCTTTTACAAATTCAAACTTGAGCCATACGGGTGAGTTATAAATTTAAGTAACAATAAATTTAAACTCAATACATTCAGGGTATTAAATAAAGGACTAAGCTTTTTCCCTAGTCCCCCAAGGTTTGATAAAGGCACCTTGGCAAAGGACCTGAAATCCTTCTTCAGAAGAATACGGTTAAATGCCCACGACGGGGAAAATGATCATACACCTTCTATACTTGAGACATTAAAAGAGAAGGACACTACCTACACCCCACAAAACACAGACATTACTATACAGACATTCGAACTAGCCGTAGCAAATGACATAAAGAAAACAGTAGCACGTAAGCTGCCACGTGACAATATTACTGAAGGGGAACGTATAGCCCTCGACACGCTGACACATAGAGATGACCTAATCATAACACAAGCTGACAAAGGGGGTGCGACAGAGATCTGGTGAATTGAAAAATACATTAAAGAGGCCAACAAACTAGACGACAGAGAAACCTATAAAAGCATACCTACAGATCCCCTTCCCGAATACAAAAAAGAATTAACTAGCTCACTAAACATAATGCTTCGCAACAATCTAATGGACAAGGAAACATGCACAGCACTTACACCCACAAACATTACACCTGCTCGTTTCTATCTCCTTCCTAAAATACACAAAAGCAACAATCCAGGAAGGCCGGTTATTTCATCGTTCAACTGCCACACGACAAAAATTTCCAAATACATAGACCATTACATACAACCGCTAGCTAAGGAAATAAAATCCTGCATAAGAGACACAACAGATCTACTGAACAAAATTAATCACATACAAACAGTTCCAGAGAATGCTATTCTAGTGACTATGGACGTTAGCTCACTCTATTCAAACATTAAACACATCGAAGGGCTAACCGCCCTTCAGGAAGCACTTACTAAAAGAAGAAAATAAGACCCCCCACAGAAGTTATCATAAAACTCATGGAGTATGTCCTTACATTGAATACTTTCAACTTCAATGGAGCACACTACCTTCAAATAAGAGGTTGTGCCATGGGCACCATTGCAGCTCCATCATATGCTACAATATTCATGGGAAAATTTGAGGAGACCCATATCTATCCAATCATTGGTAGCGACTGCGTAGTATATGCAAGATATATCGATGATATATTCTTTGTATACACGGGTAGTGATGACAAACTTACCTAACTCCTTATGACCCTAAACACAGTGCACGACTCAATTAAATTTGACTATGAAAAATCCACAACATCAGTAACATTTTTAGACACCCGCATTTACATAGATGAAAACAAGAAACTACAAACGACACTACACACTAAAATCACCGACACCCACAACTATCTACACTTTAAGTCTTCCCATCCTAAACACCTCAAAGAGAACCTTCCCTATTCACAAGCACTTAGACTCAGAAGGATATGATCCAACAATGAAGAATTAAATAAACACATTGAAAATCTTGAGCATCAATTCACAACACGTGGCTATAAACAACACCTAATCAGGGAACAAATAAATAAAGCAATTTTCACACCTAGAGAAGACACCCTAATGTACAAGATTAAAAATAAATCTAGCCGCATCCCTCTAGTAACCTCTTTCAATCCCACTCTGTCTACACTATCTCAAATAATCAAACGTTGCTGGGAAATACTACATCTCAAACCAGACCTAAAAAAATTGTTTAAGGAACCCGGCCTTTTTGCATATCGTAGACCTAAGAACCTAAAAGAAATCATAGGTAGTAACCACATTTCAGGAGTCAAGGTAATCCGTAATAAACTAAGAACAAAAACAACAGGATTTTTCCAACCATGTAACAACAAAAGAAGTTTATGTTACAACCATATTAAACACACGAATTCATTCACTAGCTCAATCACTAAATCTACTTCAAAATCTACCATGATTCTAACTGTAGAAGTCATAACATAATTTACCTCCTAGAATGCACACTATGCCAGAAACAATATGTAGGAAAATCTGAATGGCCCTTTCACTACAGAATTAATAATTATCGCAATCGAATCCCCATGAATAATTATTACCTGTAAAACAACATTTCCGCCTGGAAAAACACGATTTCAAAACCCATGTCAAATTCACTATAATTGAGAGAATAGAAAAGTTCAGAGCAGATAACATTAGACAGATTTTAGAGTCCCATGAAAATAAGTGGATACAACGTCTAAACACAATATCCAGCCGGGCTAAACTATAAATTTAACAATATAGATAGTACTAATATATAACTCAACAAATCAAACTCTACCCACATTTCTCACCCACACAAGACAGTCATGCTTACGGGGGTGTTGAGGCCTCACACTTATACACACACCCACACGAATATACACACATACACACATCATACTCACTCACTCCCTAATGAGCCAAATGATAACACACACTCACAGCAATACACACTTACACATATCATACTCACTCACTCCCTAAGAACCAAATAACACGCACACAAACACTAAACAGAGACACATCCACTCTCCAGGACCAATAAAACTCTCAAACTGATCAAGGGGATTCAGAGAAGCATAGATCCACCCAGCTCTTATCTCAAATAACAACTTAAAATAGACTGTTTGACCAACACAAGGAATGTTAAAAGATTCATGTTAAAAAGATAAAAAAATAAAAAAACAAATGTAAACTACAGACAAAAGTTCCTTTTCTCCAGCAAGACATTCATTTCTGTAGTTTACTGCTACCAGCAAGCAGAAATATTTCTTCTCCCGATGATGGCCATTTTGAACGAAACTAGTCGAGGAATCTAAATGAAATAATAAAAAAAACGAAAGAGTATTAATCTACAACCCAGTGTGTCTGAAGATTTTAATTTTTAATATTTTCTATTGTTGAATATATATATATATATATATATATATATATATATATATATATATATATATATATATATATATATATATATATATATATATATATATATATAGATCAAACACGTCAAGAAATTTAGATATTTGTAAAATGAGGAAGCAAAGTGTGACATTGAAATCACAAAGCATATTGGGATAGCCAAAGGTGCATTCCAAAAGCTAAGATCTACTAAGTAATAATTTTTTAAAAATCACTAAAAACAAGGAAAAGTGTACTAAAGTGTTAAACAATATCTGTCCTCCTGTTTAACAATGAGTCCTGGCCAATCTCCCCAAAGAGGAAGAAGAGATTTGAAGCAACAGAAATTTGGTTCTACAAAAGGATGCTGAGTGTATCATGCACTGAATATGTGAGCAACGACGAAGTCTTATAGAAAAGGTAAGAAAATGTAAATATATACCTAGCAGAAGGAACAGTTAAGGCATCTAGAACGCACAAAGAGGAAAGAGTCCTTGAAAAATCTGATACTCACAGGGCAGATTGAAGGCACTAGAGACAGTGGAAAATAACACTTAATCTACTTAGTATGCTTGAGTAAATGGTTGGCGGAACAGGTTTTAGGAGAAATAGCACAATGACAAAATTTATTGAGAGCAACAAAGGACACGTCATGAGGAGACACGGCACATAAAGAAATAAAGGAGTTTCCTTTTTTTTTATAGATTAATGTACATAGCCCAGTTAAAGTCAAAATATGCCTATTCTTCATGTTTTTTAAGAGAGCAAACGTTTAATCATACGCGCGATGAAAAATGTACTTGTTTTTTAAAATGATTTTTCATCCTGCACAAGGTTCAAAAGTCACTCAATCTAGAGTGAAACAGATTAAGAGGCCCAATTTATGGGGATATATGGGGAAGATAACGTTTAACACTAAACTTGAAAATGTTATGAATCTAGCGATCAGGGTAGCATACTCTTTGGAATCGATTCCACAATGCAGCTGTTGGTGGGAAGAAGCTGCTTGCTGGTAATTTCTTCTCACCAGTGGAATCCTGAAATCAATGAGGGTTGGTCCTTACAATTTTCCTTGCATGGTGGGTCTTAGCTGTGAACTTTAGGAATGGTGGAACTAAGAACGTAGTTCGTTTGAGCATTTTTCATGGAAATATCAACAGAGCTACGAAAGTCTTGGGACGTTTCGTATATGGGAACAGATTTGCGGGATGGAAAATAATTCAACATACAAAAACGCGAAGACCCTTTTGGGCCCTATCAAGCCTGGCAAATGGATTATGGCTAGCTTCCATTCATATATGGCAGCATTACTCAACTCAATTTGGGGCCTTAAGCGGCTCTTATTGAGCTAGAGGGGGAGTCAGTCTGGACCTGTACAAAGAACCGATAATTATTTTTTCCAGTATCTTTACAGACGGATCTTATGTCCGAGTTCCAGTTAAGGATTTTAAACCAAACATAACGATCTGCTGAAACTTAAAGCAGTTGAACTCATCAAAATATGTATTTTAAAAGGAACGCTTCCAGGAAAAATTATATGTACACACAGACACACCTACACACAGATTATATTTGATTTTGAGTAATTTTCCCCCATTGAAATAATTTGATAAAAAGTATGACAAACATTTCGTAATTTTCATTAATTTTAATTGTTGCTTTTGTATTTAAAAAATATTCAACACGATAAAACAATACTGAATAATGCTATAGCGAGACGAGTTGTAAAACGGTAGCCTAAAGATATTTGTTTTCCGAAAATTTAAATATTAATGTTTGCCGAGCAAACATTTAAAAATGGTTTCTGTCGACAACGCAACTTGTTAATGTCGAAATTTTGACTGGAATTCTTTCCAAAATAATCATTCGATTACAAAGAATATCAAATGCTTGTTAACCCTAGAGACTCTTCTGTGACATACAGAAAAATATATTCACTGCATGATTCCAAAACGCGACATAAGATGTCTCATGTTTCAAAACAAGAGCCGAAAACTTCAATATAATTATTTAAATTAAATTCAGTTAAAATAAGCTCTGTTCCATCTTCAAGCGAAATTTTTTTGGGAATAACGTATATCTGAAATTTATCATGGCTCCCGTGATATAACAAATTACAAAGTTTACAAAAAAGAAAAGGCCTGTACAAAATAACCTTTAGTGCGCCTTATTATGAACAAGGCAAGATAACCTAAGTTAACGTTATTATAGACATTATAACCTCGAAATAAGATTTAAAAGACAATTTTTAATTTATGAAAAAAGAAAAAAAGAAAAACTTGAGAGGGTAATAGGATAACTTGGAAAAAAGAAAAAAGTTACTCTTAGCAAAAAAAATAAATGGATCACACATCTATTATAGAAAAAAATAATAGGATTAAATAAATATAAATAATGATTAATTAAAAAGTGTAAATAAATAAATAGTAAATAGATTGGGTTTTATGCGTTTATTTTTAGTGAGAAGTGTATTTGCAAAGGAATCCATATTGTTTATTAAAATTTGTTTCTTTTGTGTATAAAAGATTTCTTTTAAATGACTCTCATGATAGACTGCCAGTGATCCATATTTTTTCAGATCTGGAAAAATATATTCGCCCTGTCATTTTGTCCTGTGAAAAGGATGGCTTCCAACCCCGTAAATGTGAAGCTGGAGTTCATTTAAGCCTCGTTTTATAGCATATAAGAACACAGATCAGCGGATAACACCAGAAGCGACGACGTCGTTTGGCTGCTGCGGAAAATGACATGGACATCCTATAAGTCGGCTGGCGGAAGGGAGGTAGGAGATGGACTTGGACGTCAGATATGAAACAGGCTATCTGAGTACGAAAGTATTTTAGTCTTCTTCATGTGAAAGTCGCCAGCAGAGCAAAGGGTAGAAAGGTTTCGGCATTTATAGAAATCTACGCCGACGAAAAAGAAGAATAGAACGAAATTTACGCCGACCACGAACATGGAACGTTAAAAATAAACAAAACTTTTTAAAAAAATTAAAAGGACCGTTAAATGCTCCAGGTAAATATAAGGAAACCAAGCTGAAAGAAAACCGAACATTGTGTCGGGGGATAACTTAATGTTGCTTTTTTTCGATTATAGATAGGTGACCCTTAGTTTTTTTGCTCAGAGTAATGTCTTCTTCCCAAGTTTTTTTATTACCTTCTCAAGATTTTCCTTTTTTTTTTTTTTTCATAATTTGAAAAATTGTCTTTCAATTCTTCTTTAGAGCCAATAATATCTATAATAACGTTATGTTAGGTTATCTTGCCTTGTTCATAATAAGGCGCATTAAAGGATATTTTGTACAGGCCTTTTCTTTTTTGTAAACTTTGTAATTTGTTATATTGTTTTGTATCTGTATAATAAATGTGTGTGCTTTTCAAATTCCACGATGTAATTCAGGGATTTAATTTTTATTGTATACTCCTTTTTTAACATTCGGGATCAGTGTGTGTACTTACTCTTTTATCTAATTTACTCATAGAAAAAAGAAATTATTTTACTGGTACGTAATATTTTTACGGGATGAAGTTGCTAGACTCACACCCATCCGCTAATGAATAAATGCAAACTGACAATTAAAATATTCATTTATTTTTATGTTCTTACTGCATTCGTACATCCAGTTTTCATTGTTTCCCAATACAAAGCGAGAAGACTATTATATTTACAGTCGAATAATAATAATCTATAAGAGTATACTTTATATCTTTTTCATTCAGCAGTCGTAAAGTTGGACAATGGTGACTCGCATAGTTCGCGTAGCGGAAATATGAAAATTGTCTCAAACATAGAGTACCCTTTAACAATATTATTTATATTGTCTTTCTAGATACAAGAGAAAATGTTATAAAGAGTGTTCCAGTAACTTGGACCGATTCTAAATGTGAATTAAGTTTAATCGTCTAATGATTTATTCCTTACTTCTTTCAGATTTGACGGATATTTGTGCGATACTATTTTTCACACATAATTGACATGAGTTGAATAACATGATCCAATGGGGAGATAAATAACAATTTCCAACAATAAAACTGATTTAATTACTGCTGACTTTGATCCGTTTTAATGAAAAACCCTTATATATAATCCATCTTAATGAAAGACCCTTTAGTTAACGCACAATCTAAAATCCATCACTCAATACAGTGTATTCTTTCCGCATTTCTGTTAAATTTTGGGTGCAAGTAGATGTTATATTCCGTGCAAATAGGAATATGGAAGGGACAGACACGCTGGATAAATAGTAACAGGTTTATTGTAGAAACCATTACAACAAGCAAGGAATTAATAGTTATGCGCACGGTCTTTGCAAGTCAGTACAGCTGGGTGCGTTCTGCTATCGGAAGGCCGCTATTTCACGCAGATCCCAGCTCGATTCTCCTGTCCGCTGTCCTAACGGATACTTATAGGTGGTTACAGCCTATAGTGCCGCGATTCATGGGGGTGGCAGGTTATTCCATCACATCAATATAAATAAATACAGTCGGAACTCAAACATCGCAATCTCTCGTCCCCCGCCACAAAAAATCAACTAACACTACTGCATAAACCAACATTGACACTATGATTAAGAAAAGAGAATACTCTGACTCCATAACACAAATTATGTTTAAGTCAAACTACTATCATAATAATTATAATTATTTTTACCATTTCACCACCATGATGACAATCACCGATACAATTTTACCGTGACTATATTCTGCTACAACTGTTATTATCATCAGCCGCTCAACCCACCATTACTACAGCACCAGTAACACCCCACACACTGTCAACCGTCTAATTACTGGACGCCACTGTCACTGCCCTAATATTGTAAATATTGTAATTATTAATTCAGTCTTGCTATTAATTATCATATCTTTCTTACAATTTACCCCACTTATGTCAATATTTCTACCAATGTTGTATCCCCACTAACCTCAGCATTGCCCCAATATTGCAAATATTATAATTATTTCAATCTTACTCGTAATTATCATATCTATCTTACCATTTAATCCCACTTATCTCAATATCGCCACAATATTGTATCCTTAATCATCATACTATTGCCCTCAATATTGTAAATATTGTAATTATTATTTCAGTCTTACTAATATTTATCATAACTTACGATTTACCCACACTTATCTCAATATTGCCACCAATATTGTATCCACACTTATCCCAGCTTTGCCCGCAATATTGTAAATATTGTAATTATTATTTTAATCTGAATAGTAATAATAATATTTTTCTTACAATTATTCCCCCACTTATGTCAATATTGCTACCAATATTGTATCCGAACTTATCTCAGCACTGCCCCCAATATTGTAATTATTATTTCACTCTTACTATTAATTTATCTAATATTGTAATTATCATCTTTCTTGCCATTTATCCCCACTTATCTACACTTAGCAACCATTATTCCATTTCCACTATTCCAACACCGCCATTACCATAGCCGCATTAGTCTACAATTATACTCCTCCCAGTAAAATTAATACCACCGCATAAATTCCAGTAGGTATTATAAAATAAATTTTTTAGTATCTACATAAGCGCAATCGTCGAAAACGAGCAAATAACGCGCAAAAATACCTACCATAGTCTGACACAGAGCCCATCTTAAGTAAGGGAAACAAAAAAAAAATCCAGACATATAGAACGTGTCTGCATGCTTGTGCATACGTATATATGTGATGCGCGAAAACATTATTCTGTGAACAAAAAAGGTGAACGATGTATAATTTGACGCTACCACTTGAAATACATTCGCTACAAAAATCCAAGATTGAATACAGCGACCAATTGCGTATGTATGCACACAACGATGCATGGACGAGCATATATATATTCAAATATATTTATGCATGTGTGAGCTGCAATGCGTGAACGTGCCTGTATGTGTATCTTTGTAGATATGAGTGTCGTTCCGATGACAATTTTTCCTCCCACTACCATAAAACACCGATATAGGCAACAATAAATAAATCCAAAATTTCAAAATTTATCAATTTGTCTGATGATCACGAAGAGTGTAAAACCAGGGTCCCAAATTCACATCAATTCAACTATATATATATATATATATATATATATATATATATATATATATATATATATATATATATATACGTTGTGTTTTTGGTTCGACTATTTATATATGCTGACCACTGATGCATTATGAGTAGATCTGTTGTATTATGCTAACAATTATTTCGGTGGACCCTAACGGTTATGTTTCAAATTATTTTAGTGGCCGTCGAATGGAAATAACTGATAATACAAATGGCGTTTTGTGGCTATTTATAGTATTGTTTGTTAAAGTTATTATTTATTTTGTTACTTCTTGTTGATTGTTATTATTAAGATTGTGTTTATGTCTACATTCGTAGTTTGTTAATTTTTCATTATTATTTATTGATTGATTGATTTGTATTAGTTTATTATATTTATTTATTTATATAAATTTAATTTAATTTAATTTTTTATTTATATTTATTCGTTTTTAGATTTTGATTTTTAAGTTAGTTAAAATTTGCTTTTTTGTCTGCATTTTGAGATAAGTTCTGATCGTTTATTTAGTAATTTTTGTTGGTCTGGTAAGATAAATATAGCTTCTTTTTCCTCAAGAGATTATTGACAGTTTATGTATTCATTGTTGTTAGCTTATGGCGTTTTCCTTATTTCCCGTGATATTTTTTGTTTGATTTTGTTATTATTTAGAATTTCCCAGATATGTCCAGAAATCATTGTGCTGTTTGGGTATTTACTATTTCTAAATGATGCTTTGTACGCACAGTGTGTATGTCTCCAGGGTGCTTCGGCTATCTTTATGTATATTTCTTTTTCGTTGGCTGGGGGTTTTATAGTGCCTTAGTATATTACATTGTTCCGTAAGCAGTTTCTGCTTAAGGAGCATTCATTCTTTCCTCTGAAGTTACACGTGGATTTGATTTGTGCGGGTGATTTGTCTTTGTTTTCTTGTTGAGTTTTTTATTGTTTGTTTTCATTTATATATATATATATATATATATATATATATATATATATATATATATATATATGAAAATTTCTCTGATTTAATCGGTAGAAGACAATATTTATGAATAAAAATGACAATAGGAAAACTGGTAATTGCTGACGCGTTTCGTCCAATGTGGACTTTATCAAAGCAAAATACGAAAAAAAAAATATTTTGCTTTGATAAAGTCCTCATTGGTCGAAACGCGTCAGCAATTACCAGTTTTCCTATTGTCATTTTTTATTCATAAATATATATATATATATATATATATATATATATATATATATATATATATAATTTAAATAAAAACAGACCACTTTACGGTTTCAATTAATAAATTATTTCACCACAGCACTTTTAAAGGACTGCGGATAATCAGACTTTACTTCCAAAGGTTGAAACAAAAAATGAAAAGAAATTTACACATTTTTGACGGGCCGTATTAAGCATATGTGAATTAACGAAGTGACGAAGTAAGGGGGAAGAGAGAAGACATGAGTGAGTTAGATGTAATTTAAAATTTCTATTCTATTTCTCCCCCCATCACTTCGGGTTCTTTAATAAGGCGCAAATTGCATTGGGAAAGATATGATTGCACCTAAACTCCACACAAGGAGTTAATTAGTAAGATTATTTTTTATCTCCAAAAAAATAAAAGATTATGACAATCTAAAAATATTTTTTGGCTTTAAATAAACAGCGAAAGTTTGATAAGCCTTCAAAAATGTCAATCAATGAATTAACATTGAAATAGTGATTAGCTCCAGAGGTATGGCTTTTAGATTTATTTACGTTCTCTGTAATATAAATGTATAGAAACTGCCTGGTCACAAAGTGAGGGGTCAGTTCATATGTTCATTGTAATAGATAATCGATCCGCCATTTTTCATAGCCACATTATAATTTCTTGTTTGTTTATCAAAATCTCATTAGACGTGAATTCACTTCATCTCCTCCAGCTATAGGTTAATTGGCGAAGCCTTGTATCAATAAATCATTAATATCTGAAACTTTATTATGTAAAAAAAAATCCTTACCATCTATAAATATTTCCGGGTTTTAAAAAAGCCGGAGAAAACGAATCAATCTAAACTAATCTAGGGAAATTTAATCTTGGAGATATATCGAGGGATATATTATCATGGTCCCTATTTAATACTGTTCAGCTGTTGCTCGTACCGATTTCACCGCATCTTAGTCAGCGCTGCCTTGTGAATTCGGAACATATGTGATTCCAAAATAGTGCCGATAAATGTGAGTGTCGACAGCGCGTAAAGTAAATGAGGATTACGAGAAAAATCTTAGCTAGTAAATAAAATACGGTGTCCTGTTCGAAATTACGAGACGGTTATCTGGATCAAGAAGCAACTGAAAACGGGCGCAGAAAAGAATTATCGAAAAAAATGGCGATTAAAACAAGAACAAAGATCGCATGTAAAGAATGATAACTTCAAACCCCAGAATAAAAAAATTTAAAAGAATTAGTTTAAAAAAATGCTTCTATTTTCAAATGATATCTACTGAGAAACTAATCCATATCGAATTTCAAATCTTACCTTATCAACGAAATAACTCCATTATTAATTATTATAGGTATAAAATGCAAAACATATACGGAGATGCTTTTAATTTTATGTTCATTTATTGCACTTTTCTTTACTTAAGCAAGAATTTGTAAAACAATTGTCAAAGATTAAATTTGTTTTTTATTCAGGAACCGTTGAAGCATTTCATATCTTTCTCTTCTTATTTCACCATTGTCATAATAAATTTCTGATGAAAAGTTTGGAATTGGTCCAGCTTTTGTAAAAGCTTAACTTAGTCAAGAGGAAAACTGAATTTAAAATGTGAAGAACCGGGAAATTCGGAGAAAAACATGCCGGCTATAATTCGCACTTGCGTTGCATCTCTAAGTTGTTGACAGTAAAATTCTTCCAGGCTAGCCGAAGATCTGGGTCCGATGTAGGTCCAGCTTTGAGGAAACTCTAGTTTCGGAAATATCGTCTGTCCAGCGTGAGGCTTGGTACAAGTGATGTAAGGCTGCGAATTAAAGAAACTAGTGACCAATTTTGCAATTCTTGCAATTCGGTTAATAATATTTTCTTTCTCGTTGTGGAATTCTTTGAAAGAAGGATATTCAAGAAAGGCCACCGGAGAAAGAAGCAGGCTGACATATATCTGTTGTATGACCGGCGGACTGAGTGTAAGATCGACTAGCTTCTCGAAAACTTCTTCATCCAAACGAAAAGTATCGATGTATGTCACTGACATTCCTGGTTCACCAATGATACTCTTGTTGGGACTGAAGAAAGAAAGAAGCTGAACTGATTCAAATTCACTGCCCATTTCTAAAAGAACCTTCCTCATAGAGACGAATGGTTTTTCTTCTGGGTCATAGATGTCCAACTGGAAGTTTTCTATCGCAAATATTATCAACCTGTTCTTCTTGGCGAAACGAATAATCGTCTGTAATTCGTTTATGCCGTGAATATGGCCCGTTGGATAACCTGGATTCTGCACAAATATACTCATCACAGGATGCGGACTTTTTTCAAGGGCTTCAGATAGATCTGCAATGTCCAAGTTCCAGTTGTCGTCCTTCTCGTTCAGGAAATACGTAACGGTCCTAAAGCCGGCAACTTCGATTGAATCATTGATTGTTGGATAGGTTGGACCCGGAACAAGGATAGCGTGTGTGCCATCTCCATGGCACCCAGGTAGCAAAGGTAAGATGTGGGTGAGTGAAATTTCCATACCAGCGGCTATCATTACTTGACCCGTATAAGGGATATTATCTCGTTGGCTGATGTAACCTTCGATAATTTCTAAAGTGTTTTGAATACCTTGTAGAGGGTTGTAACTACCCAAGCTGTATCCATCACACCAACTTCGGAAAAAGTCGGCTAGGCGACGTATATCCTCGGGTATGTCTTTCGTATTTTCTAATTCGGGAAGTATACAACAAGTTAAAACTTCTCTGATGAAAGTGAAAACATGAAAATTGTCTCCCAGGGACAAAAGTTGCCTTGTTTCTGATTCCATGTTGATGGAATTTAATGGAAGAAATTATTTTCTTTCTGTAGAAGCGATCACTTGAACATTTTTTTTTTATTTATAAAAAGTGTTTTAACGTTTTTTTTTTTTTAATGTTTATATTTCTCAATTTGATTTTATCCGGATGAAATGTCACTGAAATAAAATGACCAATGTATTACGTAGGGCAAACTTGCATATAATGTTGGTTCACAAAAGCAAATAGCAAGAGATATTCATAATAATGTTGACTATTAGCTACTATGTTTTCTGAAATAAGACACTTAGTGAAATAAAGAAAATCACATTAGATCTTGAAGTATATATATGTATATTATATCTCCATGACAGACGGTTGGTAAGTGTATAGTTGCATAAATGCAAGTGGGGTTGTGTCGTATCGATTTTTTTTATATCTCAGCGTAAATAGGCTTTACCTTGAGACAATACGATAAGAGAGAATTATTTAAGTTTTACGTCATATGAGGTTGGTCATGTCATGAACTTATTTAAACTGAATATTCATGTATATACATGAAGAGAATATGTTTTAGATAAGAAACACTTCTTATTCCTTTACGTAACATTACTCTTCAGAAAGGACGTAGGCGATCTTACCTCTCCACAACTTCCTGCCACTTGTATTCCATAGTTAATTTTGTTTTTTTTGTTGTTATCTCTCCTAATCCCTGTTCTTCCACCCACTTATACAGGTAGAATATGCACAACTTCCATCCGGCCCTATTCCTTTCTTTAAGACTGAGTCTTCAATTTTCCAATCGTTATGAGAAAACGAATAGTGCCATGTATGATATCTTTTCTGGCAACAGAAGAGGCTGACAAGCAGTTGGAGGAAAGCAACATCACAACTAAATCGGTGATTATGAAAACCGAATACAGAATCATCAGCAGAAACAGCAACATCATCAGCAGCAACAACAGAAGCAGCAGGAACAGCATCTGCTGAAATAAGAACAGATGATGAAGGTGGAGGAAATTCATCCACCTTAAAAATAGGAGAGCGAGGAAAAAGCCGACGAGGATTGAAGCAAGAAGATGAGGGAGAAGACTGGATGAAGGAGGGCGGAGAAAATTGAGGAAATTATCAAGACACCTGCTTCGCCAACAAGAAACGGAAAAAAAAGAAACATCAACTTCAAGTAAGGCAAGGAGCTTCTCCTCTTGATCCTGAGTTCTAGAGCCTCTGTCCACAATTCCATCTCAAAAAGTAGGCCTTCCCTGAGGAAAAAGCCATTTGCAATATTGACAGATTTGCTGCCGGTAGCAACTTTTTTGCCCAAAGGAAGTTCCTCTTGAAATCCTTATTCAAATGCACCTAAGTTGACGGTAGGTCAAAAATGGATCCTAGGAAATTTCTTAACGCTCCTGGGAGAATTGCCTAAATTAGGAACACTGGCGACAGACTAAAGGTCTATAACTTGATTGTAGCCGCCGAAGAATCATTCCCGGAATTCAAGGATGGCACAAGTAGCTTCAAAATCGTGACAAATTCTTCTAGGAGGGACCCTGTTTTGCACCACCGCTCTTGATCTCGTAGGACTGTCCTTTACTTTAACAAATAACTTCAGAAACCACCCCGTTAGAAAAGACGTGATATATGTGGAAGACTCTTCCAACGATTACATAAGAACAGTGCTTTTGTAGCAATCTTCTGTGCCACAGATTTTCAAAGGTCTTTGAAATATCTGATGCGATTTTGCTTAAGAAGTGATTGTGTCTAGATCTACGTGGAGTATTAAGTTCGCCGATTTATGCAGTGTTTCACATTGTAACTACCTTTGTCTGTAGACAAATAACAATTTGTAAAATATTTATGTGCACGATTCTATATGTTTTAGCAGATCATTTCTTAAAATAAATATCATTTTTTTATCTCGCGCAATGAATAGTTTTATAAAATGTCACATTTTCTTTTTATTAATTAAAAAAAAACAGTCGATTTATGAATATTATTTGCTTAATATTGTCAACAAATATCGACTTAGAAATTAATCAGCATTGCGATTCTTGGGTATGACGATAAACTCCATCCGAAAGCAAGGCCTCTGATCGAGAGGTTTTGAGGAGAGTGGAACCACCTCTTAATTGCTGATGTTCCCAGGTCCACCATGACCCGGTGTCGTGGCAAAAGTTAGATTCACAGTTATGGGGAAATAGTTAACATTCAAACTAGGGTCAAAACATTATGAAAGGACAAAAAAAGATTTTTATGTTAAAAATACCAGCAATACATTTTAAAAAAATATTACCAGAAATAAATATTTGAAGAAGATTTACGGACAATATATATGACCATCTACAAAACCCCGTTGTACAAAATGTACCAAAAAATTTGCACTACAAACTGACTTGTTACAAACAATACAATTTCTATTCATACGAACGTATTCTAAAAATCTTGTCGGCATTAAATTTAGGTTGATAGCCCATGTTAGGGTCTCAGCTATGGACAAGTAACCACAAAATTGGGTAAAAAAAACATATGAAAGTATGAAAGTAGATTTTTATAGTAAAAATACCGTCACTATATATTTTAAAATATATTATCAGAAATAAATTTTTGGAAAGAAAAATTAACACCAATACATTTAACTGTCTATTAAAAAAAACTCTTTACAAAAATACGAAATGAAAACTGATCCAAAAAACTATTTCTTATAAAGAATAAATATTCTATTCATAAAGCCTGTCTTAAGGATAGATAAAGCAATAAGCCATCAAGATTGATATGTCGTAAAACAAAATAAACCAAACAAAACCATGATCCCTGCATTTCAATTCTATTCTCGTCAAAGAAACCAATTCCATCATGGATTATTTTCAAGATGAAATGAGTTCTTTGACGAGATGAGAATTGAAATGCTATGCCGATGGTTTGGTTTATTTTGCTTTACAGCATATCACCCTCCATTTAATGTCGACAAGATGTTTAGCTTACGTTCATATGAATAGAACATGTATTTTCTCTAAGAAAGCATTACGTAGATCAGGTTTCATTGATATATTTTTGTAAAGACAGTTTTGTCGAGAGACGAATGCACTGCTAGTAACTCGTTTTTTAAAAAAGTGTATTTCTTGTAATATTTTTATAATTTTTTCAAGTGCTGAAGATATACACTAATATTTTGAATTCTTCAGTATTCGATATTTCTATGCTTAAAAAAGAATGTGTAGCATAATTGTCAAAGAAAAAGACTTATTGTTTTACCAGAAAAAGAACAAACATTTTTAAGTTAAAACTATAATGTTTAATATTAACCCTACACCCAAAAAGTATTTGTTTTAAACGTAATATTAATCAATATTGCTATTTTTGTGGCAGAGATGTTCATTTGAAATGTCATTCCTGTTATTAAATCTAGAGTATCATGTAAACATTACAAAGCAATACAAGTATACATGAGAAATAGAAAAAGAACAGCAATATTTGACAAGAACACATCCAAAATCGTAAATATTTTAAATACAATTATAGCAGTTAAATAAAAATAAAACAGAAAAAATGTTTTCTTTATTTACGTCTATAAAGCTTTTACATTATAAATGAAATTTAAATAAGTTTCGTACTTGAAAGTATACGAGAAATATAAAAAAGTAGTCCGAAAAAATGTAGTGAGGTCTATAAAATCAAAATGTCGTCACTTGTTGCAGACGAGTTGAAAATTTAAAGTTGCACATAAATGTTAAATAATAGGACTGCAAATGTTCAGATATTTTAAGCCATTATTTAAACCACTATCTGTTGTTTTTATTTGACGAGCGAATAAGCTCCAATAACCGACACCTACCTTTCGCAAATTTAAACTAACCTGTCTGGGAGAGTGACAGAACCCTTCTTTTCCATTATTATCCTCTCATTTCACCATTGTCATAATAAATTTTGATGAAAAGTTTTGAAACTGGTGCATCTCTTGTAAAAGCTTAAATTCGTCAACAGGAAAACTGAATTTAAAATGTGAAGAACCGGGAAATTGGTAGAAAAACTTGCCAGCTATAATCGGTACTTGTGTTGCGTCTCTCAGTTGTTGACAGTTGAATTCTTCCAGGCTAGCCGAAGATCTGGGTCCGATGTAGGTCCAGCTTGAGGAAATTCTAGTTTCGGAAATATCGTCTGTCCAGCGTGGGGCTTGGTACAAGTGGCGTAAGGCTGCGAATTAAAGAAACTAGTGACCAATTTTGCAATTCTTGCAATTCGGTTAATAATATCTTCTTTCTCTTTGTGGAATTCTTTGAAAGGGAGAAGAATCAATTAAGCATCGGTGGGAGAGAAGCATACTGGGATATATTTTTTGTATAACGCGGGGATTATGCCTAAGATTGATTAGGGTTTCGGACACATCTTCATCGAAACGTAAAGCTTCGATATATGTCACTGACATTCCTGGTTCACCAATAATACGCTTGTTGGGACTGAAAAAAGAAAGTAGCTGAACTGATTCGAATTCACTGCCCATTTCTAAAAGAACCTTCCTCATAGAGATAAATGGTTTTTCTTCTGGGTCATAGATGTCCAACTGGAAGTTTTCTATCGCAAATATTATCAACCTGTTCTTCTTGGCGAAACGAATGATCGTCTGTAATTCGTCAATATCGTGAATATGGCCTGTTGGATAACCTGGATTCTGCACAAATATACTCATCACAGGATGCGGACTTTTTTCAAGGGCTTCAGATAGATCAGCAATGTCCAAGATCCAGTTGTCGTTCTTCTCGTTCAGGAAATACGTAACGGTCCTAAAACCGGCTATTTCGATTGAATCAATGATTGTTGGATAGGTTAGACCCGGAACAAGGATAGCGTGTGTACCATTTGCATGGCATCCAGGTAGCAAAGGTAAGATGTGAATGAGGGACATTTCCATGCCAGCGGCCATCATTATTTGACCGGTATCAGAATAAGGGATATCGTCTCGTTGGCTAATGAAATCTTTAATAATTTCTAAAGTGTTTTGAATACCTTGTAGAGGGTTGTAACTACCCAATCTATATCCGTCGCACCAACCTCGGAAAAAATCGGCCAGGCGATTTATATCGACGGGTATGTCTTTCGTATTTTTTAATTCAGGAAGTATACAACAAGTTAAAAATTCTCTGATGAAAGTGAAAACATGAAAAGTATCTCCCAAGGACTACAGCTGCTTCGCTTCTGATTCCATGTTCGTCAAAATCGATTGAAGAAAACACTTTATTTCCGTAGAGGCAAATCAGATGATTTTTTTAAATTAAAATAGGTTCACAGTTTTAGTTTTAAGATGATTATATTTTACAAATTGATTCGAATTAAGCATCACTGAAACGAAATCTCCACGTTACTATGTTTAGAAAACTTGGTTATAAATGTTCCTTTTTCATAAGCGAAGAGCAAGGGATATTCAGAAAAATGTTGACGCTTAGCGAATGGGATTTCTGGAAGAACCCACTTAGTGAATTACCGAAAGTCACATGAGATTCGGAAATATACAGAAATATATTTATATATATAACAGTTGGTAATCGTATGTTCTCATGAAGGAAAGTGATGTTGTATAGGATCGAGATTTTGTTTTATATCTCAAAGTAGATAGGTGTGATTTTGAAACGATGAGATAGAATCATTTGATGTTAGAGACAAACATGGTTGGTAATAGCATCATGTATGTACATGAAGGGAATAAGTTTTAGATAAGAAACTATTCTTCCTCTTCTCTATACCAATACCGTTTGTGAAAGATATGGGTGATCTTGACTCTACAGTTTTTTGTCCTTATAACCTTAGTAAAGTTTGCTGTTTTGCTATCGTTCCTAATCCCAGTACTACGAACGAATTACAAACTTCGTTAGATATGTTATGCATAACTTTCCTCCGTCTTTATTGCCTTCAATATGACCCTTGAGTGTCCAATTTTCCAAGAGATCTGACAAAACGAAGTAACGCCATGCGGGACATCTTACTGGCAACGGAAGAGGCTATCAAGAAGTTGGAAGTTAGCAACCTGAGGACTAAATCGGTGCAGACCGAATACAGTATCAGCAGCAGCCGCAAAAATAGCAGCAGCAGCCGCAAAAATAGCAGCAGCAGTAGCGGAATGTGCTGTAACAAGAACAGAGTTGATGGAGGTGTATGGAATTTATCCACCTAGGTTTTTAGCGCGTAAAAATGAGTAGGAAGGACGAATCCGACGATTCAAACAGC
This sequence comes from Acanthosepion pharaonis, assembly GCA_903632075.3. Classification (NCBI taxonomy): domain Eukaryota; kingdom Metazoa; phylum Mollusca; class Cephalopoda; order Sepiida; family Sepiidae; genus Acanthosepion; species Acanthosepion pharaonis. Next base: position 1,085,436 of record CAHIKZ030005580.1, on the reverse strand, counting down.
AAGAAGATGGAGAAGCCTGGCAGAGAAAGCAGAGGAAATTACCAAGATTGTTCAGGGAGGCTATCTGTTTTCAATCACACCTCTTTATATAGGGAAGTAAATCTTACCTACCTTCCCTATAGACGTCAGCTGGATTGTCAACGACAGACAGGTTTTGTCCGAAATTCCCCTTAGGCCTTGGGCCACAAATTAATGTATACTCATTATCTAAATAAACATTCACATTTTATTCTCTGTATATCACTGTAAAACTACATTTTTATGGTCTTGTGTTCTTCAACTGTGATCAGACGGCTCAGCATTTATTGGAATATGGGAGTCCTGACAACACATAACAGTTCAGTATTTTTTCTTCTATTACCCAATTAATTTTTCCTGTTTTATTCTTATAATACTTAAGTCATCGAAGGCATCTTTCGCTGTAACAATCCGCCTACTGATTTCAGGTTTGAATGTTCCATCTTCTGTTACGACGCTTCCAAGAAATCTAAATTTTTGCACTTGTTTAATTTTGATGTTTCCAGTTTCATTCCCAGCATGGGTTGTTTCTTTTGCTGATTACCATAGTTCTCACAGACCAAAAATAAATGCATTTGTGTACTTTAAATATTAAAATCTCTTCCTCTTTTTTTTTTCTTTTTCTTTCACTCTCCCTCACACAGACTCTCTCTCTCTCTCTCTCTCTCGCCCCTCTCTACCTATTTATCTTTCACTATATTTAAGTTTCATTCCCCGTTACTCTTCTTTTTTATGTTAAATCCAAATGTCTTCAGGGAACAACAAAAAAAACGGAATTGCCCCCTTGCCGTTCCAATATATTCAGAGGAGATTATTTATATATATATATATATATATATATATATATATATATATATATATATATATATATATATATATAGACAAAAAAGTTCATTTTCTCCAGCAAAAGATTCATTTCTGTAGTTTACTGCTATCAGCAAGCAGAAATATTTCTCCTCCCGATGATTGCCATTTTGGTCGAAACTACCTGAGGAATCTAAATGAAATAATAATAAAAAAAACCGAAAGAATATTAATCTACAACCCAGTGTGTCTAAAGATTTTAATTTTTAATATTTTTTCTTGTTCAAAAATATATATATATATATATATATATATATATATATATATATATATATATATATTTTACATTATTCGACTATTATCCTCATCTTTGTCGCCATGTTTTTTATCACAACGTTTCAAACCGTTGTACGCTCCGGCCTTCTTTATTACGCTCACTGGGGTAGACTGTTCTAGTTTCACGTGTCATGTTTTATGGATGTCAGTTATCAGTTATCTCCTGCTAATTTCCACATATATATATATATATATATATATGTGTGTGTGTGTGTGTGTGTGTGTGTGTGTGTGTGTGTAAAAAGTTACTTTCAAATGTGACGTGTACATACCGATCAGCACATAATAAACAAAATCTGATTTGTATAGATTATGAAACAACGGCTCTTTCACAAAGGCTTACGTGTTATTTATCTCAGCAAAGAGAACATAGACAACGCATCAACAACACTGCAAAGACTACAACATAAAAATACTCCATAAATCGTCATCCGCATGCCCCCCTTTGTGTCTCCTATCAGCATGGCTGATGCTAACCCCCAGGAGTGTAACTAATTTGACCCTCTCAAAATAACATTCGCGGCTGATATGAAATGGAAACAATATATTGAATCAAATGCTGTGTCATGTTAAATAATTTTTTTTTACACTATTTACATTATTCGGACACGAGGAAACATGGCACGGTGGATAAAGGCGTTGATTAGATCCAATGACAGGACCCAAAGAGTGTGAGTTCAATATCTGGTCGAGGCAGTGGTGAACTTGGAGAGGGGAATTAACAGGTGATAAGTGATAACTGACATCCATTAAACATGGCACGTGGAACTAGAACAGTCTACACCAGTGAGCGAAATAAAGGGTTCAGTTCGACATTCCAACCACCTGAAAAAGACCGGAGCGTACAACGGCCGAAACCTTATAATAAATATGGCGACAAAGATGAGGACAAATAATGTAAATCGTGGACATAATACCTCATCTCAGAAATATAGACAAATTACTTTGGATTATGATCAATTCATATAGTTAAAGCTAGTACTTCTCGTAACTCAATAAAATTGCGTTGTATTTCTATCAATTACTACATTCTAATTCAGTTGTAATCTTATTGAACAATATACCGAATAATGTAAATAATGTACATAATACCTCATCTCAGAAATATAGACAGATAGAGATAATTTTTTATTATTTTAGTTTGAGATTAATTTAGGTGTTATGTGTTTTAAATAACCTGAGCTTATGTATTCAACCGCTTTCTTTTCATTTTTTTTTTTTAACGTTTTTATAGTCAACAATGTTGGCTTTTGAAAGGAGTTAATTTTCAGGTGATATTTGAAAAAAAAACCGGGAAGCGGATTAATGTTTAATTTAAAGCATAAATATTTTCTTAAACGAATATTACTTATTTACACTATTTACATTGTTGGGTCTGTTGTTCTCAACATTACCGATATTAACATTTTGACCGTTGTAAGCTCCAACCTTCTTTAAGTGATATTTTCTTTGAATTTCGAGCTGGAACCCTTACTTATTCCATGGTAGTCGATTGTTCTGATTCCAAGTACCATGCTTTTGAATGTGTCAGTTATAGTTGATTTGTCTTGGAATATCTCCAAGATTCTGTTCTCTCCAGAACTGTTGGCTTCATTTCGTTTTTTTTGTTTTTTTTTTTTGCATCAATCAGCCAAGGGATTAAACCACAGCAATATTTCTTACTTTTAGTTGAATACATCGCAGAAACGCATTTTTTTTTAATGCGGAAGTGAGTGCTTTTAGGGGTTAGCAGTTCTCTTAACAAGCTGATGTTTGAGAATTATAACTATTTTTTTTTATGGGAGACATGTCCGTAAAAATTACTTGACGACTATAATGTGAAAACCTTTTTCATATATATATATTTTCTAACTTGTAATCTTAAAATTTAGGAAAATATCCTCATGTTTTAAAGAATGTTACGTACTTTTTATTTAATATACTAAATTTACCGCTCTTATTTCCTGATAGCGTCGTGTACGGTCGTCCGTATCTACAAAGATGGGAACATTTATACAAACACGAAAGAAAACGTCAAAATTATTTTAAAGATACATGGAATCACTGAATTATAGTCAGAAATTCCACTTATGATTAATAAATATAGTTTATATTAATAACCATATCACCTGTCCGCGAGACATTAAGATTAGATTTTAAAAGATTTAATTCTTTATATATTATTCTAATTAAATGTTTTAGTTAATGAAAAAAGGTAAAAATTCATCTTTTCTTAAATCACTGATGCCCATAATATATCTTATTCTCAAAAGCATTTAAAAGATTTTTTTTTTTTATCCAGAGTAAATTTTCTGTAACCTGTTTTACAAAATGAAATTGACGAGTTAATTACTCCAAAAAATACTGCTTATAACTAATATAACTATTTATCCCTACAAAAATGAATTTCTCAGAATTTCATAGAATTAAAAAAGTGGTGTTGGGGAAACTGATGCAAAACAAGATTTTTACCAAGATTCTATTTTAAAAAAATAAATGTTTCTAAACTAATTAAATTCCAAAGTGAAGAAGTCCTTAAAATTTAATTAAAAACAAGAAATAACTGATTAAAGGATTTTCAAACAAATATGGTTTTCACCGCAAGACGCTTACTTTTGTAGTAATTTATGGTCACCAGCTGAAACAAGAAAACATACGTAACCAATATTTGGAAGGATCTAAAACTGATTAAAAAATATAATTTAATACTAAAACTATATTTATTTTTCTTACTAATATAAAGATTTTGACGATAAAAGTAGTATTTTTCCTCTTAATGATAATATAAAGATTTTGAAGACAAAACGTTGCTTTTATTAAATATAGGGCATATATTCGTGATGTATGCTTATGATTTCGTGAATCTTTCGAGGTACATATATGTATATATAAATATAGATATGCATCCATGTATGTGCAGAAAGAGAGTGAGAGAAAGAGCGATAGAGCCAGAAAGTGATGGTTGTTTATTACTTATGTGAAGAGCACTTTATTAAATTTATTTCAGAAGAGCGTTTTAACAGAAATTGAATTATATTTATGTCTTATTTACGCAATTACTTACACCCGCTGTTTTATGCTTAGCAATTGCTTTTTAACAGCGTTGACAAGGAATTTTTTTCTTTTCATATTTTTGAAAATGAATAAAAATATTTCGAACTGTCGACATGCAGACGCAATCCGCTTAAAACGTGGAAAGAATAATAAATCACTAGGAACTTTTTATATATATATATATATATATATATATATATATATATATATATATATATATATATTCAGTCTGATCAACGTCATAGTGCTAAAGTAAAAAAATAAAAAAAAGACTTGCTATTTCAGTCTGAGATATCCAGTAAAATCACTTTTGAAGTATTAAAAACTATGGATTAATAATGAACCCAATATATATATATATATATATATATATATATATATCCGAATGCAATGTAATGAGAACGAAAACAAAATTCTAACATTCACAGCATTAATCAAAAGGGGGCTCCATCGCAAGAGTAGAGATGAAATTATTTATTATAATTTTTACATGCGGACTAAAAGAACTCATTCACTACAAAGGTGCATTCTTGTTTCGATGCAGCTGCATCTCCGCTGGTGAGAACCAGTTGACAATGATTAAATTGGTTTTCTCCGTATGTAACAATTATATATATATATATATATATATATATGTGTGTGTGTGTGTGTGTGTGTGTGTGTGTGTGTGTGTGTGTGTGTGTGTGTGTGTGTGTGTGTGTGTGTGTGTGCTGATTACGGACAGTTGTGTACCAACAGATTACATCTTTAAAATGCCATTAATTTACTCTTAGAAGCAAAGATGTGCAATGTTGCCCGAAACAATACATATAAACGGGATATTTTCTGTGATAATCTATTTCTTCTTTTCTACAACAATGTTTCACGTGAAAAAGGCCTAAGAGCCACGCTATAGAGAGTTACAGAGTAAGAGGCACAGTTTATAGGGATATATGAGAAAGATAACGGTTAAGCATAAAAAGAAACTTATCAAATTTGTAAAGAGCGCGGAAAGCATCCTCTTGGGAGTTGATTCGCAAAAGTAGCCTTTCGCATGATGCTGCTTCTCGAGTGGAAAATAGGTCTTACCAATGGAATATGAAGGAAATGAAGACGGTTCGCTACAATGGGCCTAGCATGGCCGGACTTAGCAATAAATGTTAGAACTGGTGGAACTAAAAAGTGTAGCGAGGGGATTGCAACGATTAATACGTTAGAAAATGATCCATCACCCAAAAGGACACGGTATTGCCTGCCCATATGGTTTGATCTGACTCTTGTAATGGCACAGGGTGCGATGCATAAATTGTCGTCTAAATTTCGGGTGGGGAGAGAGAGAGAGAGAGAGAAAGTTAAATAATTCTGACAGTTCATTTTAACAGATATATTTACCAAAATTGCAATACTAAAGAGCATCTTTACACAATACAATTGTCTTAATCCACGGCCTCCAGACAACTTCAGAATCTCCTACAACTCTTCTGAGCGTTCTCTTTGTTTAAGATGGTGAATGCAGCCCAAATCCTTGCCTTCAGTTTATGTTTGGTGTTACGAGGAGTTTTGTTGGTCTCTCGCTCACATGTGCCCTACGCATAATAATCAAGATTTGCTGCAGTCAGAGGAGTTAGACAACCGGTTATAAGCTGTGATGTGGTCGCAGAAATTATCTGACAGCCATGACTGGGTTCTCCTGCTTGTGGGACATACTGCAGACTCTTGTTGCCAGATATAGTATATTTCACCAGCCACCCGCTTGACCCCAAGCAGCACGACCTCTTTCAGGAACTGGACGGCATATAAAGAGGCATAATGTCGTCATCCTTCGTAATCCCTCCAAACATGATAATCTTGACTGGATATACCATCCACCTCTTTTCAAATTCTCCGCACTGTCTTTAGATTGACACCCAAACACTCTGAAATGTTCGTATTGGAGACTCCGGTGCGAATGCCAAGCGGTACATCATGCCCTTTCCAAATTTCTATCGGATTTAATTGTGTAATCGCACTCTTTATCTCAAAGACGTTGCCCTCTACTATACTTTGCAGCCAAAAAAATCATAATAAAACAATGTGCATGCGGTTAAATAAAAATATAACATGGAGTCAATTTACCTATCGCATCCTATGGACGATAACAGGATTCAGTTACATAGAGAAGTGGCAGAGAGGATTTTCCCCCACCAGCATCGATTCCCGGTTAAAGTCAATTTTTAGTTTAAATCCCAGTGGTCGTCATGGCACAGGGCCTTGTCGATTGAACACCTAATATGCGAAAAATTCATGATCTGCTCGGTGATGTATTGAGAAGACTGGTTTGATTCTCGAGGCACTGAAAGTGACCAGATATCATGGAGGTATTAGAGCTCGGTCTGAGAAGAGATCAGCTACCGAGTTGTGGTTATCTAGTTTAGAAGACGCACCCATATATCATCAGCATAGAGAGTCACATAAGACAGGGGTTTAATCTGTAGGCTGATCCTTTATGTAAACTACAAAGATGGAACGAGAATCTGCCCCTGGGTTTATGAATTTGATCTTGTAGGACCGGTCAAATAACGTTAGGAAGGACGTGATGTATTTGCAAGACTCTTCCAGTGATTCCAGAGAAGTATGCTTTTGCAGGAACCCTGTAGGCCACAGCTTTTCAAAGGTTTTTGAAATAACTGATGCGGTTGTTCTTGAAATATGTTTGTTATCTAGATCTACGTGGCGATTATTTAACATAAATACCGTTGTCTGTAGACAATTAACAAATTTTAGCAGTTCATTGTTTTAAAATCAAATCATTTATATCTCTTGTAATGGACAGTTTCATAAACTGTGATATTTTCTTCAGATTAGACTTTTTAAAACAGTCGATGTAAAAATAAGATCTGCTTAATATTTTCAGTAAAAAAAAAAAATAAAGGAATTAATCAGCATTGTGTGTCCTGGGTATGACGGTAAACTACATCCGGCAGCAAGGCCTCTAATCGGAAGGGATTTGAACAGCGAAGAACCACCCCTTAATTGCTCTTTGTCCCCAGTTCTTCTCTGATCCAGGGAGTTAGCTCATGTTAGGTACTCAGCTATGGGCAAATAACCGCGAAATTGGGTCAAAAACTAGGAAAGTATAGAAGTAGATTTTTATGGTAAAAATACAAAAGCTATAATTTTTTTTTTTTTTGAATATTACCAAAAATACATTTTTGTTAAATAAAATTAACAGCAATACATTTAACTCTCGATGAAAAACAAAACCTCTTTACAAAACTACATCAATGAAAGCTGATCGAAATCACGGTTTCTTATGAAGAATACACGTTCTATTCACAGAAACCTACCCTAAAGTTCTTGTCAGCGATAAATAACCCATTATTCTGTTATTAAATCTAGAGTATCATGTAAACATTACAAAGCAATATAAGTATACATTAGAAATAGAAAAAAAAAACTAAATCAGTATTGCATTTAAATTGTAATCTCGTCAAAGAATTCATTCCATCATGGATTATTTACCGAATGGAATGAGTTCTTACGAGATTAGAATTGAAATTGAATGCTGTTTTGGTTTGATTTATTTTGTTTTACAGCATATCAACCTCAATTTAATGCCGACAAGATTTTTACTATACATTCTTATGAATAGAACATGTATTCCGTGTAAGAAATCAGTTTGTAGATCAGGTTTCATTGATATATTTTTGTAAAGAGAATTTTTATCGAGAGTCAAATATCCTGCTGGAAATTTCTTAAAAATAATTTCTTGTAATAATTTTTTTTCGAATGCAGAACATATACACTGGTATTATTTTTAGTCTTTAGTATTCCAAATGTTTCTACTTAAAGAAAAATGTGATAATTGTCAAAGGAAAAAATTTATTCGTTTACAAAAAAAATACATTTATAAGTTAAAACTATGTTTAATATTAACACTATCCCCAAAAAGTGTTGCTTTTAAACGTACATACAAATTTTAATTAATATTGCTCTTTTTGCGGTAGGTGTTCCTTTGAAATGTCATTTCTGTTATTAAATCTAGAGTATAATGTGAACATTACAAAGCGATATAAGTATACATTAGAAATAGAAAATGTTTGACAAGAAAATATACAAAATCGTAAATATTTTAAATATATTTATGACAGTTAAATAAACATAAAACAGCAAAAATGTTTTCTTTATTAACGTCTTCAGAGCTTTTCCGTTATAAATGAAATTTAAATAAGTTTCGTACAGAAAGAATACGAGAAATAACAAAAATGAAGTCCGAAAAATAATGCGGTGTCTTCTATAAAATCAAGATGGCGTCACTTGTTGCAGACGAGTCGAAAATTTAAAGTTACGCATGAATGTTAAAAATCAGATCATTTAAGCCATTATATAACGCGCTACGGGTTCTTTTTATTTGACGAGCGAATAAGCTCCAATAACCGACACCTACCTTTCGCAACTTCAAACTAACCTGTCTGGGAGAGTGACAGAACCCTTCTCTTCCATTATTATGCTCTCATTTCACCATTGTCATAATAAATTTCTGATGAAAAGTTTTGAATTGGTCCAGCTTTTGTAAAAGCTTAACTTCGTCAAGAGGAAAACTGAATTTAAAATGTGAAGAACCGGGAAATTCCGAGAAAAACTTGCCGGCTATAATCGGCACTTGCGTTGCATCTCTAAGTTGTTGACAGTAAAATTCTTCCAGGCTAGCCGAAGATCTGGGTCCGATGTACGTCCAACTTTGAGGAAATTCTAGTTTCGCAAATACCGTTTGTCCAGCGTGTGGCTTGGTACAAGTGATGTAAGGCTGCGAATTAAAGAAACTAGTGACCAATTTTGCAATTCTTGCGATTCGTTTAATAATATCTTCTTTCTCCTTGTGGAATTCTTTGAAAGAAGGAGAATCAATTAAGGGCCGGTGGGAGAGAAGCATACTGAGATATATTTGTTGTATAACAGGGGGATTATGGGTAAGTTTGATTAGGGTATCGAACACCTCTTCATCGAAACGAAAAGTATCGATGTATGTCACTGACATACCTGGTTCACCAATAATACTCTTGTTGGGACTGAAGAAAGAAAGTAGCTGAACTGATTCGAATTCACTGCCCATTTCTAAAAGAACCTTCCTCATAGAGACGAATGGTTTTTCTTCTGGGTCATAGATGTCTAACTGGAAGTTTTCTATCGCAAATATTATCAACCTGTTCTTCTTGGCGAAACGAATAATCGTCTGTAATTCGTCAATATCGTGAATATGGCCCGTTGGATAACCTGGATTCTGCACAAATATACTCATCACAGGATGCGGACTTTTTTCAAGGGCTTCAGATAGATCAGCAATGTCCAAGATCCAGTTGTCGTCCTTCTCGTTCAGGAAATACGTAACGGTCCTAAAACCGGCAACTTCGATTGAATCAATGATTGTTGGATAGGTTGGACCCGGAACAAGGATAGCGTGTGTACCATTTGCATGGCATCCAGGTAGCAAAGGTAAGATGTGAGTGAGGGACATTTCCATGCCAGCGGCCATCATTATTTGACCGGTATCAGAATAAGGGATATCGTCTCGTTGACTAATGAAATCTTTAATAATTTCTAAAGTGTTTTGAATACCTTGTAGAGGGTTGTAACTACCCAAGCTGTATCCGTCGCACCAACCTCGGAAAAAATCGGCCAGGCGATTTATATCGTCGGGTATGTCTTTTGTATTTTTTAATTCAGGAAGTATACAACAAGTTAAAACTTCTCTGATGAAAGTGAAAACATGAAAATTATCTCCCAACGACCACAGTTGCTTCGCTTCTGATTCCATGTTGGTCAAAATGGATTGAAGAAAATATTGGGCTTTTTTTTTCTTTTTTCTTTTTTTGTTATAAAAATATGTACACGGAGTATTGTACTATTTTCTTTTTAAAAATGATTGTATTTCACAAGTTGATTTCATACGAATTAAATCTCCCTCGAATGGAACATCAACAACATGTTTCGAACACTCGGAATTGAATGTTTAAAAGAAGTGTCTTTTCTGGTAGATGACACTTAGTGAAATACAGAAAATCACTTTAGATCCTGAAATATATAGATGTACATTTACGTATATAACAGACGGTTGGTGAAGTTTGTCTAATGTTGATATTGTTTTACATATATATATATATATATATATATATATATATATATATATATATATATATATATATATATATCGTAAATAGGCGTTACTTTGAAACGATAACCTGATATAGTTTAGAACAGATTTGCGTGGTAATATATAAAAAAACGTCTTTAACCTGAATACACATGTATATTGATGAGGAAAATATGATTTAGATACGGTACTCTCCTCCTCCTCCTTTTTTCTTCTTCTTTTCCCTCTTCGTGTCGATCTGATATCTCCGAATACCTGTTACCAAAGTTGCATATTCATGAAGAGAATGTGGTTTAAATACGAAACTCTTATTATTGTATATTAGATTGTAGGAAATGCTTCTCTTTCTCACGCTTTCCCTCACTATATATTAATATTTGATTTCGTTACTCTTTACTTTCGTTCTTTTTATCTGATTCTCTTTTTCTCTTTCACACACACACACATATATATATATATATATAATGACTTATGTTCGACAATTATTTTAAAATATCTTCTGTTGATACGTTATTTTATAGAGATAATCTATCTAAGTAAATGTTCCGTTATTGAATGAAACAGAATTAATTACATTTACGACCTTAATGTTCGAGAAATTTTCGGGGAAAATATACGTTTTTGCGACAGGAATCGAACCTGTACCACTAATGGGAACTATCATTTTATCTGAAGTGTTATTAACCATTCAGCCACAAAGAAGAGTCTGTTTAGCAAATTCCAAATTCCTGTTTATAAACTTACAATTTCGACGCAATGATTGATCGAGAAAATTAGACACATGAAAAACTAAATAAAAAGCTTAATTGCAGTGCCATATATATATATATATATATATATATATATATATATATATATATATATATATATATATATATATATATATATATATATATATATATATATATATATATATATATATATATATATATATATATGGGGGGTTCATTAGAAGAATTCTCATCACAAGGCAGAAAGCACTGGACGGCTGTTTCGTCCTATTTTTATTATAGCCCCGCTATATCGAGTGTATTCAGTTTTCCTTTTCGTCACCCGTTGGTACAGTTGTTACGAAGCTTGAGTTGTATCGGAAACACTCCGAGTTCGAATCTCGGTAGTGGATGTGTACTGCTGATGTCCCAAAATAGCACCGTAAAGTGCATTCTGTTGAGAATTCTTTTAAACTGGATGAATTGGGTATAATGATTTGCCTAAGTCCCCAAAATTCTATTAATTTTGTGTGTGTGCGCGCGTCTCTCTCTCTCTCTCTCTCTCTCTCTCTCTCTATCTATTTATCTATCTATCTATCTATATATTTATATATATATATATATATATATATATATATATATATATATCTGTATGTATGTGCGTATATATATATATATATATATATATATATATATATATAAAAATAAATAAAATTTTAATGTATAATTTTACATTATATTTTCAATGTTAGAGAAACCTCCGCATTCTGTTCGTATTATTGTTCCTCTAGCATGAGATTTTGCGGAAAAACGTAGATTTATATTATAAATTGCCTATTTCCCAAGGCTTAATCCCCGGAAAATCTCCACAGTTAGGAATAGATATGCTTTGCATGAGCTTTTTAATGAATGGAATGTGGAGAAATGGATGATTTATAGCTGAATTTCTCTGGTATTTTAACCATTAAACTTTTCAACTATATTTTTTTTTACCCCACTTCAAACTTTATCTCCAAGTTCCCAACATTGATTTGTGTAGGAAAACATGTTCCACTTATTCAACCCTATAACTACCATCATCTCCTATTCACAAACAAAATTTAGCGACGAAGAATAATTGGTACATGTTTTCCTACACAAATAAATATGGTATGTTGACCCGCGGTTCTTAAGTCGATATCCTGCAAAACGGTTGACCGATATTGACTATACAGATGACATAGCTTTCACTACAGACACCATTACCAATACCATATTTATTTCACATGATCTAGAATATTCTGCTAACGATGTTGGACTCTGTTTCAATGTCTTATAATAGACTTCAACCAGCAAGGCTTCCACAAAATATCTTTTTCTCAATGTTGAAGACAGATGGATTGAGGGTGTCGGAAGATGCTTTAAAAATTGTCGTCCATTAGATTACTACTGTACTGATGCGGCATTCACCCTGGGCGGATTGAGCCGGCTTCTTCCTGTTATGAGAAGAAGATTCTTGGGATAAATTACAGAAGTAGGGTACCCAGGCCTACTCGGATAACGTTCTTGCTTGCCGCGGGGTTCCCACAGACGCAGAGACAGGAACGACCAGAAGCCGCCGGTTACCGATGCAGACGCTCCTTGGATTTTCACCAGAGCCCTTGTTAGCCGGCGTGTGCGTCAGACCTGTCCGCCTTGGGTGGCCCTACCAGGAACGAAGTTCCGGGCGGCATAGCTCTGACACTACCGTTTACACCCCCCCACCGACTCTGAGGTAAGGGTTGGACTTTGGGGGGCTTACAGTACCAGGTGTTCCCAAGCGGTCCCCCATCTAAGTACTGACCTGGCTCTACGCTGCTTAATTTCGGTGATCGTACGAGAACCGGTGTCTCAGCATGATTTGACCGTAAGCCGTCCATTAGATTAGTAAATATTTATTCATATCTTCTTTAATTAGCTATGCTAATTTACAAGATTCATTTGAAAATTTATTTCAAATTACATCATACAAATATAACCAATTAATGGTAAATTTTCCAATAGAAATATTGTTTTTGATTCAGAGGATGTTTTTCTTAATCTCTTCTTCACTGGCTAAAGAAGAGATTAAAAAAAATATATACATCAATTCTGAAGCGACACACTGGCTAGCTTTGATTAACATCACACAAAGTGGAATTTGAGAACCTGCGCTTACAGTAGGTTTTTCAGATAACGAACTGCAAAACGTTCTAATAAGACGTTGGAGTGAACGAATTTACCTGCATATTCGCTAGGTGGGAAATGCGCAAGTTGAATTAACTACTAAAGAATAATATACTGTATATGGACAAGAAGCAAGGCACACGCACATTATTAAACTATCAATGTGCCATCAAATAAGACCTTCATTTACTTCAAATGGAGATTATACTTAACAATTTGACTATATTGTCAGCTTGGAAAATGCGGAAAAGCTTCGTCGCTTTTTGAAATAATGACATAATTTAGACATAGAATAAAACTTCAACAGTAAGTACAAGACAGAGTTCTATCTTCATAAAGAGAAATGTGAATTCTTTTTACGTGCTAATCCTATCAAAATAGCCTAGAAAATAAACGCATCTTGGGTAAGACGATAAACTACATCCACGTCTTGGGTATGACGATAAACTACGTCCAACAGCAACGCCTCTGGCCAGGATGTTTGAGGAGCGTTGAACCGCCTCTTAACTGCTTGTGTTCCCAGTTCCACCCTGACCCGGGGTGGTAGCACTTGTTAGGGTCTCAACTATGGGCACATATTTAACCCCTAAACTGAGGTCAAACTACTATGAAAGTTTAATAATAGGTCTTAATACCAGCAATATTTTTTGAGAAAAAATTATTACCAGCAATACGTTATGAACAACAACACATTTTTGAAGAAAAAATATTATCAGCAATACATTTTTGAAGGAAAAAATATTGTCAGCAGTACTTTTTTGGAAAAAATATTACCAGCAATAAAAAATCTGGTCGATATTAAATAACCCATTGAAGTTTATATGCTGTAAAACAAACCAAAGCAAACTAGAAACTAAACGAGATATCAGCGATTGAAACTGAAACAAATTTCACTATTTTGACACGTTTTCGCAAGAAGTAGAAGTCATACGAGGATACATTATTGGCAGCCACAATCTTAACAGTATAAGATCTGCAGATGACATACTGCTGATAGCAGGCAGAAACTACAAAATCTCTTACAGAAGGTAGCAAATGAAAGCGAAAGGAAAGGACTAAACATGAACTACAAGATGACAGAATGCATTATTATCAGCAAAATGATGAGCCCAAAATTCAATTTACAGACTGGGGATAGTTAAATTAATCAGGCACAAAAATTAAAATATCTGAGAAGTGGTTTAACGGAGGTCGGAATGTGCGACTGAGATCCGAGGGCTTATCTGGATGGGCAAAGATACATTCCAAAAGAAAGCAGTGTATTAAAAGACAGAAAAATTTCATTGGAAACAAAGAAAAGAGTACCGAATTCTTGCGTGATATCAGTCCACATGTATGGCATCGATTGCTGGACAATCTTCTCAAAGATGAGGAAGAGACTTGTAGCAATGGAAATGTGGTTTTACAGAAAGATTCTGAGGATACCATGAGCCAAACATGTGATCAACAGCAAGGTTTCGGAGAGAATGGAAGCGAAAAGGAAACTTATGCTTAGTATCAGGAAGAGACTGTTAAAATTCCCTGGGTACGTAATGAGGATGGAGGGCTTGGAAAATCTGATACTCACGAGACATATTGAGGGACAAAAGGACAGAGAAAAACCGCATAAAATCCTGATGGACTTGAGTAAACGATTTATACAAAGGGGTTTGTGAGAAATAACAAAAGGACAAAACTTATTAAGAGCTATAAGAGACAGGAAGATGTGGAGGACTATGATCGCCTACGTCCTGAAGGGACACAGCACATAAAAGCATAGCATGCGTCGTAGAATGAGAAACGTTCTGCATCGTTATAAATTCATACAGACAATATTATACTTGTAAAATCTAACCATTTCCTTTTTTTTCACGGGGTCTGAAAACAAACAGTGTTTGAAAGTTTTGAGAGTAATGAGTTGAAATTAATTAACTCTACGCAGAAATTGTCTTTAGCGTCCAGAGATCTTTGAGAAAATCCAAAGAAGAATCTACAATGTCATTTATCCTGACCTGACATCTGAACTTCAGTCATTTTTCCAACGCCTTTCTTTTGCCTTCTCATGTTTTGATGAACTTTCCTCTATGATAACTTAGGGTCAAGTTAATTTAAGCGCAGTACTAGATTTGTGAAAAGATCCCCTCATTTTACAGCTGAAATGGCAATATACAACCGTAAGTTCTACGCTAGAAGTTTCTTCTCTTGCATTGTGGGACCCTTTACCGTCATCTTCCTTCCTATTTAACTTAGATCTTCAAAAATTGAAAGATTCCTGTTTAGGATTGGAATTCTGGTTTTATATAAAGTCTTTCCCTTTTCTTTCGCATCGGGTGGCTCCTTGCGCATTCGTGGTATTATTTAGGGCGAGGCATCTTACTCCGTAACCCTCTACGCGTGTAGGTCTTGGCCTTGTACAGGGTGAATATCAATGACGTTATTCAGGACTATTGCTTTGGATATCCATTCCTTTTATCAGATGAATACCCAGCATATTACTGAGGATGTGTACTGTTCAAAATCATTTTTATGGATTTCTTGCAAAGTCAAATAATAGCTTAAGTTGATCAGCTCAGACCTGAGACGAAATCAGCAAAATAATGTATCAGTTATTATTTAACAATAAATTTTTTGACGTTGGGGATACAATGCATAGCCTATTATTACTTGCGCTTTTAAAACCACTCTGAAAAATACTATTTCAGGTTTGTCATGTCTTATCTTGTCTCATTCCCCTTAATCTCGAGAATGTCAAATCTTCTGCTATCAGCAATAATAACTATAAGCTGCAGGTAGTGAAGTTTCTTCATAAGATTTCACTTACCGCCTCAGCCATAGTGGAAGCAACGGTTTCAGTGTGCCCAGAACCATGTACTAGCGTCACGCTATCAACTGTGTAACGCCACTTGATATTTTTATTCGAGCATGCGCAGTAAGATACAGTCAAATGGTTTCTTACATCAAACAGTTCTCAAAATACACATTATATTTATGCTTTCAATAAAATCTCTGAAATTTTAAGAAATTGTGATTTAATTTAATTTCTGTTTTCAGCCATAAACAAATTTCACTTAAGGATTGACATATTTTTCTGATTGTTTCCACTAGTGTGGGAAAAGGACCAAAATAATTGATCACCTACAAGGCCGTGTAAACTCTGTCGAGGATGAAAAATATAGATTGGATAGTTCCAGACCAGATATGACTGAAGATGAACAATGGCTTTGAAAAATAAAATAAAAGGTTATCGTTAAACCTGTCATTTTTATCCTTGAAAATAGACTGGAGTTCAAATATCGTTTCTCATAGATCTGTGAATAAACAGTGATATTGTACGACGCTCATATAGAGTATTAAATGAAATATAACATTAGATATGCTCGGGAACACGATTAAATATGAACAGTTGAATTGTAAGGCGTTCTGTTAAAATTGGCCGAATGGTAGGATTACACCTTTATGATTTAGAAATTTCAGATTATATTTTTAATGTAATTAACTAATCTTTCCGATTTGGAATAAATTTGTTTATTTGTATGAGTTTAGACCTACATATACTGAGAGTGAAAGAGAATGAGAAGATACCACGAGGAACGGGAAACTCAATCCTAAACAGGAAGAAAGGAAACAATCTTCCGCGGTCTTTTGAACAGGAATAGCGGTTTATACATTGCTTCCTGTTTAGGATTGGGTTTCCAGTTCCTTGGGATGTCTTCCCATGCTCTTACAATCCCAGTCGTTCTTTTGTGTCATAGTGTCAAGAGAATGAACAGATTTTAGAAGGAACAGAAAACACAGTACTAAACAGGAAACAAAGGTTAAACCTCTGCTACTATATATATATATATATATATATATATATATATATATATATATATATATATATATATATGAATTGAAAAGTCAAATTTTAAATAGACCCACAAAATTTCGACAAAAATCGTGGCAAGCCATAGATAGTAAGGCAACGTAAACAGTTTAGAGCTATAACTGGCTACGACTTGAAAGTAATTAAGTCCATGCGGTTGATCCTGATATATATATATATATATATATATATATATATATATATATATGTGTGTGTGTGTATTTAGGCAACATTTTTTCATTCATACATGTTTCATTAAATAATATAGACAAGTGTTGTCTATTTATTTTATGTAAATTATTTTCATTAATCCTATCTAAGCTTTCGGCTTACATAAGGCATTATCAAAGATGACAATTACTGTACAATATATTAAGCAATACACTGACAACACTATGATGATAGTCTGTTTCTGTTTACATGATGATTTCCAAGCAACGATAAACACGTGCATACAAGACGCTGGAAGCTAAAATCGCACCGCAGCTCATGACGTCACACTTGACCACGCAAGAGTGAAAACGAGAAGTATTAAGTATGGGAAGCCGTTGGTATAAACTAATGGCTTCTGCTGCCAGTTATAGACATTTAAGGATATTTGTGGTGATTCCATAGTTTATTTTTTTAGGTTAGGTTTCAACTGTTTTATGTATATAGCTTCACGAATTTTTAGTTTTTGTTTACTGTTTTCATGTTTAAGTATAGTTGTGTTTTCAACAAGGATTTTCTGGAATTGTGTATGCTGGCAAGCATGTTGTTTTAAATGCCTAAAAATGTTAGAGTTTTCATTTAAAAGAGTTGGATGAGTCTAATGATCATTACGAAGGTATTTGAAGTGACCACCACTGATGGCGACGTCATGCCTTCTTACAACTTCCCACAGAACACAAACTCAACAAGGAAGCTCACATCAAGTGTCCTGAGGACATTGCTGCCTTGAGTCAAGAGGGTAGCTGCTGGAACATCACATGTCTGGCAACAGGACTCTGCAGCATACGAGAGAGGCAGAAGAACCCATTCATGGCTGTCAGACAATTCCTGGCCACCTAACTCTCCTTACTGCAACATGCTCGATTATAATGTGTGGGACGAAGTGAGCGAGAGATCAACAAAATTCCTTGTAACACCAAATATGATTATGGCAGTATTCACCAGAAGAGTTGCAGGGAATTTCATAGTCGCCTGGACGCCGTAGTTGAAACCAATTAAATACATTTGCTCTTTATTATTTCGATATTTTTGCGTAGTATTGATAAATGTATCCGTTAAAATGAGATGGCAGTGTTAGTTTCATTTTGTGTAATTTAGACGACAATTTATCGATTTTACCATACATATATATATATATATATATATATATATATATATATATATATATATATATATATATATATATATATATATATATTTCCCAGAGGATAGAATCCAGGTAGAGGTCAATGTTCAAGACAGAGCAAGAATATAATATAAAAGGCTCAAACACTAATATTATCTGGTTATAATTTATTACACCGGAATCGTAATCGCGATCCAATTCATCAGACCAGAAATTCAAAAAGAAAACTGATTTTTTTTTTAATTTGTAGGTCTGATGAATTCGATCCTGATTACAATTGCAATGTAATAAATTATAACCATGGAATATTAGTGTTTGAGCCTTTATATATATATATATATATATATATATATATATATCGTCATCCACAGACAGACTGTTTTACTGTATCACAACTCAGCAGTGTGGCTAGACATCCGATCGTTTCAACCCGGGACCGAAACCCGAACGATTTCGTATCTGTCGGAGATTACAACCCCTAGGCTCCCGGCATAGACAAAGTGGAATTTTTACGTAATTATTTTTTCATAAACACACCAGTGACCTAGAGAACTCAATCCGATTGGGAGAGCCTTGCCTTATTAGCAGTAATAGTGACTGCTTGCAAAATCACGCTTTCTCCCCACAGTGCTCGATCGAATTAATTTTCTTCTTCCAGGGGCTAAAATCGTCATCCACTGACGGATTGTTTCGCTGTATCACAGGTCATCTGTGCCGCTAGACATCCGATCCAATCAAACCGAAACCCGACCGATTTGATGTCAGTCGGAGATTCCAAGCCCTAGGCTATCGGCACCCGGCAGAGAGAAAGGCGAATTTTTTGCGTATTTAACTAACCTAGAGAACGCAATCTGATCAGGAGAGTCTTGTATACATACATACGCACACACACACACACACACACACACACACACACACACATATATATATATATATATATATATAGAGAGAGAGAGAGGGGAGAGCAGAGAGAGAGTAGAAAAGCGAGAGAGCGTAGGAAAGTGAGACAGAGTTTGAAAAAGCCCAAGCTAATCATATATTTTCTTAATTTGATGTGATAGAACGCCAAAGAGAAGACATTAATAACTTGGAAAATTATATTTGGCTATCATTTTAATTTGTTGGCTTACCTTGCCTACAAAATAAGTACTTATAATCTCGTAATTTCACAGTTTCAAATACCATCAACTGGCATGTGTCGCTAAAAGCTGCTTATCTCAGCCACCAGGCAGACTGAATCTCATATACGTCGATCGATTCATTGAGTAATAACGGATTGAGACGGACGGATCTCAGATTGATCAATATCGATAGATAGGACGAGATTAAAATGAACAGATCAATGGCGAATACTGAAGAAGAATCGGATAATATTTTATGATTGACAAACTAATTCGATTAAAAAAAAAAGAGACACGGGCATGCCTGCAAATATGCCCTGATTATCCGTACAAGCGTCTCAAAGGTTGCAATATTTATAATTTCTTAGACTTCTTTTCCTTAGTTCTTTATTTTTATTCTTCTGGTCCCCTCCCCCACATCCCGAAATTCACAATAGCAAAACAAAAATCGAAAACCAATAAGCCGAATTAATCCAACGGAAAAAAAAACTAGTTTGAAGAGAATTTATATCAGGTCACTGGTTTCTCTCTGAAAGCGGCTTTCACTCATTGATATCAGACAGAGAAAAATGCATTATTGTTGCATTCTTCTATCTACGAAATAAGAATTTCTTTTACTTAATGTTAGATGTTGTAATGCAGATGAACGTTTTCAGAAAAAGAAAAGGTATTAACCAGCCGAAAATTGGAAAATATTCAAGGTGGATGTATGTTAAATATTAATACAGTTTGTTTAAACATCTGTCTATATTTCTGAGATGAGGTATTGTAAGGATTTACACTATGTGCATTGGTCCGACACATGGCCCAGTATATAAAAACGTTGGTTAATATGATATATCAAAAAACTGACTTGACCCAAAGAGTTCAATCTCTGGTCAAAACAGAGAGAAAATACTCTTGTAGAGCTGAGTTATCAAGGGGAGTTAGCTAAAACTGAGATATACATAGATATGTCACGTGAAATCAGAATCATCTACTCTCGTGGAGTAAGTAAAACTTTGCCGAGGAGTGATAGGTTCCTCTCCAGTCTTCTGTTTAGGATTGGATTTTTACTGGATATTTAAATGAAGTTTCCTTTTATGCTGTTATTAATTGATAAACCGTAGAATTTTAATCGAATGTAAGATTTTATTATACATTTCGATGTTTTCGCAATAAATATGTTATTAAGCAGCCGATGACGGGAACATTTTCAAGAAATATTTATGTTAAATATTAATATTTTATTTGTTTTTTTAATCAATTCACCCAAAGAAGGGGATAATGTCACTAAGGCGCAACGACCTGCTCGCTGTAAGATAGAATAAGAAGACTTTAGAAGAAACGAAAAACCCAATTCTATACAGGAAACCCGAGATAAAACCCCTACCCCTGTTTAGAAGATCGAGCAGAAGCCTATCGTCTGGTTCAAACACATCTCAGTTTTTTTTGTTTTTTTTTTTTGTTGCTTTTTTTTTTAACGGGATTTGAGGTTTATCGCTTGTTCCTTGTTTAGGATTGGGTTCCTACAGAATATAAAAATGGGAATCTTTTGTTACTTAATAATAAATGAATAAACTCCAAGAACTGAAATATATGTCAGATTATATTTTACATGTCAATGTTTTCACACTAGAATTGGCACAATTTGGTAAAATCCAGAATTTGGTAAAATTTTCTAAATGTATTTAAGCTAAATATTAATCTAACATCATACCGGATATAAATTGAGATATCATTTTTCTATTGTTATTAAGTAATACATTGTTCCACCCCAGAATTAAATACACCTTGTTTTAGTTTATCATTTAAGCCAATTTATTTATGGTTTGGTTGTTTTTTTGGGTGGGGGGGTTGTTTTTCAGCAGTATCGGCAATGTGTACATTTTGTTTTATAAGGATGTTCACACTGTAGAAGGCTACTCGGGGTAGAAGGCTACAAAGTAAGACGTCCAGCTTATGTCGATATGTGTGGAAGATAAACCTGTTTGAGTCAAGTTTTAACCGTTAAGCAAGTATGGATTTGGTTGCTAGAATTTTGGAGTAGTTTCCTTTAGTGAAACAAATGTGAGAATTCCTCAATATTTTCATGGTCAAGTGGTATTAAATTTGTATTAGTTCATTGTACGGACGCTCACAATTTCCATGTCTCTCCCCCAATATTTCCTTCTATTTAGATATCTCTTTCCATCTAGCCGTCATTTTCCTTCTCTCTTTCCACCTCTCTCTCTTACGTTATGCTTATATATGTGAGCGTGTGTATATTAAGTAAAATATGTTTACGTTAATGAAGGAATAAAAATCTGACAGAATTGCTCTCCTGGTTCCTCGATAAAACTGTTCGCGAATATGTAGTTCTTTAGACTTCAGCTTATAAATTCCTTCTTAGTCTAAGCTCGGCATTAATAAGGCTCTTGATTAATTCGTGATTTTTATTAATATTTTCAGTTAAGTAATATTTTTTTTATTCAAAACTGACACACAAGTATCTGTTTCTGATGAAAATTTACAACGTCTACCCTTTGCTTCTACCTGGAAGTGATTAAAACTTTCGGATATTTATTTATTTAGGCAAATGTTGGTTTGGTTTGATTTATTTTGTTTTACGGCATATCAACCTCAATGGGTCATTTAATGCCAAGAATTTTTTTTCAAAAATCTATTTCTGTTAATATTTTTTCCTCAAAAAAGTATAGCTGGTAATATTTTTTACAAAAACGTATAGCTGGTAATATTATTTTTCCAAAACGTATAGCTGATAATATTATTTTTTTCAAAAACGTATGGCTGGCAATATTATCTTTTCCAAAATGTATAGCTGGCAACACCATTCTTTCAAAAATATATATATATATATAGTGTGACACTATTTAACTGTCGCGTGAAAATTAAAAGCGAGAAATAATTAAGGCGAGAAGAAGCTATCACGAAAAGACATACTGAGCGATGTTATTTTTTTTTAACAAAGAAAAGTGGTAAAGAGTTTATCTTCATTTGCGAAGAAAAGTATTTTTTTCGCAGAAGATAGGAAATTCGTAAGATCTCGGATCTGTCGAATTAATTTATGTTACGAGGCGGCGAATAAAAGATAGCCATCTGCCCATGGCAATAATGAAAATTTCAAATTGGTCAAGTGGCCTACGAAACAGAAGCTGGGAGATAATGTTAATCAGGTCACGTACTGACCGAGAAAGGCATCAGCTGAGGCCACCCAAGAAGAAAGGGAAAAGAATAAACCATTAACTATCCTTCGGAGATATCATTTGGTTTTGGGAAAAGCACCTGTTTTATGTTACACCTGGCCATGATAAGAGTTTGTTACCGGGAGAGATAATTAGCGACAGAGTACGAAGACGTCCAGTTAACCACCCACTTGATGCTGGCAAAAATCTCGTTGATAAAGTACAGGTGACATTCGGTTAAGATAGAGATTAAGGACCACACTACGAGTCGTAGGGGTCTGTTGTCAGAAAGAGAAAGAAAAGGAAAAGAAAAGATTCTTTTTTTCCTTTGAGCGATAATGGTAAACATATGTGAGAGAGAAGGGAAGCCTGTTGACGCCTCTGAGGGGATTGGTGTGAGATACCAATGTAAGAGAGAAGGGAAACCTGTTGACGCCCTCTGATGAGATTGGTGTGAGATACCAATATGAGAAAGAAAGAATTTGGGAGGACAATACCCTTAAGAACCCATCTAAAGCAAAAAGTAATGGACATCCAAAAATGGAAAGTCATAAATTTTCCTGTCCGAAAACAAAGAAAATCCTTATTGTGTATTTAGAATTTTTGAGGAACCCCAAACCACGTCAAGCTCACACCCGGTTTTAGACGGCGTCCATATAAGCAGAGTCGCAGCGAGTTAGAAAAGTAGTTGCAGTTGGAGTTAGGGAGACGCAGACGCAGACAGAGTTGAGCTGTGAGCTCTGAGACCAGCCTCGCAGGAAGCTGACTGAAGATTCACGCATCCCGACTTCGACTTCTAACTAAGAACAATTTATTTTTGAAGAACGACTTAGACTCACACCAACAAAACAAGTTTTACAAATATCACCTGAAGATACAAAAAGACAGTTTCTTGAAAAAACAACTTAAGATGTTAAGACTCTCCTAACAAGCGCAAAGTGTCACAAATCCATGTAAGCGGGTTGGGAGAAAGACGCAGTCCTGTATTCAGAAACCAGATATAAAAATATTTGTTATTCTTTTTTTAACACATTTGAATTTTTCGTGTTGTTACTTTATTTTCTTTTACATATACTTGTGTGGTGTTACCTTTGCTCGGACTTGGCTTGCATTACGGCCCGGCGACTGATTGATTTCGTCTACCTAAGATCAAATCACAACGTGGGTAGGTTAGACTAGAAATCAAAGCAGTTACTTCGGTAACCAGACGTTGGAGGCGAGTTGGAAACGACAAAGCTGATACCAAATCTAACCAGATTCCCATCTGAATTAGAACGTCACATTTGGTGCCGCGACCAATACCAAGTCACATTGGTCGTCTCAGGATAGCACGGAGGCAGACAGGCCGGGGTGACGTCACATAGCTAGTAATATTATTTTTATAAAAACGTACAGATGGCAACATTATTTTTTCAAAAACGTATTATCAGAGGCCTTTCTGCTGGACGCAGTCCACCGTCACACCCAGGACGCGGATGTTGTTCATCGTCATACCCAGGACGCAGATGTAGATTATCGTCATACCCAGGACGCAGATGTAGTTTATTGTCATACCCAGGACGCGGATGTTGTTTATCGTCATACCCAGGACACAATTTATTTATGAACACATGCAAGTGGCAGTTGAAACATGTATTTGATTAACAAAATATACCATATAAAAGAGCAATTATTATTTTATGCATTTGTATGTTACCGTGTAGTCTTTGACATGCTTTAACCTTCATCGGTACTTCAGACATTTTTGTTAACGTTTCTAATACTTCCATTAACATAATTTAGCGGATTTTTTTTTTATTGTTTCCTAGAGATTTTCCATCTTTTAATTTTATTCTACATTCTCATACTTATTTTTTTATATAATAAAACCCAATACCTAACAATATTTCTAATAAGGACAGGTGTAAATGTTTGATAGAACAGGTGTAAATGTTTTACTGAACAGAGATTAGCAGATATAACCAAAAGATAAAATTTGCTAAGAGCTAAAAATGACAGAAAGTTGTGAAGAACTATGGTCGCCCAGGTACCGAAAGCACACGGCAAAGAAAAAGAAGAAGAGGAAGAAAAAGAGTAATAATAATAATAATAATAATAATAATAATAATTGTTATTATTATTATCATTTATCGTCTAAATCATAGTATCACGAATATGCATGTGCTTCCAGGTTAAAGAAATTCATATCTTTGCCAACCTCTGTCGATAATCTTAATAGGTTCCATGTCATCTTATAATTTCTAAGTAATGACTATCTACTTTGAAATATAAAACAAAATGGCGATTAGACACAACTTCACTTTCATTTAATTTACCTAACGAGCATGTGTAAATGGCTGACAGAACCAGGCTTAGTAGATATAGCAAAAAGACAGCATTTACTAAGAGTTACAAAGGACAGGAAATTGTGGAGAGCAGTGATTGAAAATGGGACACAACCCGAAAAAGAAAGAATACTGTTACTAAACATTTCAACGTATATTGAAATGAAAATTATAAGCGTCTTCCTGACTTAAAGCGGGTTTTTTTTATTTCTAAATTAATGAAATGATCAGCTTAAAATTACTACAGTCCACCAGAATTTAGGATGCAAGATATACAAACGAAACGAGAATTATATTAAATGGATGTGTGTGAATGATATAACGATATATAATTTTGTATAATTTTATATACCAACAAACAGTATTTAGAAAAATATGAAAAACTGGAAAGAGTTTTGTGACGTGTTTCATCCGTTAAAGTTTTATCGGACTGGTCTTTGTTTGGCGTTGTCATGTCTACACATGCGCACAAAACGAGAGGCTAGCGAAAATATAAATTCTACCAACAATGGTGATATTTGTAATAACCTAGAGGCAAATTTATTATGACTGAAGTAGCGATCAAGTCATTTTACAGCCATTTTGGCCTCAGTGGATTATTTTCTCTTTTAATCAAAGTAGAATTCCCAATGTTAAAATTGTGGTCCGCTTTGTTACGGTGAACAACTAATGTGTTTTCTGTTTTGTTATTCAAAATGTCACATTTGTGTTCATATAGTGTCTTGTTCAAACTTCAGACAAAACAAAACGGACAATTTTTGACGGAGGGAATAATGAAGAGAAAAAGAAAAAAGGAAAAGGATACAGATGATTCCGGCTAGATTGATAAAAATTCTCTCAAAAATAATCTTTCAAAATTTTGAAACTACCTGTGTCTCTCGTTTCTTGCGCATGTGTAGACGTGGCAACGTCAAATTAAACCCTGTCCGATGAAATCCTAACGGATGAATTGCGTCACAAATAAACGCTTTCCAGTTTGTCATTTTTTTTCTAAATGTATGTGAATAAAAACGGGATTCTATTCAAAATAGTAGCCCTGAAAAAAATTGAAACGACTTTTTTTACTAATGTTATATACGATTTATTTTCAGGTCCTGGAAATTCGTGTAAATTCGGAATAAACAACATCACTTCGAAATTATGTCCCTTTTTTTTTAAACGATGTTTGCACCTCATATTTTCAATTTGCTTACAGCTACAACCCGTTGAAATACTGACCTCCGTACGATCACCGAAGGTAAGCAACTTTGAGTCTGGTCAGTACCTACATGGGTGACTGCTTGGAAATACCAGGTACTGTAAGCTTGGATGTGACGATAATGTAATGGGTAATGGCTCGGAATTGTTAATTGGAGTGCTGCGTTCCAGTTACCGTTACATTTGTTATATTCACTTAAGCGCAAAATAACCTTGGGCGACATAGTAATCCACCTCTTCCCTACAAGCTAAGGGTCATTAGCAAAACGCGTATCCCTAAATCATTCTCATCTTTAAAATTAAATATTAGAATCTAAAATATTTTCTGGGTTTAAGTAACACGCAAAGCCGTAAGAAATTCTTCATTAAATTACAGATTTTATACCCATTTTATACATTGAAGTCTAAAACAGGATTTTAAAAACTTGGTAAAATATCACAATAGTCGTTTAAGATGTAATTGCTACAATGTTCTCACATGTCAGTATTTCGAATATCTATAAACTGTCTATCGGGAATGACACTGTACCGATTCAAATATTACCAGGCGCCTTCTATCAATCTTTATCATTATAATAGTCAGGTTAGACCCCAAATGGTTATTGCTGACTATTTTTTTCTGTCAAGAGCTAACTCGATAGTATTCAAAATTGTTTTTGCGATCTTGTAGAGGTGGACACGTTTAGGGTTAGGTTTAGGCGGAGTAATGGATAGCGGTTCGAATTGAGGAATCGGAGAGCCGAGTTCGAATTCCAATTGAATCAATTATATTCACTACATTCTAATACCTTTGGGGAAGGTATGACTCCTCATCTTCTCTTCCCAGCTATGGGCAAGTAGCAGGACAGACCGGGTTGTATAGCCTTGAATGGCAACTGGTCTACCGCAGAAAGTAATGGCAACCTACTGCGTGAAAAGTCTGCCTCTTCAGTCAGCTATCGAAAAATCTATGTATCAGGCATGGCACATAACCGACTGAATCCTATCCATCACAAATGGTGCCGTAAAATGGTCATTTTACAGATTACAATAGTATCTGGCGCTTTCTGCCATTCTTTATCTCTGTAATAAACAAATTAGAGCCAAAAGTATTGTGTTGCCGCCATCATGTTAGATGTTGAGGTACGAAATCGTCAATTGCCAGTCTTGGTAGAGTTCAGTTTCCAAGACCATAAACGCATTTCCACTTCCGCAAACGCAAAGTTTGCCAGCCTCTCGAATTTCTATCACTATTTCCATGGCAAATCTCCAGCCGAACTCAATTATTTATTTCTGTCATTTCAGAAGTTTACAGGTAGGGCATGCAACCTGGTTTTGCTTGCTAGTTCTCATCCTGTTTTTCGTAGGGTGTGAACCTTTGGCAAATGCACCGATAGTCTCCACTGTATTCTCTCGCGCGCCATGATCTTGCACTCTGCAGGCGTTCTCACTTTCTGGTCTCTTACGTTCAATACGGATTCTAGTTTCCCACATTTTCTTCGTATTCCATTTGTAAGTATGTAGTTTCTTCAAGAAAGCAGATTCTTTCAGGAGAAAAATGAGTAAAACTACCTATACTATGGTAAACCCAATACAGCATTCAAGAAGCAATTGTCGTTGAGGGCTACTGAATCTAAGGAGATAGGGTTAGGGAGAAGGAAGTGAAAACTATGAGGATACGGAGGATAAATTGTGACCAATTATTGATTTGAAAAGATAAGTTTGCATAGTGCAGGGGAGCATCCCTGCAGAAGTTTCATCAATGCAGTAGATGCTTTCAGAAAAAATACGAATGAAACTCCAACAGGAATGCTTCCCTGAACAATAGAACTTTATTCAAATGAAGAATTGGTCAGAATTCATCCTCCGTATCCTCATAATTTTCACTTTCTTTCTCCTTAACCCTAAAGAACTCCTTAAATTCAGCAGAACCCAACAACAATTGGTTCTTGAATGCAGTATTGGGTGAAACATTGTCTAAAACTATCAGATCTCTCGATTTAAGAAAAAACTGGAATGTTACCACGAATAATTTTGGATTAGAACAAGCAAAGGAATTTAAAAAAAAATATGCTGGAAAGAATTTCAGAACCAAACCAAGATTTAATCTGAGAGAAACATGATTATATTTTCTGGGTTACAGATTAGTAGGTGCTATTAATCATTCGAATTCTACAAGATAGGAAGATATTTATCAGTCTTTCTCAAAGAAAGCTAGCATTTATTGAGATAAGTTACATTTTCGGATGACTCGGGATTTTCCATTTAGCAAATGGATATTGAAAATTTCGCACCCGAACTGAGCATTTGGAAGCTAAATGTCTTAAGAAAAAAATAAGGATTCGATAAAGGAACACTCAAAGCTTGGATCCCGTAGACATCATGCATATTTACTGAACGGTGGAAACGTTTGCATTTTAAATTATACATTGTGCATATGCCATTTGAGGACAGAGTTAGGTCTTTGGAAAAAAAGAACCATATCTCAACAAATATCATGTATATTATCATAAAAGTTTGAACGCATACGCTATATAGTTTCATGACGATGGGGGTCGAAATCTTTAGCAAGCCTGAATTAAACGTTTGGCAATATTTATATTAACAGGTCCGTAAAAAGGGAAAATTTGGTTGACTGGAATTGTGTTTCATAGATTACAATTTATAAGACCTTCTTTTTAAATTAAAAAAATATTAATTCATCGTCTACTTATTTTTCGTATTTTTCCAATGAAAAATGACCCAGTGCAGATGTTAGTACTTCGTATATCCATTCCACGAAGACGTTCCTTGCAGATTGACCACAGATTTCTATTGGATTTAAATCAGGGGAGTTTCCTGGCCCGTCTATACTCCTTTGATTTGCTCACTAGTAAGGCTTGCCAGTTTGTGCAGCATTACAAATTTCCGTACGCTTCCTTGGAATAACGTCCACGCAGACAATGACCGTAGGACAACTAATCGACAGTCGAAGTAATAGTGTCTCGACGTGATATAAATCTGATGTAATCATGGATGACGCAGTATTTTTCAAAGCTAAAAAAATTTCATCATACGCCCAAAAAATAGATTCATATTACACACACATGCAAATGATCTAATCTGAGGTAAAAATAGAAATCAATTTCCCCCTGTCACTCCTGTGCGTCTAAAACTGATCGTATAGTTGAAAGAAAGAAAAGTAAAACGGTTGTTTCAATTAATTCGTACAAGGGTGTAAGTGTTAAATCCATTCTTGGCTTTTACCGATTTAGCTGCATTCATTTATGTTGAAACTTGAATAAAAGCATGGAATAATAATAATACAACACAAAATGTACTTAAACCAAATGTATTGACACAAGAACGTGTACACAATATTTACAGATAGTTTTGGTATATTCTCGGGAAGACCGTTCCTGTAGAATGGGTTGACATTAGTCGCAGTCGGGCAGAGTCTCTGGATTGCATCTCTTCTTCCTCCCCCGTCTTCCCGGTACCAACCATATTTATATGATCGGTACTCCACTATGTAAATTAGGTGGATCGTACCACAACAATTTATTTGTTTGTTTGTTTTTTTATAATTTACAAATGTCATTGTGAAACCGCTTATATCATTGTTGTACGCGTACATCTGATATTTTTAAATATTTCTTTGAAAAACGCTTTTCATTTTTGGAAACTTTTGGGTTGTTGTTTTTTTCGAAAACAGAATCAAAATCATTGGAGAATAATATTTCATCATGAAGAAGAAACGGATATAAACGTTTAAACATTTGAAATTATTACAACGTGGTATGTACTTTATCAAACTTTAACTGAGAGATGAGAGTAGCAAAGTGTGGAAATGGAGACTTCATATTTGTAAATAGAAAACTAAGATAACAGAGTGATCAGTTATTGTTGAAACTTGACTAATGCATGGAATAATAATACAACACAAAATGTACTTAGAACAAAATGTAGTGAAACAAGAAAGTGTAGACAATATTTACATATAGTCTTTTGTATATTCCTGGTAAGACTATAAGACCATTCCTGGAGAATTTGTTGACTGAGTCGCAGTCGGGCAGAGTCTCTGGTTGAATCTCTTGATTCCTCCCTCTCTTCCCGGTACCAACCATATTTATATGGTCGGTACTCCACTATGCAAATTAGGTGGATCCTACCACAACAGTTATACACAGTATTTATATTGTGAACAGTACTCCAATTTCAATTGAAAAAAAGCAATATTCTTTTATTCTTAAAGATCTAGTTGAGAAAGTTCTAAAGAATGCTAATGAAAGTAATTTTCCTCAGAGTTAACCAGTATATTTTTGTTATATCGTGGATAATACGATATAAGCAACCAGGTAATCCCGAGTTGAAAGATTACACTAACACAGGAATTAGGTAAAATAAATAACAATGTTTTATAGTACAGAAAGTACAATGCGTAAGAGTTCGTAAATATAACAATGAGTTAAACGGGAGATACGTCACGGAGATCGTAGCGATTCTTTCTGCTCTATTTAACAGTCCCCCCACAAGGAATGTATGTGGCAGAAGGCCGAGTTTAAAATGGGATTCTCCGAGCCCGTAGTCTCGGCCAAAAATATTCCCTTTGAACCCGCCTAGACGGGTTCAGGGCCTGTTTACCTCCCCTGACGAAACTTTGCCCTACGGCAAAGCTTCGTCCGAGTTCCTCTCTGCTCGAGGCAGAGAGTTCGACAGTGAACAGTCTGGTCGACTCCTTCGTTGTGATTGCTTCTGAGCTGCTACAATAGTTCGTCACGTCTTTTATTCTCCCAGTCACGTCACTTCTAGACTGACCAATCACTGTTGGGTGTGTGTTAGGTTGTTCCACTATAACAATTTTAGTAATTCCTTTTTTTGTTTGTTTATTTTTTTTTTGTTTATTTCATTTCTGAAATTGTCTTGATGACAACCAGCCTTCCTAGAACCCGTGGTGTTTTTGGAAATGTGACTCGTTCCACTCTCAGAAACTCTTGACACACAGTGAACAAGAGTTTAGAGGCTAACAGGCGTGATGCGATCATGAAATTATCATGTATTCATTCTTCTTATGTTGAGCCTGGCTGAAACTGATGCGACTTTCCGTTGCCTATATTCGGGGATTAACTATTTAAAAAAAACTCAATATATCCAGCAAGATTAACTGGATTTTCTTGAGAAAATAAATAGGGAGATAAAGAGATACCCTCATCTCTCGGAACCCCGAACACAAACACAGTTTCTGAAAACCTGGTGCGATAAGAGTTACGACATCAGAAGAATCTGATGTACACTGGGACAACTTTAGATATTTATCAAACCTTAACCTCCCAAATATGCACGTTAAAGTAACGCGAACTGACAGCGTCTAAGAATTTGAATGAAACCTGTCGTGTAATTTATTGGGGTTGTTGTAACGTCTTCCTTTAATATCGTTCTTATCATTCACCCCTTAACCACCTTTATCTAGAGACGAGACGCGTTAAATTTGAGCAACATCTAGCCGACACACTGGGGTTAAAATAGGAAACTAAAATGATACATATGACACACTCATATCCTCTCTCCCACCTCACTTCGTTAACTTTGCGTATACTTGATGAGGTCCGTAAAAAAACGTGTGAATTTCTTTTCATTTTTCATTTCAGCTTTTGGAAGTAAAGTCTGATGATCCAGAACCCTGTTAAAGGGGTTATGGTGAAATAGCATTACATGGAATCTTAACGTGGTCTGTCTTTTATTCAAACATATCTGCTCTGAATTTTACATTGAGCTCTCTGGATATCATCCTCCTCAGGTCTACCCATACGGATTACCTAAATTTGCATAAACTATATATATATATATATATATATATATATATATATATATATATATGTGTGTGTGTGTGTGTGTGTGTGTGATCACGTGTCACGTTCGTGTCTAGCTATTATCTTGGCATTATTTACCTGTAACAATAAAGGGATGAGTATTAGTTTGACGTTAATATTTTATAAATGGTAGTCCTCAAGTATTTTACGCACATTTTAATAAAAGGTTTCTAAAAGAAAAATCTATTACAATTTATTTAAATTATACCCAACCGGAAAGAAGACTTTTAACAAAACAACACTTTATTTCGCTTAAATTTCAGCTGGGATTTTGTCAGATAAAAAATACAAGCATCATCTTTTAATGGCGGAGTGGGTAATGGCTGCTCTAGTTACTGCTACGTAGTAACCACTTATTAAAGACGTTGCATACTGAGAAAGCCAATATTCGGAAAATGCTATTGAACTCCCAATGTCATGATCTAGCCACGGAGTTTTATATTGAAAAGACTGACTTCAAATGTTCGGAAGTCATCCAAGAACTATCACAACGCTGAACCGTGAAGAAGGTAGAAATATCCCACTTTTCCTTTGGTGAAGTTTACAATCGAGGAAGTTCTGCAACGAATCCGCAAACTCTCAGAGGACAGAGAAGGCTGTCAAAATATTGTCGAATCAGTATACAATGTCGCTGAAGATGAGAGAACATTTTAATTCATGACCTCAAATCGAAAAACTTTTGATGATGATCATCCTCATCATCTTTCTTTCTAAATCACATTATCTCGACCACGTTGTGAATTTAGTTGGTTGGTTGATTTGTTTGAGCAGCATTAGAACCTGTTCAATGCGGAGTTTAAATAATTTAAACAATTTTATGACTTCAACTGAATAGATTTTGCAGGTAATTGTACACCTTCAAGTACAACTACAATAAAAAGTATTGTTGCCAATTTTACTATAAAAATGGATTGCTGGTATTTTTACTATAAAAACGTATTTTTATACTTTCATACAATTTTGTTTTTGTTTGGAAGTTCAGTAATTGCCCATAGCGGAGAGAATAACATATGCTGCCACCCCGGTTCAGGGTAAACCTGGGAAGAACAACAATTAAGAGGTAGTTATCAAAGACTCTAATGTTTCGATCAGAGGTCTTGCTGTTACCGAATGTAGTTTATAGCTATATCTAGGATTTAAAAAGTTGATAATATTATAAAATAGTAGCCATACTCAGCTGGTCGATCAGAAAAAGCGTTCAATTAGCATGGAGCAAAAACAGCATCATGTTTAGATGTAACTTTAAATAACTTTCACTAGAAAAAAATTTTGAATTAATACAGTTAGTGATATAACAAATATAGTTTGCATTTATTCAATCGAAGTTAGCTGAGTAGATGAAGGGGTTAAACAGGACCCACTTCATGCCACAATTAGTTTAGAGTTTTTGAAATGCAATTTATCAGTGTGCTACCAGGGATGTAAAAGACGATACATTTAAAAAGCAATTGTTAAGTTTGATGAAAATTAGTTGAAAGATCAACGAAAAATAAGAAAGAAACAAAAAAAAAAATAACCATTTTTCGCGATTTACGCGGATTTTCACAATATAGCTGGACTCAGTTATCAACTTAAATGACTGTTAAACAGTGACCTTATTGTTGGCGATAAATGAATGAAGTTTGTATTAAATTGCTTGAAAATTGAGGGAGTTTTTCGTTTAAAATTTGTGTTAAGATCGATATGTGCTGAAATCGATTTTTTACTTTTCTCAATCCTTCGCTTAACGCAGTGGCGTAGAAATGAAAATTAGGTGTCGTTGAGCTCGTCATGATGTTAGGTAACCTACATACCGAATTTGAACGAAATCGGAGGAAAAAAAAGTTGAATTTTTCATCGGCTTTATCGATCATTGATTTTTTAAAATTATCGATTTTTTTACGTTAAGGACCTATCTCTTACACTGCACAATATATATCCAAGTTTGTTCAAACTCGGTTAGATGGATCTCGAGCGAAAAGTTATCACACAAACAGACAGAAAGACAGACACAGACGCTGACAGACATCTTCTGTTTTATATATAGATATATCATCAGACTTATTGCCAATATTCTTATGGTTTTTTGAATTCTTATTCCTCAAATTTTATTAGCAGGCCTATTAAATCTGCATATAAAAGCACACGCGCACAATACATACATATATATATATATATATATATATATATATATATATATATATATATATATATATATATATATATATATTGTGTGTTTAGGCAGCATTTTTTCATTCATACATGTCTCATTAAAATAATATAGACAAGTGTTGTCTATTTAAGTAAATTTTTTTCATAGCGTCTGATAAGCTTTATAACATTATCATTAAACGAAGAAAGAAAATCACAATATTGATACATATTTTTTAATCCAATCTAAGCTTTCGGCTTACATAAGCTATTATCAAAGATGACAATTACTGTACAATATATTATGCAATATATGGACATGAATGTGATGATAGTCTGTTTCTCTTTACATCGATGATTTCCAAGCAACGATTAACACGTGCATATAAGACGCTGGAAGCGAAAATCGCACCGCAGCTCATGACGTCACACATGACCACGCGAGAGTGAATTCGAGAAGTATTAAGTATGGGATGCCGTTGGTATAAACCAATGGTTTCTGTTACCAATTATAGATATTTAAGAATATTTGTGGAGATTTCATAATTTAACTAAATTTGATATTACTGAAATTATATATATATATATATATATATATATATATATATATATATAATAGTGCGCGTGTGCTTCTTGCACACACGCACCAATATGCAGATTTAATAGGCCTGCTAATAAAATTTGAAGAATAAAAATTCAACAAAACCTTAATAATATTGGCAATAAATAAGTCTGATGATATTTATTACATATTAAACTTTTGACAAAATGGA
Source organism: Acanthosepion pharaonis (assembly GCA_903632075.3). Classification (NCBI taxonomy): domain Eukaryota; kingdom Metazoa; phylum Mollusca; class Cephalopoda; order Sepiida; family Sepiidae; genus Acanthosepion; species Acanthosepion pharaonis. The sequence continues at coordinate 1,050,525 of CAHIKZ030005580.1, read as the reverse complement.
AGTACGAAGGAAATATTTCAAAATTGGAATTTCCTTTTAAAACCTGTCAAGAAAGACGCACATCAATGTTGAAATATATTTTCAAAATACAATCACACAGGGATTAAACAGGCCTTTGGCTCTACTCAGAGAATATAATTCCCACGGGGAGCCCTTTCACTAATAGCAACAACATCCCTCTGAAGAGTGAGTCTCACGTCTTTGTTTATTTCTCGTCTCGTTGAAAAAGTACCCAGGCATGTCCGAAAATTCCGATTTTAAAATTTTTCTCTTCTTGCTTCAATTTAGTCCAAGGGATAATGATAAATATCATCACTTTTACTGCTCACATTGTTATCGTTTTGTTGTTTTTTTCTTCCTCGAATTTTATTGAGCAATTTGAAACAAAAAAAATGCCTGGAATATTCTGATTATTCCCTGATGGGAAAAACTTTGATGCGGACAAAAAGTGAGACCACAGGAAAGCATGACAGATCTTTTTGCAGAATGACTAAAGACGCTCCAGCGTGGATGCAGACAAAGTTTCCGGTTATTTTATTGTTCGTTATTATTTTTCTATGTTTTAATAATTATTGTGCATTTAATTACCACAGAAGAAGTTAATTATATTGCTTCTGTCGCGAATTTATTTTAGATTTACTGTATATTTTTACATGTTTATTGGTTAGTTGTGTAATTTGAAGATTCCTTGTTAATTAGCGTTTGTTGGGTTAGTTTACTTCAGCGATGCTACACAGAGAGGAAATTACGTGAGCTGTGTTACTTAAGATTTTAATATAAGCTAATTTCTTTGGGGACACTACCTGCTATGATAAGGAATCCTAGGAACTTAATTAGCTTGGAACACACATACACACACACATATATATATATATATATATATATATATATATATATATATATATATATATATATATATATATATATATATATATATATATATATATATGTTGGAGCCTTCGTTGCGGGCCAAATGAAGGCTCATTAAAAAGTAAAGTGTTACTCAACTTTTATGAACATGCATGTGTCTCGCAAAGACTGCAGGTGTTTGGCAAACTTTTAGGCAAATGGAACAAATGGTTGCACCATTTTTGCCCGTGTGGTTGAGAATCAATTGGTACATGTAACGTCAGAGTGGACAGCAGGACCAGCTTTCATGCGTGTGACAAATATATGGCATATATATATATATATATATATATATATATATATATATATATATATATATATATATATATGTGAGTGTGTGTGTCTGTGTGTGTGACAAATATATGCCATATATATATATATATATATATATATATATATATAGATAGATATATATATATATATATATATATATATATATATATATATATAAAATATAAAGATAGATAGATAGATAGATGGAAAGAGAGGCGGGGAGTACAAGAAAAAAGCTGACAGAAAGTAAAGAACATCAAAAATCTTTCATCTTTTAGTGATTGGACTGAATTATATGGATATGAAGAGACTGACACAGATTTATATATATATATATATATATATATATATATATATATATATATATATATATATATATATATATATATAGAGAGAGAGAGAGAGAGAGAGAGAGAGAGAGAGAGAGAGTTGCATAGATAAATAGATTGACATAGATAAAAGGCTGGCATAGATAGATAGATAGATAGATAGATGTGTGTTGATGAAACTGTTAACCACGCAATATATTTTACATTGAACTAAATTCTAAATTCAGGTTGAAGCAGTTAACGTTTGCACACAGAAACACACATACACACGCACACACAAACACACACATATATATATTGAGATTGCTCATATAAAATTTTGGAATATATACATATATATATATATATATATATATATATATATATATATATATATATGTGTGTGTGTGTGCCAAAATTTTATACGCTCAATCTCGTTAAGTTATATAGAGGGCAATCAACCTGACAAATTTTAAATCTAACACAAGAAATGAAAGGTTAGCTATGTTCGTGTCAATAAAGGTAAACAACATCTAATCGTAAATTGCGACTGTATGAACCCGGGCAGATATCTAAGATGACGCACGCCAAATTCATGTCACCTGTGATAGTCCTATTGGAAGGTGACTAATGAAGGTCATGTCAATGCTGTTCTATTTCTGATCATAAGATATGATGCTCAAGACTTGGATCGACAGCGACACTGTACGTGTTTCAGCATGAAAAATATTCTTCACTCCTTAGAGGCAAAATGGTGGCTAACAGAAACGGTTCACAGTGAGATCCCTCTCACGCACATTATACAATATATCCCATTGTGTTAAATCTATGTCTCCGTCGAGAGGATGACAAAGATGGGCCTCACGATAGCAATGCTTTGTTGACAGGATACCCAGCTTTTAAAAATGCTTCAAAAAAAAAATTATATCTTAGACGACCCTGTATCATCACCTACTAAGTGTGACCACAAAATTAAAATACCATTAACAACTAACAAATAAACACATCACTTGAACACTACCTACAGAAGCGGTCTTTCTGAATGTTTACCTTTATTAATCTGGCTTCTCACTAATCTTATATATAAAGTACATTGTACATGTGTGTGTTTGAAATGATACATAGCTATCATACATAGCTCATTCAAAAGCCCTATAAAAGTTAGGCGATTTTCGCTAAGCTCAGATTCAGGGTTGGAGGACTTGGTTTAGCCATCATAGCAATAGCTATGGAGGAGTAGATGCGTTAGTCATCAATGAACTACAAAAGAACTCAAATTTGATCGCTGCATTTACGTATTACATTAATATTTAAGCTTACCTTTTAAAAGTTCAACGATAATTCTTCTGCTGTCACTTAATTTAAAGACGATTTGATATACGTAGATCCTTTCTTTCCGTAGAAACAATTATTTTTGTTTCATGAGTGACAAAACTAGGGACAATTTATAAGATAAAATTAATATAGTATAAAGATGGGAAAATAGAAATTAGAATCAGTTATACATGAAACATTTGAAGAATTAGAGAAACCTAATAGCTACTTAAGTAAAACCTGTATTATGGAATCTATATGAATAAATTCAAAATTGGAGTTCAATTCTCCCACAAATTCTGAGATTAAAAAAAATGCTCTACTTTATAGTAATTTACCCGGTGTTTACTCATTCCCCGACGAAAATGAGATGTGAAACAAGGTCGGATTAATGTGGGGACCCGAGCGCGTACACCCGGGCAGGGACAAAAATTCCCTTCATCCCCCGCAACCGTCGGTTGAGCAAGCCTCGGTGCGAGCACCTATCCCTCCCTCTGGTGCAATGGGAGGGCGCGGCCTCGGCTAGATGTTCCCCAGGGCTGGGCACCTGTTCAGTATAATTTTCCTCAGTTGCCCCTCTGTCCTCAGATGGAGAAATCCCTGAGCGCACTCTGTCCAAGGACAGAGACGCAACTGAGAGATGATAAATAAAGAGTATAAATTACTTATAGTAGATATTTACTTGACCCCCCCCACTGAGTAAGGTTGTGACATAAGGTCGGTTTTTAACGTGGGGATCATTCGGGCCGCTGGTCCAAGCTGGTCATAACTTGTCCCAGCTGGTCAGAGCTGGTCTAAGCTAGTCATAACTTGTCCAAACTAGTCTAAGCTAGTCATAGTTGGTCCTGGCATTTAAGAATATTTGTGGAAATTTTTTAGTTTATTTTGTTCAGGTTAGGTTTCAACTGTTTTATGTATATAAATAAATAGACGATTTGATGGATGAACTGTCGTCTAAATTACGCAAAAATGAAAATAACACTGACATCTTCATTTTAACAGATATATTTACCAAAATTACAAAAAATAACTTGGAATACTAAAGAGTAAATTTATTCAATAAAATCACCGCAGCCTCTAGATGACTTTGGAATCTCCTACAACTCTTTTGAACAGGATCCTTGTCTAATTTGGTGAATGCTGCCATAATCCTTGTCTTCAGTTTATCTTTAGTGTTACAAGGAGTTTTATTAGTCTCTCGTTCAACTGCGCCTCACACATAATAATCGTGGGGGTGTGATCTGAGGAGTTAGGTGGCCAGATTGTAAAGAGTGGTATGGTCGTAGAAATTGTCTGAATGCTATGACTGTGTTCTCCTCTTTGTGTACCATGTTGCCAGATATAAGGTCTTCCAGCAGCCACACTCTTGACTCCTCCTGAAGGCACTTGATATAAGCCTCTGTGTTGAGTCTCAGACCATGTGGAAAGGTGAGTGGAGACATAACGTCGCTATCACTCTAAACACCATGATATTCACTGGATATATCATCTAACTCTTTCCGAATCCACTTCACTGTCCTTAAACACGCTGAAATGTTTGAATTGAAAATTCCGGTGCAAATGTCAAGCAGTACAGCATGCCATTTCCAAATTTCTGGTGAAGTGAATTACATCATGTTGCTCTATTTTTCACATACGGTGCCGAATTGACCCATTCTGTGCAGTCGACAAAATCAATAAGAAAGAACACGCATGCGTGAAATTAAAAATATAAAATGGCGACAATTTACTCATATTTATTCAACAAAAATTATTATTGATCGATTCTATACATTTATTATTCCTTACGGCATTGACAAAATATAATTTTGGTGTGATTGAATAACCTATTACCACTAAGAGTGGCGGCACCATCGGTGGTAATCACCTATAAGTTAGAACAGCTGGAATCTGCAAGACTAGCGGCCTTCCGATAGCAGCACGCACAAAACTACATTATTTACATTATTCCTACTATTGTCCTTATCTTTGTCGCCATATTTATTACAACGCTCCGGCCTTCTTTAGTTGGTTGGAATATCGAACTGAAACCTTTATTTCGCTCACTGTTGTAGACCGTTCTAGTTCGACGTGCCATGTTTAATGGATGTTAGTTACCAGTTATCTCCTGTTAATTTTCCCTCTTCAAGTTCTCCACTGCGTTAACCGGGTATAGAATTCACACTCTTTGGGTCCTGTCACGGGATCTAACCAACCCCATTATCCACTGTGCCATGAGTCCTTCAGTTCCAACCACCTGAAGAAGGCGGAGCGTAAAACGGCCGAAACGTTGTAATAAATATGGCGACCAAGGTGAGAACAATAGTCCGAATAATGTAAATAGTGTATATATGTAATGTTGTGTCAGGTTCGTTTCTAGCAATTATCTTGGCATTATTTACCTGTAATAATAAAGGGATTAGTATTAGTTTGACGTTATTGAACTCACAGTATTTGGGTCCTGTCACTGGATCTAACCAACGCCTTCCACTGTGTCATGTGTCTTATAGACTGCTACGCATAAAACTGTACTGACTAACGACAAACCGTGCGTATAACTATCAGGTCATCCCATAAGTTCTGTCCGAAGTTTAACTTTTTGTTAAAATGAACAAAATTTAAAGAGTATTTTATAATGTCTAATGGAGCTGAACATTATTTTTATGTTTAGATGCATTTAAACTGATCAAATTTTACTTCAGAGAACAATAAAATTAAATTTTGTTTGATTAAAATCCTGCTAACATGGAAGTACCCAAGAATCATTTGAGGCACATAATGCTTTATGAGTTCAAGAAAGGAAACTCAGCAGCCGAAGAGGCTAGAAACATTCACTCAGTTTATGGAGAGGAATGTGTGAATGAAAGAACTTGCAGAAGATGGTTTGCAAAATTCAGAGGTGGAGATTTCACACTTGAAGATGAATACTGAACCGGACGTCCATTTGAGTTTGATGAAAAGCTTCTTGAAGCAGCCCTTGAAGAAAATCCTGCTTTATCAGTCGAGGAAATGGAAGTGGTTCTCGTTCAAACCATACAACTGTTCATTATCTTCAACAACTTGGGAAAGTTCCTAAACTTGGAAAATGGGTGCCTCATGAATTGTCTGAAAACAACCTCAAATCCCGAGTTGACATCTGCTCTTCTCTCCATTCTCGCCAAATTGTGTCACCTTTTTTGGATAGACTTGTGACTGGCCACGGAAAATAGATCTTTTATCGAAATGTTATGCGTCGTAGACAGTGGCATGGTAGAGGGGAACGACCCCAGCCACAGCCGAGAAGGGAACTTCATGGGCAAAAGGTTCTTCTTTTAATCTGGTGGGATCGCCAAGGAATAATCCACTTTGAATTCTTACCACCTAATGCAACGATTAATGCTCAAATATACTGCCAGCAATTAGAGCGTTTGAACCAAGCTTTGAGGAAAAACACCTGCTCTAATGAATCGAAAAGAGGTGATGTTTCACCAGGACAATGCGCGACCCCACACAGCAAGTATCACGTCACAAAAGATCGAAGAACTTGGTTGGGAGAAAATACCTCATTCATCTTATTCTCTCGATTTTGCTCATTCAGAATATAACAAATTTCAAATTGTTATCTCTGCTGACATCACAACTATTTACTCCTGTCTTAATCTATTTGTGTTAATGCGGTACGTCCTTGTTCAGCTTTATTTTATTTATTTTATTTTTTTGAAAGCCATATCTACTCAATTTCGTATCCGAAAATTGAACAATGTAAGTTCTTAAGAGTTAATGGATTTTTTTATTATTGTTTATCACACATGCTTAATACTTCAAAAGTTATTCTTACTGGACAGCCGTATTTGAGGCGAACGTCCATTTTTTTTAGCAGTGATCATTTCGTCGACTGACCTGCTCGTTCGCATTTTCTTTCTCTGTCAATATTTTCTATATCTACCCAGACACAATCTCTGATAATGTGAAATCCTCTCTCATAAATATAGCAAAATTTCAGAAAAAGAGAGAGAATTTAGGAGTAAGTGCTTTATTCAAATATATTCTATGAATTCGAGAATGTCCATTGACCGTCGCACTGTACCAATTTCCTTATTCTTAAAGAGACTGCATCGCATTTAATCATGAAACCCACAATATATATATATATATATATATATGTGTGTGTGTGTGTGTGTGTGTGTGTGTGTGTGTGTGTGTGTGTGTGTATCTCTTAATATGTCACTCGAGAAGATTGACCTGAGCAAGATGTAGTACCCAAAATTATAGCACAATTCCCCGCCACTTCAGCTAATTTCCGTTTGATTTTAGTCAACAATACAATAGCTCCTGGTTTCTGTAACTGCAAAAAAAGAAAAGAAATCTCAACGATTACAAATCCTGGGGGCCCTCTATATAAAAGGGAAGAAAGCCTCTATTAATAAAAATTTGTTTCGATCTCGGTACTCATCTGTATTTACACAGTTAAGACATATTTGCCACAAGAGGCATAATTCTGTTTTTAGTCGCAACACGTCAGTGAAAGTTCATGCTTTAGCAAAATCCATATTGGCTATTTCTCGATTTCCGTTCTTCTTTTCTTGGAAACGAACAAAGATGAACGACAATCCACAGATTTTTACATTTAATTACGGCAATTTGCTTTACACGTTCCCAGCTGAAATATATCGAATAAATCGATATTAGGAAAAAACCTAAAACTCTCAACCGACATTATCTTCTATTTAATAAAAAGAAAATGTATGAACCTTGATTATATATATATATATATATATATATATATATATATATATATATATATATATATATATCAGTGTGTTTGTGTGTACGTTTGTAGTACGTGCGTGTGTATCGCGCGAGATAATGGTAGAATTGACTGCTTTGGTGGTTGGACTGCAATGGCCTATCAGGGCGATGGTACATGAAAGTTACGCTACATCCCCGTATATATATATATATATATATATATATATATATATATATATATATATATATATATAAAACTAATATATTTATATATATAACTATGCGCTATATATATATATATATATATATATATATATATATATATGTGTGTGTGTGTGTGTGTGTGTGTGTGTGTGTGTGTGTGTGTGTGTGTGTGTGTGTGTGTGTGTTTGTCAAATATTCTTTCAAGGAATAAATCAATAAAGTTAATGTAATTAAAGGCAACCTCACTTCGCTAACAGATTAAGAAGGTATTACCTCAGTAACCACTCGATGAACGACACGATATTTGTTTTTTATTAATTGTAAAATGGATTAGATGTTGGGCCCACATTGTTTAAAAGTACTTTCGGTAAAAACATTTACCTTCCTCAGGCATAGATGTTTGTTTGTTTTTTTCTCAATTTCAGGTGATTTCTGGTAAAAATTCCAAGACGAAAATGATACTTCTCGAAAGATGTTTTGTTAACAATGTGCGTTTATTAACACTTAAGAATATTTTTGTAGGTGCAATGTGACGCTAGATATTTGAATATTGGAGTAATGTAGTAATTCAAAATTTCTTGCGTTTTTTTCCGTTGAGCTGACATGCACTTAGTCCAATAATATATATATATATATATATATATATATATATATATATATATACATATACATATACATGTGTGTGTGTGTATGTACGTACCTACGTATGCGTCTCTAATATATATATATGCAAGGCCACAGCAGTCCTATCACCAAAGGACTGAATTTTGCCATTATCTCATGACATATGTAGATTCATAATACATAAATATATATATATATATATATATATATATATATATATATATATGTGTGTGTGTGTGTGTGTGTGTGTGTGTGTGTGTGCGTGTGTGTTTGTTATATTGAAGTTTTCGGTTCTTGTTTTGAAACATGAGAAATCTTATGGAGCGATGGAATCATATTTTTAAATAAATAATCATATATATATATATATATATATATGGAAACTATATGCGTGTGTGTGTGAGTGTAACCTGGTTCAGATGCATCGGGTTGTGACGCTCTCTGTGGCCGAGCTTTTTTAAAGCCCGACATATCATACGTTAATTTCTTCTTCAAAGAATGACGCAGGTTCGATCCCTGCCACAGTGCACATCTTCCATATTAAGTCTCTCGCATGCAAAAGCCAGATGACATAATTCATACTGTCTTTAAATAAATACTAAGCGTCTATACAAACACGAGTTTTCACTAAAATCACGTTTGGATTTATAAGAATGATGTCGGTTTAAACATGAAATCCATTGATTTATTTGGTTATGTACGTCTGCTCACGTGAACAAAAATAATCAACCTATACAATTCACTCGATATAATTGTGGACAACATTTGAATAACACATATTTTTGGGAATGTGGGTATATGCTTCGAAATTTGGTTCCCTTCATCAGCCAATAAGTTATATTAATTTTAAGTTTAATTCCCACAGTATCATACAGATACTTTTCAATGGAAAATAATTCAAAATACTTATGAAAAAGAAACCATTGTAGTAATTCAGAATTATTGCCAAGAAAAGAAGTGAAAAAGAAGAAAAGAAGAAGTAAAATAGGAGGGAAAAAAAGATGTGAAAATGAAGTGACAAGTAATTCCGCCTTATTGCCAAGAAAAGAAGAAGGAAAAACGATGAGTTATAATTCTGGTAGAGTTAAGAATGTGAAAATAATTTGGCAGAATTACAACAAATGTATGCTACACAAGGCCATCATATTTGTTTTTCTGTAAATATTTAAATATCGGCGGGAGAAGGATTCTCAACAGTCAGAGGATGCAACAAAGATTGTGGCGGTTTTTCCATTTATCAAAATTTTGCCGCGACGAATAATGTCTTCTCGTTCATTTAGCGAAAGGATGGCATGAAAATCAAACAGTTGTGCAAAGAAATAAATTCACACTAGAATGCGAAACAGAAATTTGAACGCACTCAGAAATAGCCAGAGGTTTATGATAAACAGTGTTAACAACATTAGTCGACCTAAATGTCGGAAACATTTCAAACAAAATACTTGTCCTCCGACAGGAATGGAGCCTGTATCCCACATGGAACCATCATGTAGCCTTAAGTGCTAAACAGACGCTTCCTCTGTAGCTAAATGGTATAGCACATCAGGCAATTGGTTCTGTGTACGATCCAGTTCGACTCCTGTCGGAGGAAACATCAAGGTATTTTCTTGGACATTCAGGCCGGTAAATGCTGTTAATACCGTTTATTATGAACATAGTATTTACTTAAATATTTTTCTATATAAATAACGTCTAAACAAAATATATATATATATATATATATATATATATATATATATATATATATATATATATATATATATATATATATATATATATATATATATATATATATATATATGATATTTCCTCTCTGCCGGGAGCTGATAGCTCAGGTAAAAATCCCCTACTGATACCAAACCGGTTGGGTTTCGATCCTGGCATGTGGAATCGAATGTCTAGCCAGATTAATGGGCTGTGATGCAGCGAAACATTCCGTCAGTGGATCACACACACACATATATATATATATATATATATCATCACCTGACTCGGAGATTCGTGCACCTCACAATTTTAAATTTTGTGCCCCTGAATATTGTGTTTTGCATTAAACGATGAGTCGTGCTACCAAATAGGAAAAATATATGTAACCTTTTGCAAATTAATTGAAACAAAATGAATAATTCCGTTATTGTTTTCTTCTTTGGTATTTTTCCAATGAAACATGACACTGTGGACATGACAGTACTTCTTATATCCATTTCACGAAGTCGTTTCTTACAGAGTGAAATAGATTCTTGATGGGAGTTAATCAGGAGAGTTTCCGGGCCAGTCTATAGTATTTTGATTTTCTCACTGGTAAGGCTTGCTAGTGTATTCGGGCAGTGACTATATATATATATATATATATATATTGTGAAAAATTTATATATATATATATATATATATATATATATATATATATATATATATATATATATATATATATATATATATATATATATATATATATATATATATATTCGTACACACATATATATGTATCTATCTATATATAGATAGATAGATAGCTATTATACATATACGTTTCAATGTAAAATACTTCAAAATACTTATGTAAGAGAAACAAATGTAGTAATTCAAATTATTGCCAAGAAAAGAAGTTAATATATATATATATGTGTGTGTTTTTATATATATATATATATATATATATATATATATATATATATAATAGCTAATGTTTTCACAATAGCTATGCATTGCTATAGGAAAGTTTTGTATTTATTACAAAAATAATCTCTGTAAATTATTTATGCGTCCATCAGACAAGGTCAACTCCATAATCTGCATAAGTCCTCATACAAAACCGGGAATGTGTTTCGTCTTATCGAAAGAAATATGTTCTCACTTCTGTGCAAGGCACATTCGAATTATCATCTAAATGACCTTGAATTCGTTTCTATTAAGTCAAGATTACCTTCATTATCAACAAGGACAAAAGGAAAACTATTCTTTACCAATGTGTTTCGTCTTCTGATGGAATATAGCTAGGCAAATTTAAGGATTTTATTTTGCAAATAGTATTTATAACCGGAAGTAAAACTATGAGTTTTTCACAATGTTTTAATTTAAGAACGCACATACATATACAGTGTAACCCGGATATAAGAGACCCGAATATAAGAGAAACCCGGATATAAGAGACCCGGATATAAGAGAAACCTGGATATAAGAGACCCGGATATAAGAGACCCGGATATAAGAGACCCGGATATAAGAGACCCGGATATAAGAGACCGGATATAAGAGACCGGATATAAGAGACCCGGATATAAGAGAAACCCGGATATAAGAGACCCGGATATAAGAGACCCGGATATAAGAGACCCGGATATAAGAGAAACCTGGATATAAGAGACCCGGATATAAGAGACCCGGATATAAGAGACCCGGATATAAGAGAAACCTGGATATAAGAGACCCGGATATAAGAGACCCGGATATAAGAGACCCGGATATAAGAGAAACCTGGATATAAGAGACTTCTTCTCCGGTCCCGACACTGTATACATCAAATTAACAGAAAGTCAAGATAAACTATGGATGATGCTAAGTGATGAAATTTATTGTTAATTAAATGTAGTTATTCTGATTGTTGTTTTCTTTTTTGATAATATTTTAGTTTGAGAATGTAATTTCTGTAGTCAGTATTTTAATTTTTTTTTTGTAAATTTAACCATTTTCAGCTCATTTTTTATAGTGATATAGCATAACTTGAGAAAGAGGTATTTCTTTTAGGAAAGGAGACTTGTGAAAAAATTCGGTCTCTTGATTTTTATTTTGGCAAAACTGGATAGCGGAATTCTCAAGAATTTCCATTTGACATTTGACATTAACACACACGTTTATTATATAAACAGAGAGAAGAATAGCTTCGATTCAATATGATTTGACTTTTGACCTGTATTCTTTTAATTAGTTTTGCACACAAAAATCGATCGACTTCTGATCAGTGAGGAGCGATAACTGATTAGTTAAAAAATTAAGAAAAGGCCGAAAGTATGGAGTACCCAGTGAGGATCGAACTCACTTTTCAGTTGTAACTGACAAGCTTTCTAACCATTACACCACACCGAGGTGCCTAACTTAGTTATTAAGCGAAGCTTAGATATGACACAAGGCCGAAAGTATGGGGCACCCAGTGAGGATCGAACTCACCATTACACCATTTTTAACTATTACACCACGCCGAGGTGCCTAAATTATTTTCTAAGCGAAACTTAGATATGACACAAGGCCGAAAGTATGGGGCACCCAATGAGGATGGAACTCATTATTCAGTCGTAATTATTTCGTATCAAATGAATGCCTTTGTTTTCCTCCGTTTTAGATTCATTTTAATTATGTCGGTCCTTCTTTCTGTTTTAAAAGTTGTTAATTCTTTGAGAAATTACAGACAGATGGAAACCATCCTCAAGTTACCAAACTGAATTACTGAAGCCAAGCAGCACAGACAATATTATGGGATGTAGAGAAAGGCGAAAATCTGGATAATAACATAGAGTCGATACCAATACAGAAGAAATGTCTTGGTTTTTAAACGACCACATTTCATTCTTGACCACACTAAGATGAAAATGCCCGAGGAAAAAGAACATACACTAATAAAATATGTCCTATTTGTTATCTTTATCATATACTAATATGCATCCGACTATTAGAGTATATCTCCAAACGTAA